>OY735881.1:13602500-13960852 GCA_963506565.1 Tachystola acroxantha
CTTCGTCCAGAGTGATGACGCTACGGCGTCTCCTCTGGATGAAGACATGAAGACGCGGCTACCCAGGGTGAAGACGCTACTGCGACTCCCCTGGAGGAAGATAGAAGACTATTGAATATATTAAATTTTCTGTAACATGACATTGGCAAATGACGAACAGTCGAGGCCATTAATAAAATAAATAATAAAGATTGAAGTCGCGGTCATCCCCCAGGTCGTCGTCACAGTATTCCAATTGTATTGCTGTGTCTAGACCAAGGTCCATAAAGAGCATTTTAATGTTTATTAAATGTTCATTTAGTAACATGTCTTTCTTTTCTCGTGTGGTTTAGTCACTAAACCTATTTGTCAAAGTTATTCAGGCCGCCCGTAGGCCTTTGACGTGGCCTAACGACTGCTGTCAAGCGACAACAACCGGGACCAACTGCTTAACGTGCGCCCCGAGGCACCAAGGGGCTCAAATGAAAGTGTCACTAGCGGTCAATAAACATGTGTTAGGTATAACTTATGGAATGCAATAAATAGGTTAAGGCGCATTATGGCTAATTATCATTATGTCAACCGACTCGATAATGGACTACTTATGGCCACTGCTCATTTTGGCTATTTCTCACTTGGGCCAAAATGAGAAGTGACCATAATGAGAAGTAGTCCATTAGCGAGTCGGTTTTCTCACTTGGGCTACTTCAGTAGCCACAATGAGAAGTGGCCATAATGAGAAGTAGTCCATTAGCGAGTCGGTTTTCTCACTTGGGCTACTTCTCAATGAGAAGTAGCCCTAATGAGAAGTAGCCCAAGTGAGAAATAGCCAAAATGAGCAGTGGCCATAATGAGAAGTAGTCCATTAGCGAGTCGGTTGCCATAATGAGAATTAGCCATAATGCGCCTAAATCAATAAATATACTGAGTATTGCTCGGGGCGTGCGTGAGATGTGCAGGTTCAATCTGGACTACTGCGGTCCTACCTCTGTACTACTGTAGTGGTAGTACAGTCGAAGACAGAGATAAGTATACAGGGGGCCTCAATAAGGTTGAGATTTTCTAAAAAACTACTGGACTGAATTTAAAAATTATTTTACAGTTACGTAGCTTTAACTTTTATCTATCAAACAGTGAATGAGTTTTTGCAATAGGTCAAGTAGTTTTTGAGATAATCTCAACTTTAAAAACTCTCCTGTACACCTTACTCTGTCTTTCACCGTACAAGCTTTTGGTTGACGAGACAATAAGTAATGTAAAATAAACGACAGGAATCTGGATTTGAATAACAGAAGCGGCTTGTGGCAAACCGTCCTCGAGCGAGAACAGCCCCCTTACAATGAACGCTTATAGCAGGATTACTTCAATAATACTTTGTTATTTCCTACCAGGACCTCTTTAATAAGCTTACTTTAAGGTCGTCATAGTACGAAAAGTATTATTCAAGTAATCATGCTATAAGAGTTCATGGTAGCCTTGGTTTGGAACCTATGGGCGCGTCGCGAAAATTAGCGCTTGTTCTATTTAGTCACATAGGTAGGTATTTAGTTCTACATTGTATGGTGTGAGTGCAACTAACCTTGTTTAACAGAGACGTATTTCTCGTTGAGAGCAGCAACAAATGCTGCTTGTGGCAAGCTGTCCTCGAGCGAGAACAGTTCGTCTCGCGTGACGGCTGTGGAGCGGGTCTTGAGTACTGCCTTGGATCCGATGGGCGCGAGGTACGCGCCGGCGCCGTCGCGAAGGGCCAGCGCGCCCGCGTGGTACTCAGCACTGAAGAGGCATACGGCAGTGCACGTGTCCAGGAGCTGAGGGGATATAGATAACAAGTCAGATGAAGCCCTCTGAAAACAATCACTTGACTTTGATCGTGAGCTTAGTTTGAGCTCGCTCTTATACTTGCCAAGTCTATAGGCGCGTATAGATCAAGCCATCAAAGGGCATTCGGCGTTGGCTTCCACACAAGACCACACTTATTGGACATTCCAAGATACGTTTTGATATTATCTTGCATATGCGCTATGCGAAACGAAAATCTAAATGATAAATGGAGAAAAAAATTTCATCACGACCGGGATTCGAATGGCGAGGTCCCGGGTTCGAATCCCGGTCGTGCTGAAATTTTTTCTCCATTTATCATTCCAAGATACGTCCAAATACATTACGAGCGAGGGAATTTGTGTTTGGACGTATCTTTGAAGGCCAAAGAACATGCGGTATTGTGCAAAAGTCAACTCTGAATGCTGTTCGTTGGCGTGGTCTAGACATACTCAAGGAGAACTCGTCTCCCCCATCGGTTATCGGGTCTATGACAGGTGTGACCAGCCCACTGACACTTCAGTTTGCTGGTCCTATGAGCAATGTCAACTGAGCACCTACTTTTCTGTCGTAAAACTCTTTCCTTATTCTATTCACCAGAGAAACGCCAAGCATTATAGCTCTTTCCATAGCTCGCTGAGCGACTTTGAACTTGTGGCTAGCCTCATGCCGGCGCCAGACATCTTTGCAAAGGTTTAACTACCATTGAAAGCATTGTACGGAATCTATAACTACGTCGTCATGTAAAGCCGTCAATGAACATCGAATTTGAGCATTTGAGCAAACATTTGCGCATATGTCTGGCCCCGGGGTCGCAATTGTCTCATTTCTGACCCTCTCCCTTGTCCGCAGGCATGATCTACCTGCGCTCGCACCTGGACAAGTACCTGGCCGTGGACTCGTTCGGCAACGTGACCTGCGAGTCCGAGGAGAAGGAGCCGGGCAGCAAGTTCCAGATCTTTACGCGTCTTTGACAGACGACGACGACGACCGGGTCTTTTCACCCCTAACTTCGGGGGAGAAGTGCGGGCCTTGAGGTATACCCTCTCTACCCGGGCATGAGCTCGCCGGATAATGATCCGACGGTGATATTAGTCCCGCTTGGTATGCGGGATATGGGAGTTGGGCGGGTCGGTACGTCCGTTTGGTGCACAGCTCAAACCCGCCGCTCAAGGCGACGGGGAGCGCAGCAACTCCCTCTGGAGGCGGTGGCCTTCCGGAGGGCGCGCGTGCAGGGGGGCGAGGTTGCGGAGATGAGTGTGCCTGCTGTTGTCGGCGCGGCCGTCTTTGACAGAGACTGTGTCTGGAACGGGGTCACAGTCCCTGTCCACGTAAACCGTGTGGGGAACACTCGAGTACAAAACGGAAGAAATCATACTGTTTAACATTGTAAAACGTCTCACGTGTTTCTCAATTGTAACTATATGCAGGTGTTTTGTTCGCAAAAACCAGCAACAACCTTACGATGAGAACGTCTTCGCCTCTGTGCGGAATATTTATGTGAGAACAGCCGCTTGTTAACATTCTTCAGATACGCAGAGAAGATAATTATGGGCTCTGATATTGAACTAGATCAGTGGTACTGAACTTCCGACGGTTTTTATTCTCTTGGAGACAGATTTGTGATCGTTTCTTTGTGACTCTGGACCACAGGCCACTTACCCAATAGACATGAAATCGGTACAAAGGACATTGCCACATTTAAATGGAGCTTTGCCTCACCTACAAAACTACGTGACCATTTAAGCTGTACATATCATTTTGTTGGGGACTTATTACAGGTTTCATATTGCATAATCATAATCAGTATCATTTTCTACTACTCTCGCAACTCCCATCGAAGAATAACAAAAACGATGAATAAATCGCTTCGATTTCTTACTATTTTCTGTATTCTTAATTAGGTTGTTTTTTTCGAATCGCAACCTGTACAAAACTTTATTTTAAACCAATAATTTTAATAAAAAACGGAAATAGTTTTACATTTATTCTTTATCTTGTA
Organism: Tachystola acroxantha; assembly: GCA_963506565.1. Lineage (NCBI taxonomy): Eukaryota > Metazoa > Arthropoda > Insecta > Lepidoptera > Oecophoridae > Tachystola > Tachystola acroxantha. Next base: position 13,606,300 of record OY735881.1, read on the forward strand.
CAACTTGCGGTTGATGGTGGGCCAGAATCTGGCATTGTCATTTGCAAGGAAAAAATCATAGAGACGAAAGTAGCGTATAGAGACGAAGCGGGGGACAGGGGTGCCGTATTAAAACGATGCCATGTCGATAATATCTCTAGGTTACACGTGTCGCCCTCCTGTTACAGGTCTATGGGGTAAGTGGTCTGTGCTCTGAACCCATATTACAAGCAATCCGAATGAGTGTGATGTCTAATTTAGAACAATTTACTATAGAAAAGTAGTATTTTCAAATAGCAAATATAGAATTAAATAAACTTTTTTAAGTAACTAAGCTAAGCAATAATTTGATAGACAATCTGGATGTAATGGAAAACTGGAAACATAGCCTAAAGACACCTGAAGAACCCTTGAAAGAGATTTGCTGCACTTTTTTTATTGTATTTCTACTTTAGGGCAGAGTCACCGCGCCACCGAGATCACTGGCAGTTGGTATGAATAGATTGAAGGAAATTACTGTATTTGCATTCCACGAATAAATAATTTGCAATTTCCCTGCCATTCAGTCTACGCACTCTTCCGCTCCCACGCTCCTCAATACCAATTCTCACGCGACGACGAACGTTCAAACGCGAGATTTATCGGCTCTAGACTCCCGGCCCATTGTTTGCAAAACCGAAGTGCGTTCGCATTGGTAATAAGTAATATCAAATATGCTGTTATCAATATGAGTATTTAGATTCCCTTAAACCATGTTTTGTCGCTTTCACGCTTCGTTAAAACTTTTTTAATCCTCACACAGGCGCGATCTGCACGCGGCTTGCGGCCAGTTGAAACGCATGCGCCGCCCCCGCCGCAAGCAGATCGCGCGTTTATTTATTTATTTATACATATATTTATGGCATAACAGTTTGCAAACCAAAGCACCACAAACGTAAAATAGTACTCATGTACTTAAATTAATTATTATAATAAATATAGATAAACAAGCAGATTTGCTTGCAGACTTAAGACCTAAATACACTGGAGACCCTGTCATCCATCAACTCACAAAACTTCAGGCATTCACAACACACGGTTGTCCATCCACTCGCTAACACATCACACTCTGGTGCTGTTGTCAGGAGGATGTTATATGTGATGTGTCAGGCTTTACCGGGACAAATCCTCATCAGCATTGATTACCTCTACCGTGAGTTTACAACGTAATTCTTACGTTACTCGATAGCGACTTGCGTAAATTATTTCTGTATGAAAAGTTGCACGCTGGCTCTAGCGGCCAGAAGAGTAACTAAAAATCCTAAGCTAGCGACTCCTGTTTTAGTCCATATGGCATCTTACCTGGAGCTCTTAACACCAAGAAGTATATTTTCAGGTTATCAATACAAACTAACGTAAACTAACGACATTAAAAGAGTTTCAAACTCGCTCACCTTGGGATCGGGCCACATGCAAGATTCATGGAGAGACATATGCCCAGGGGTGGGCTACACTATGCTGAGGAAAAAGAGAAGAACGTAAGTAATCCTCGTCATATAACTAACCTTGCCTCCAGCGCTCAAGTACTTGTTGTTACAGGTATGCAGGGCGTACTTGCCGCCCTCATCTGCCCTGAACTCCAGGGTGAACAGGGTGTCCTCGCCCCAGGGCACGTTGGCGTCCACGTGGATCTCATCCAGGGACTCTGACAGGTGCGCAAAGCGTTTGCGACCGATTGACCGGAGGTTAACCTAAGGAAAGAGAAATGGGTAAACTATGTATTAAATAGTATTATGTATTGGTGTTTAAGATAAATGTCAGCTCACATGTTGGACAAAGGCCGTAAGCGCTATCTATTTCTAGTATCAAAGTATTTTTAATGAAGAAAAACAGTGGTCCCATATAACAACCTTGTGGCACACTTGAAGAAATAGGCTGTCATTAAATGACAATCAAAATACGATTAGCATATAATTTGTAGACGGTATTAGAAAGCTATGGAATACTAGAAACACTAATAACTACAATCAAATATATCTTACAGGCATAAAAGGTGGTGTTTATGATATCAAATGCCTTGACGCGGTCTTGTATCTAGAAACATCATCTATACTGTACCTAATGCGCTTGTAAGTGAATAGTTTCTTAATACAATATAAACCGTATATCTTTCGATCTTTCTGACACAAAAGGAAGGTGTAATGTTATCGTTGCGAGTCGGAACTCTGTAAATGGGTGCAATGACTTGCATTGCATAGCCGATCGCTTACTATAGCCATATCACGACGAGATACGACACGATTTCAATTTGCCATCGAGCAATCGAGAGACTTTATCTCGGAAATGATATGTCATTCCGATGTTATTACGATAACGGGCAAGAATTCTTGGGATGTGACAAGGCGTCCTTGTATTAGAATTTATCTCTCGAATGGTCATTATAATTAAATATCTTCAAAAAATAGTACAGAATATGAAGATTACTTTGATTTACAATGATCTACAAAATATAGAAAAATCTAATCAAATCTGGCCACTTAGAGCGGATTAGTGAAGGAAGGGTAACGAAGGAAATACACAGTTGACGGGAGAGTCGGTAGACCGAGGAGAACGTGCGGCGACCAAATTGGCGAGGTCTTGAGAAAGGGTCAAGTACGGTCTACTACAAACCGACGAGCATGCATGAAGAGATTGATGAATGTGGAGGAGGCAAGGGTGGTGTGCCAGGATCGCAGCAGGTGGAAGTCCATCGTCTCTGCCTACCCCTACGGGAATCAGGCGTGAGTTTATATTTATAATCAAATGCTTTGCTGATTTGTGATCGTTGCTGTGTATGTCTCTAAAGATTAGTTCCGCTGGGAAGCCAATCCTCAATACACCTTGCACAGAAGGCAGGTACACTACTGAAGAATTTCTCAAAAAAATATTTGATGGATTGAAATAAAATCTTAACCAATTACGTTATCCTCATCCTAAACTATCTACTGGTGAACGAATTTTTACAGTCGGTCAAGTAGTCTTTGAGAAAATGTCTACCTTGTTGTGCGTCTAAGTCTAGAGACACATTATGCGGAAAGTACGCGACGGAATTCACAAACCTCAAGTCAAAAACAGAACTTCTGCTTATAGCTGTAACGCTGCTTTCAGTCTGGCAGCGGGTCACGGCTACAGGCTAAAAGCAGCGTTACAGCTATAAGCAGAAGTTCTGTTTTTGACTTGAGGTTTGTGAATTCCGTCGCGTACTTTCCGCATAATGTGTCTCTAGACTAAAGTCCATAAACCCGTGGCGTATGGCTTAGTGACTTCAACCGCCGAGCGACAGCAACCGGGGCCGACTGCTTACCGTGCGCCACGAGGCACGGAGGGGCTCAGATGATAATGTCACTAGCGGTCAACCATGAGCGCCAACGTTGCAAGAATCGTTTTCAACGTGGACTCGCAACTGAACTACGAGCTCCTGGAAGTAAGACCATGTCCTGAAGTAAGGCTATCATACCTGTGGTCTGGCAGCGAGGTGCACGTGCCACAGCTCCGCGTCGCCCGGCACCTTGGCGGTGCAGGTCAGCTTGTCGGAGCTGGAGCCGAGGAAGTAGCCGCGCTCCACGTTGCGCAGCGCCCACCGCCCGCTGTTATCGTCGGAGACACTGCGGAGACACAATAGGCGTTGAAGCGTTTAGTTAAGAAATTGGGACGGGAGGAAGCAAGATCTTGTGGTGTGACCATTGATCTCCTATAAACAACTAGATACATAAAGGTCTTACTAAAACAATTTAAAAAAACGTCCAAATAATGTCCAATAAAGCAAATGAGGGTGGGTCCATTCATCCGTTTGGAGCTTCTTTGCGCTCGGACATTTTTAGAAGGCAGACTGTGTATCTAGTTGTTTATAGGAGATCACTGGGTGTGACTGATTTAAACTAAAGTGGTGGGTAGAATTTAACTACAATCTAATACTGTGTAGATCAGGTCCAAATTCAAAATAACAATACCTATACCGAAGCCCAAATCAAGTGTCTTATTTTGTAAACAAAAACTAACATTTTAAGCTTTGTGATTATTGCATGGAGTCACTTTATTTTCAGAATGATGAACAAACAGGTTCAATCATTCGGTGTTACATCACAACATGTAATTAGACGATCATATTTGTTTACTAAATAAGACACTTGATTTGGGCTTCGGTATATACCTACTACATAAAAAAATCCCGGCGTTCGAATACCCCATAAAAGTTATTACAAGTTGTGTGAAGTATTTGAGAATAATTCGCAATAAACAACTAATAATCTGCAACCCCTGACGAACTAGGCTGAATTCAGAAAATGACCGTATGGCAATCAAAATTAAGAAAGAGATAAAGTTTGGAATACCAAATACTAACTTTGTAGTAGAAAGTCACAAGTTATTAATAAATACAATTTCGCATCCAACCATTAAGTAATTCCGATAAACATTGTTAACATTGTTACGAGCAAAAACAGCCCCACAACAATTAGGAATTCCGATGAACCAATTATTGTGTTTACAGTCCAGTCGAGGAACGAACTAAACGAATGAAGACTTTTTATCGTCTGTTTATAAGGGAAATTAATGAAATGATAGCTATTGACTTCCAGAAGAATTCAATAGGGGCTTTTGAAAATGGCGGTTGCAAAATTATTTAATAATTTTTATTTTAATGTCTACAGTGGTTATTTTGTGTTTAATATCACGTTAAATTAATCAGAATATGTTCGCGAATGACAGTATGGTGAATTTATTGGATAATTTGAGCAAGATCTGAAGTTTCAAGCTTTTATCAAGAGTCCCGCTACAAGTTCGGGAGTGAACGCGACTGTCGAGCTGTTTCGTCCAGAGTGATGACGCTACGGCGACTCCTCTGGATGAAGACAAGAAGGCGCGGATACCTAGAGTGACTCCTCTGGAGGAAGATAGAAGACTATGATACAATATATTGAATTTTCTGTAACATGACATTCGCAAATGACGTACTGTCGTGTCCATTAATAAAATAAATAAATAAGAATTCAATATGCTTACAAAAGTATTGTATGTGTAAGCAGATAAAAGGATATACATATAAACACAGACAACAGCAGATCAGACAATAAGAACGATCCAAAGTTCAAAGTGTGTGCTTTGATGTACGCTTCACTTCAAACCAACGCAGTAATTAGAGAGTATTGTAAACCAGACAACGATTACTCGACGACTTACTAATGTTTGGTGTACGTACTTGTACTAGTATGTGGATAACTGTGATTCTGATTACAATCGCCTTCAATCACTACGAGGCATCCAAAGTAACAGCCAATTAGCCTTTCAACTGTTTCTCATGTGAAATGACTGTCGGGTTTTGTTTCCCAAAAGCTTTCCCATGACGTTGAGGCCCAAACAAAACAAACTGCGTACCGTTGTCAGCTGCGAAAGAAATATTTCGGATGCTATTGGAATTGAGTATTTTGTTAAAGATAATGCGCGAAGAGGTAAGAGCTACAGGCTATGCCTATAATACCTGTTATCACAGACGACTTACCTAATAGGCATGAAATCGGTACTTTGCAAGCGAAAAATTCTGTCACCGATGAGCACATAGAGACGAAGCGGGGACAGGGGCGCTAGCTTAGCCGCGGCTTGCGTCCTGCGATCAATTGAAACGCATGCCCCGTCTCATTTTCTGCCAACGTTACCTAGGTCGATTAAATCAAACCAATTTTTTTATTAATCGACCAGGAATTTTCTATGGACAATGTTCAGAAATTTGCGGAGCAAATCATAGATTTATACCTATTGTAATTGAAAGAATTTCAATTAAAAATTTCATTAATTGAATTCATAATTATTCTTTATCAGTAGATCGCAGGCCTCAGATTGCTACCTACTTGACATTAAAATGTCCAGAAAATGGGGCGGGGCATGTGTTTCAACTGATCGCAAAACGCAAGCCGCGGCTGTGTGTGGAGGGCATTAAAGAGATGTCGGCACGTGTCGCGAAGCAATTTTGTGCTCATGTGTGGGCAGACACGGCCCTCCTGTTACAGGTCTGTGGGGTCAATGGTCTGTGCGACAATATATGTATGCAAAGGGACTGAAAGAGTGCAACGAAAACTCAAATACTAGACCAACTAGTCTACTCGAGATAGAAAACAAAAGCCGTACTCTAGGCGATAGTAAAGACTAACATTTGCACAGAGCAGAGGTTAATTGAAATGCACAACGCGTGGAGGACTGGGGTCGAGTCGAGTGTCGTCACGCCTCCCCTGCGAGGGTGCTTGGAATTACTCTTTACTTGATGAGAAAATAGTTTTTAAATAGCTTGTTTTACTGTAAGTGTTACAACGAAGGGTAGATAACACAGATGCGAAGGAAGGCAATCTAATGAAATGAAACGAACTATAGATTGCATGAAACAAAGAACACTAATGTAGACTCTAATATACTAAATGTACGGTGGAACACAGAGAAAGGTGTATAAGAGAGTTTTTAAGGTTGAGATTATCTCAAAAACTATTTGACCTATTGCAAGAATTCTTTCACTGTATAATAGATAAAAGTTAAAACTATGTAACTGTAAAATAATTATTAAATTCGGTCCAGTAGTTTTTGAGAAAATCTCAACCTTATTGAGGCCCCCTGTATACTTATCTCTGTCTTCGACTGTACCTTATATTTAAGCTGTACAAATACAACAATACAATATTGTATACCCACAATGAGCCATTGACTTTGTGCTTGTTTCATACTGTAAACTAGTCAACAACGGACATTGAATAAAGACAATAGAAAGTATAAGACAATACATGATGGTGGCTGATATATTGGACGTCAATATTACATTGAACATAAATTATATTTGGACATTAAGCGTGCAAATCATTTTAGGGCAAGACTCGGGAGTCAATAAGAACAAATACAATCTAACAAAAAGCTAAAATCAACACCAGTGTCATATCCCAGATTCTGCTGCGAAGCCGAGGAAACCCCCATGCATATCCTCTGTGAGGGGCACTCATTCACAGCAGAAGCAGAGCCTTAGCTGGACACATAATGCCACCCGAGGATATTAAAACTCTCTCACCCAAGTACATCACACGATTCCTGAAGGACGTTGGCCTTGGGAGCGAGATATAAGAACTCGGTGCACGGCCACAATAGACCTTTGAGGTCGCAGTGACCCTTGGGCTTGTACCATTACGAGGGCAATATGTGTACTGAACGCAGTGTCCACTGCAGGACACTGCGCCGCGTGACAGTGAGGCACCTGTCCAACTAGCTTAATTGTGTTTGTTCCTAATTGTATACCAATGACTGTACATACATTATCGTATTGGGGATACCTGTGAAGATATTGTAGTAGTAATAAATAAATAAATAAACACCCTGATATCAAATAATACGAATCATATCTCACTTATCTCACTTACGAAGTCAATGATGGCCACGGGAAATATTTCGTATTCGGTGTGCAAGACAAACACACCATTCTAGGTAGGAATATAAGTTTTTTTTTTGTTAACCTATACATTGTCCCACTGCTGGGCAAAGTATAAGTTTCTATGAGGATAATAATATACTCGTAGGTAAATTTCCAAAAAATTCGCACTTTGCATATCGCAATAGACGAGATAATGATTTGGTTGACGTGCCACGATACAATACTGCTCTAAAACACAAAGGTGTACTCTGTATGGCACCCATAGTTTATAATAAAGTACCTAAACTAATACGACAATTGTATTATTTAAAAAAAGGCTGAAAGAATATCTGATTGAAAAATGCATTTATAATCTACAAGAATTTTATAATTAATATTGTATAAGTATTAGAATTTGACATTTGTTATTTATTTACAGAATTTGACTTATATTGTTTGTTTATTATTTGCAGAATTTGACGTTATGGTGAATATTTAAAGAATTTGACATTAAGATTGATATTTTATTAGGATTGAATTATTATCAGTTTGGAACAATTTTTAAATTTGTATGCCATAAATGGTGGAAAGTAGCAGAACGTATAACTAACATAAATATAAGACCTTTATAATTAACACTACTTTCAACAAATAAATATTATCTAATCTTATCTTAAAAGCGAAGAATATACGAGTACGTTATGGTAAAGGCCATCAAACGCAAATTGAATGTCAGGAGGCCCGCGAGCGAGAAATGCCAGATTCTCCGGAGGGTGCCCGCGTGAGGAGGCCATTAGGGGTCGAGCACCTAATGGGAAATGGCGGAGGGAATTTGCGCAAATCTTGAGGTTCCATGGAATATACTTGCGGTTGATGATTGAAATAGTAATGAAAGCTAGTTATCTATTAATCAAAATGTAGAACAAGAGTTTTATAAAATGGATTTTTCTAACTCATAAAGTTTCATTTACTATTAGGCCACAATGAGGTCGACGACTGAGCTTACGGGTCTAATTATAGCTTGGGAGAATTGAGAGCCTTGATGATGATGATGAAGCTTGGCCTACATGGCAGGCCTCAGCCTACCATGGGAGGAGCAGTAGGGATATAGCCCTCTCCTACTAAATTATCGGAATTTTTGCGTAGTCCCTCTCAACAATGATAGAGGGATATCTGTGCCTGGCAAAGAATGCTCTCTAGTACTCAGAAATCGCCTACATCTCGTAGGTAAATAGTAAATTAAAAAAAAAATTCAGTTTAATTATTTCAAGATGGAAGTATGTATGTTCTCCTGAAATCAATAATAACACACGAGCTGTTTATGGTAGTACAGGTTAGATTGCAATGGTTTTGTGGAGGTTGATGTGCTGTCGACTGTACACACGAAGACAGAGATAACTATACAGGCGGCCTCATTAAGGGATTTTTGCGTAGAGTCCCCTCTCGACAATGATAGAGGGATGCTCTGTGCCTGGCAGAGCATGGTTGCAAAAAGCCGAGAATTTAGTGGGACGCCAAAGTTCAGCAGTCCCTGCCAGTCACGTTACGCAGATCATCCCTCCATCATTGTCGGGAGGCCCACATTACGTTTACCCGTCCATTACTCCTGAACCCCGGTTATTGTCGTTTGTACATCAGAATGTAAGCAGCCCATAGGTCAATAAATGTTTGGGCATGCCACACTATATCCCGGAGCCGTATCTAAGCAGCTTTTACTAGGGTTTCTACTAGAAATCGATGGTCAAAGTCGAAGGGTGAAAAATAAGGAATAATAACACAAAGTAAATGAGAAAGGTTTCTAATGTATGATATAAAATTGTGTAAAGAACACTGTTTGCCACGCGTTCATTAAAATTCTGCACTTCACATAAATATACCTTAATCACCTTGCACATACCGATAAATCACGAACCCTGACAATTGAAAACCCACCTCATCTTCACACAATAAGGTTCAAGCCTGTCTAACATTGCAGCCCCTAATTTGTACACCCCTCCGTTAGTGTGCACTTGTTCTGCTATAGATGTTTTGAGAAGGATCAATATTTTTGGGGGTGCTCGGTGTCGCTGTGGTACTAACCGCTAACAACAGATCAATTGTAACACTTTGGACCGTTCTTATTATCTGCGTCATAAGAGTTGAATTCATACTGCAAGTGTTACCATTGATATGCTGTTTTCCGTACAATGGAGGCCGCGTTACGGAGGCCCAGGTTACAACATGAGGTTGACCATGTGACAAAGAGTTTTCCTGGGTTTTATTCGAAGCAAAAGGCAGAGTACATTTACCGAATGTTCCCAGAAACGGGGAAGAAAGAATACTGCTCCTACGCCTTTTGTAGATGCGTCACATGCTAAAACTAGCAAATTATGTGTCACGGAAAAAGGCGTTAATAGAAACCTCAGCTCAACTGGCCTGATTAACGCCTCAATCTTGTATTTAATTTTATTAATATTTCATTCAATTTAATTATTTCAAAATGGAAGTATGTAGCTCCTCCTGAAATCAATGGCAAACACATGACCTCTCTATGCAATGGTAGTACACGTTAGATTGCAATGGGTTTGTGGAGGTTGATGTGATGTCGACTGTACACACGAAGACAGAGATAAGTATACATGCGGCCCATTAAGGTTGAGATTTTCTCAAAAACTACTGGACCGATTTTAATAATTCTTTCACATTTATATAGTTTTTACTTTTATCTATCTAACAGTGAAAGAATTCTTGCAATAGGTCAAGTAGTTCTCGAGATAATCTCAACCTTAAAAACTCTCCTGTACACCTATCTCCAGTATGTACATATATGAATTCGAATCAATTTCATCAGAAAACGAGATCAATCTGATAAGCATGTTATTAGATTAGATAAATAAAAGGCGTGGACCGAAGATAAAATTTTATCTCACCTAGATATTCTGAAAATATTGTGTCTTCATCATATATCTTCTATAAACAACTAGATACACAAAGGTCTTACTAAAACAATTTAAAAAAACGTCCAAATAAGCGTCCATTGTTAACGTCCAAATAATGTCCAATAAAGCAAATGATCCATTCATCCGTTTGGACCTCCTTTGCGCTCGGACATTTTTAGAAGGCAGACTGTATCTAGTTGTTTATAGGAGATCAATGGTCTTCATGAAGCATTCTATATTTTTATACCAGTGAATGTCCTGAAATGCATCTGAGATACGTCTGAAAGCTTTCAGTGTGAGATATTTACGATGTGGCAGTGAATCACGACCCCTGACTCACTGACTTCCATCCCTTCTATTTATTTATCGGTGAAATGGCGTGAGTCAGCGCCGCGACTTATCTCAGCGACCGAGATGTTTGCACGGAACTGACTGTTGTTGTAAATAAATGATAAATAAATTGGGACTGTAAACAATAATGACAAGAAATAAATAAGACAAAACTAATAAGATAAATGAAACTCTATCGTAGAGTTAAGCACACCTTATGTACATCCAATTTTTATTTCATGTAACGTGTATTTATTTTGTGTACATTAAAGAATTACAGAATGAATAAGACAGTCGAATATTCTTAAGTTATGAGATTTAAGAATGGTTAGTAGATACCTAGTGTATTCTACGATTTAAATGAGTATTTTGCAAAGTGTGAGTCCCTGATATGACTGTTGGCGTATATGTGAATATGTGTTATTGTGGAATGTATATTGTATGTAGTGCATACCTATTCACAATATGACAGCATGTTTTTATTGTTTAACTATAATTTATTGAATGCCAGCTCTGGGTACACTGCAAGTGTTTCAGTACCACCTAAGCAACTGTAACTGCTACTTTATTATACCTTACAGTGGCAATAAACGATTCTGATTATGGTATTTCCCTCATAGGCGCGATCTGCACGCGGCTTGCGATTGTTGAAACACATACCCCGTCTCATTTTCTCCCGTCGTTAACGTCCAGTAGGTAGCGGATTGCGGCCGCATACCAAATTGATATTAAAAAGCCTTTGGTTTTTGTTATAATTTATATTATTATGGTCATTGGGTAATAATCACATCCGCCCAAATAAGGGAAAAGTGAATTCGTAAGAGAATGAAAAGTGAATGTGACTCTTCTCTAGGGAGTTTGAATCACTTTTGCAGTCTGGTGGAATTTGGAAAACAAAGCGATTTTCCATAGTTTAGAGTACTGAAATGCTTCAGCACTTCTATGGTTTTGATTTTATTTATAAAAGCCTTCGTGTACGCTGAATTACCGTTTTTAAAACGATGAAATTATACCATGTCATGGCGCGCCAAACAGAGACGCCGCTACACCTATGCAATAGCACTGTCCCTTTCACGGCCGCTATGACATGGTATGATTTGATCGTTTTGTGAACCGTAACTGGACAGATCAGAGAAGCCCAAAGAGAAGCTCGTAAAAAAGACTTCAATAGTAATTTTATTCTGGTTTTTGCTAAAACAGTACGCAGCATAAATAAACTCTCGATGCGTTCAAAAACCTCGTTTCCGGTGAGTCACGTCCACGAGCCGAGGAACCACGGGATTAGTATTCAGAACGTGAGGGGCGCGAAAAAAATGATTCGTTGTATCCGGTTGGCAGCAGGCCTTGTCAGATTGTAGGGACGCACTAGGGGTTCTGGCTAGACCATTTGATTTTTATTTTATTTTATTTATTCAAGTTTCATACATATATGTGGGATGATTACCGAGTGAAAAGCGATGGGTTAACTGATTAATCTTTAATTAATTACAGAATCGTAAAACAAAACGCACGTCGTCTACGCGCCACCATATTCTTAATCAACCTTCTGTGTTGCCACAGTAACAACAAAAACTCTTCTAAAATTAGCGAGTAAAAACTACTATTTTTTAAGTTATTCCCACACGGCCATCCTGTTCACTCATCTGGCCCAGATGAATCATGGTCTGCACTAGTCCACGGCTTCATAAGGTCGGCGGAGGAGGTCGTGTTTATCGGTCCCTCACCATGGCCAACTTTCTTCACAGCGTATCTATCATTACGTTTTTTCTGAACAATTTCGTATGGTCCTAAGAATTTAGCGTATAATTTACTACCTTGCGAGAACTGAGTTTTCTTAATGGCCACTAAGTCCCCTATGTCGTATTGGATAGCTTGCTTTCTCTTCTTGTTGTAATATTTAGTATTTTCATCTTGTATTTTCTGTATAGATTCTTTCGCCCTTTCTCTAAGTTCGGACCTGTCATCGATGTAATTCTCTATACCTTCTTCCTCAATTAACTTTAAGATATCGTCCTGTCTGTCTCTCATTTTTACACCAATAAGCAACTCAAATGGTGTCATTCCAATACTTCGTTGGTAAGTTCCATTTAAACAGCGTTGTACGGCGGCGACTTTTCGGTACCATTTAGTCGGATCATCAATGCTAAGTTTACTCAAAACGGCAATAATTATTTGGTGAATACGTTCCACTTGTCCATTTCCTCTCGGCTGACCAGTTGTAATAGTGTAATGAGTAATCTTCTCGTCAGTACAATAGTTTCGAAATTCATTAGACGTGAATGCAGCGTTTCTGTCAGTAATTATCCTTTCTGGTGAACCAAACGTCTGTTGCTGTATTATCAACTTATCAATCGTCTCCTCAGAAGTCAATGTCTTAACGGGGTAGATCCAAGTGAACTTCGTGAAGCCATCTACAACAGTTAGTAGGTATTTATAGTTTTTATTCGTCGAAGTAAGTGGACCTAAATGATCAACGTGATATGTCATCAATGGAATATCTCCTTTATCCAAGGGATGTAAGTATCCTTCTTTTTTTCCTTTCTTGTGCGATATCAAAATACATTCTACGCAGTTATCTAATATTTTCTTAATTTTTGTTTTCAGGTCTTCGATAAAATATTCTCGATTGATTAACTCTTCTGTCTTCGTAATGCTGAAATGTCCTTTCTCGTGATTCTTCCTTATTATTTCATTCTCCATCTTCTTCGGTACTACGATCAGTCTTTTTCCGTCTCTTTCTTTGGTAAGTATCCCATGTTCAATAATATAATCGTCGTATGGTTCCTTTTCCAGTACCTTCTTAAGTAGTCTGATGTATGGATCGTCATTTTGAGCTTTCTGTATTCTAGCTGTAGTCTCTGTAAGAATTATGTAAACGGGATATCTGCTTAAAGCATCGGCATGTTTCATTCTCGTTCCAGGTCGGTGTTCAATTTCATAATCGTACTCTTCAAGTAGTAGAACCCAACGAGCAACACGGGGAGGTACATCTTTCTTGTTTAAAGTCATAGTCAATGCAGAACAGTCAGTGACTATCTTGAAATGAATCCCGAGCAAATAAACACGGAACTTCTTTACTGCTTCTGCTATCGCAAGGATTTCTAAATGATAGCTATGGTAGTTTTTCTCTGCTGGGGTAGTCTTCTTGCTCATATAGTGAATTGGATGCATTAAATTGTCTTTTCTACTTCTTTGCAAAAGTACAGCTCCGTATCCGTCTGCACTCGCGTCTGTGTGAACTTCTGTCTCTAAATCAGGGTTGTAAATGTGAAGAACGGGCGAGCAACATAACATTCTCTTCAGCTCTGCGAACGCTTTCTCGCAGCGTTCATCGAAATTAAAGTCTTTATCTTTTTTGAGTAGATCTGTTAGCGGTTTCGCTATTATGGAATAATTCCTTATAAATTTTCTGAAGTACCCAGTTAAGCCCAGGAATGATTGCAGTGACTTAATATTCACAGGCACTTTAAACTTTGACACGGAGTTAATCTTTTCTACTGACGGACGTATTTCATTATCACGGATAATGTAGCCTAAGTAATTAACTTCTCTCTTCATAAAATGACATTTAGACCAGTTAAATTCCAATCCATACTCTTCAGCTCTTTCAAATACCAACTTTAATCTTGCCATCGCCTCGTCTTCAGTTTTCGAAGGTATAATCAGGTCATCTAAATATGCTAGGACGATGCCATCAGAAATGAGGTCTCGGAAGATATTATTGATGAATCTTTGGAAAACGGAAGGTGCTGTGCAAAGACCAAAAGGCATCCTTTTAAACTCATACTGCCCTTGTGGCGTTACAAACGATGTATACTTCCGGCTGTCTTTATGGACGTTCACGTGTAAAAATCCGTTTTTCAAGTCTAAAGTCGTGAAATGTTTAGCTTCTTTTAATTGATCTATCTGGTCGTCTATTAGTGGTAGTGGAAATCTCTCTTTTATTATCTTCTTATTCAATTTTCTGTAGTCAATACATAGTCGGTGTTTTCCATTCTTTTTCTTAGCCAGAACAACAGGGCTAGCGAAATCAGATTTGCTTGGTTGGATAATGTCTTGTTCAATCCATTCATCTACCTGTTTGTTAACTATTTCTTTTTCCAGTGGTGACAGTCGTCGAGGGCTGTGGTAAATCGGGTCTTCATTGGTAAGTATTATTTTCAATTCAACATTACTTTCTTTCTTTGCTTCTTTAGGTTCGTAATTTCTTATCATCGTGTGTATATCTTCGGAATATTTTGTTTCACCTATCTCGTAGTCATCGTGTTCGTTCTTCTCTTCAGCAAGTAAAGTAAGATGTTCCATTTTTTCCACAGTGATACCATCTGGGGTAAAATTCACTATAAAATCTCTTAAGATCGGGTTTCCAAGTATCATATTTACAGGAATTGTGTCATCGTCAACTACGTGAATGGTAGCACGAGCAAAGTAGTTATCGATTTGTAAATCAGCGATAAATGATCCTTTGGTGCTCACTTTCTTGCCTGCTATGCCACCTAGACGGATTATAGAATTTTCATCGTAATCTAATTTTAGCTGTTCTAATTTCGTCTGTCTGATCAAGTTAACGTCACTCCCGGTATCGATCAATACTGTCATCTCAACATTATTTATTTTTATTTTCTTATATGGAGTGTTGCCTTCTTTATCTTGTTTCTGAATATGCAGAGACATCTTTGACCGATTCGGACATTCAGGGCCTTTGTGCCCGAACTCGTTACATTTGAAACATTTAACACCTTTAGTGCATGTAGTAATCTGATGATCTGTATCTCCACAGTTAAAGCATCTCTTAGCATGGAAAGACTTTCGCACTTGCGGTGTCGAAGTGGTGTTCGCGGAATTATTTGGTCGCGCAGGCATCTTCTTCTTCAGATTACTATAGACTTCCAACTTACGTCTGAATTCAGTAATATCCGTAGCATCGTATAAAACAGCTTTATTTATTTCAGTGTCACGAATACCATCTATAACGTATTCTATCAGCGCGGCGTCTTCAATATTACCATGTAAAGCCAACTCCTTCATGTGAAGAAAATACTGTTGGTAAGTTTCGTCATTTTTCATCTTACGTGAAACAAGCTTCTTGTGTAGAATTGCACTGTTTAGCTTGGGGCTAAACTCTTGTAGTAGCAATTTTTTCAGGTCGTCCCAACTCTTCACGCTCCCTAAAGATCTCAGAAATAGTTTAGCAGTGCCGCCTAGTAATCTCTTTCCATAGACGAGTCTTTCAACATTAGACCATTCCATAATAAGTGCGGTGTCTTCGAATTCTTGGATCCATGTCGAAACAGGGTAAGTATCATCGCCGGTAAATTGCGTCATGGACTTCTCCAAATCACTGAAGGCAATTCGCGGGCCTGGCATTTTTTCTTCACTTTTGTCTTTAACTTTCTTTTGATCTTCTTTATCTTTTATATCCAAATCTTTGTCTGTGTCAGAATCTTCTTTGTCTCTTCTCTCTCTTCTCGGTGGCATAATAAATGTTTTATTATTCATTCATTTCGTTACAGCCTCAAAATATTACCATAACAACATCTTCAATCGAAATCGTAAGTAAAATTAGCATCTTCGAGTGTTTAAATTCATGACGTCACGTTCTACGTCCCGAAGCATTCGGTCGAACGGGCGTTCACTGCGTGCGGACTAGCAACTATTATGCAAGCGCATCCCGAAGCCTTCGTTGTTTACGTCGATCGGTGAATCGGAGCTGCCATGCGTTTTTGTAGGTACTGACCGGTTTCGTTCGAAGATTCTTCTCGGCTATCGTACCATCTGCTTCACACAATGCTCGGTCACATCCCGGACGAGCCCCCAAAAGTTGTGGGATGATTACCGAGTGAAAAGCGATGGGTTAACTGATTAATCTTTAATTAATTACAGAATCGTAAAACAAAACGCACGTCGTCTACGCGCCACCATATTCTTAATCAACCTTCTGTGTTGCCACAGTAACAACAAAAACTCTTCTAAAATTAGCGAGTAAAAACTACTATTTTTTAAGTTATTCCCACATATAGTCTAAGTTTAACACCATTTATATATATGAGCCTGGCAAGCGTTTCATAGAGCTATGACAGGGTGTTCAGTAGCAACCCAAAAAGACCTAGGTCTGTGCTAGGGCAACTACATGGCACGGACAAAGATTATTGAGCCCTTCGGTATTGTAAATTAAAATAGAGGGTTTAAGATACCGCCTCAAACACAGACCACTTATTTAACAGACATGAAATCGGTACAAATGACTATGCCATAAACTGGAGCTTTGCCTCACCTACAAAACTAAGCTGTACCTATCATTTTGTTGGGGACTTATTACAGTTTTCATATTGCATAATCATAATCAGTATCATTTTCTACTACTCTCGCAACTCCTATAGAAGAATAAAAAAAACAATGAATAATTAGCTTCGATTTCTTACTATTTTCTGAATTCTTAATTGAGCTGTTTTTTTTCGACTCGCTTGATGTACAAAACTTTATTTTAAACCAATCATTTTAATAAAAAACGGATTATTTTTTACATTTATTCGTTATCTTGTACATCATGCGGTTGATGGTGGGGCAGAATCTGGCATTGTGATTTGCAAGCGAAACATAATGTTTCGCTTGCAAATGACATATTATCAACGATGAGCGCATAGAGACGAAGCGGGGGATAGGGGTGCCATGTTAAAGATGTGCGTCCATGTCGATAATATCTCTAGATTACACGTGTCGCTAGGTAATGTTGCGCTCATGTGCGGGCAGACACGGGCGCCCTCCTGTTACAGGTCTATGGGGTAAGTGGTCTGTGGCCTCAAGTATCAATAAAATAAGCATCTACTATTGACGAGGTCTGACATATAAACGGATATCACTGGTTACCTGATCTGGAACTTGCTGCCCGGCTCCTTCTCCTCGGACTCGCAGGTCACGTTGCCGAACGAGTCCACGGCCAGGTACTTGTCCAGGTGCGAGCGCAGGTAGATCATGCCTGCGGACAAGGGAGAGGGTCAGAACGGACCAATTGTGACCACGGCGCCAGACATATGCGCAAATGTTTGCTCAAATGCTCAAATTCGATGTTCATTGATGGCTTTTAGAGCTCGGTGGCTCAGTGGTTGGGTCAATGGACTTGCAATACGGAGGTCCCAGGTTCGATTCCCAGCCAGGGCAGCCATGTACCAATGAGTTATCCTCGGTTTTTTCGACGGAAAAACTTACGTACATTTACCGAGTGCTCTCAAAACATCGTGATGAAATTTGCATGTCGTAGAAGAAAAAAAAATCTAAGGCATGTGAAATCCGCCAACCCGCAGTGGGCCCGCGTGGTGGATTATGGCCCCAGCTCCCTCGATGTAAGGGAAGGTCTGTGCCCGAGCAGTGGGGACATATAAATAGACTGATGATGATGATGGCTTTTGTGCCGTCGTTGTTATAGATTCTGTGATGATGATGTCCTCGTAGTCGTGTCCGACGACGGCGACTCCCACTAACTCCTGGCGTGTGCTCTTGCTTTTGTTTTTGATTCGCGTTTGTATCGATACAGAAAACTGTGCCTGTTGATCAGAGACTCTTCAACAGTAGTTCGATAGTCTCATAATAATAATAACGCGCGCCACTCAACCCTACACTCGGCCCTCTACATCCATTCTCTGCCAGCCATCTTGCGAAGGTCATCCCTCCATCTGGTCGCGAGCGTCCATTCGAGAACTCGTCTCCCCCATCGGTTGTCGGTTCTACGACAGATGTGACCAGCCCACCGACACTTCAGTTTACTGATTCTATGAGCAATGTCACTTTTGTCTTCTAGCGGATATACTCGTTTCTTATTCTAAAAGAGAAATGCCAAGCATAGCTCTTTCCATAGCTCGCTGAGCGACTTTGAACTGTTTTTAAGATTATCATTATCATCGTTTTCAGTGAATATTTAATCCAAACTTCATCGGCGAAACAAAAGCTGCCCGACTCCGCTGGCTCGGCCACGTCGCAAGAATGGGAGACAATCGTGCGGCGAAGAGAGCATACCTGGGACGTCCAGTCGGGCCTCCTAGATATCGCTGGAGGGACGAAGTCGAGAGGGCTCTGGGCCGACTGCAGGCACACACGTGGCGCGATACGGGGCAGAACCGCAATGACTGGCGTATTCTCGTTTCAGAGGCCTATACCCACCTCGGGTCGCTGAGCCAGCGAAGTAAGTATTAAATCCTCTTCAAAGTCAAATTTCTTTATTGCAAGTAAGCACGTTGAGTTCATTTTTGCACGTCAATAAATTTTTTGAATTTACATTTACACCACTTTGCAAGGAAAAGGTGCCAACGCTGAGGAGAAAAAGTGGCAAAAAACTCTCAGCAACACATCTTTTAAAACAATGATAATACAATTATTACTTAATAACTATACAGTAGGTAACTATTACTATTGTTAGTAAGTTTATCCCTCATGCGGAACCGGCGACACACCATGCATGTTCATCGTTTAAATAGTCATCTATCCTGTAATACGCCTTCCTAACAAGTGTTCCTTTAATGAAATTGTTTAAATTTCCTCTCTGTCAACGTCGTGACACTTTCTGGCAACTTGTTATAAAAGCGAATACAGTGCCCCATGAAGGATGTACTTGATGTCTTTATGGCGAAGCTAATCTTCTAAAAGGCAATAATCTTAAACGCGATATCCCCACAGATCATAAATCTAGGCCGAGATAGTCTGGTCTAGACACCGCATCTAAATTACCTCTGGACGGCTCTATACTATACGCCCCTCAAGATGTTATCTGGAGAGCGTAGATATATCTTGCGCGAACAACGCGGTAATAAAGGTTCTGGTCGTAAATACACGTAATAGATGGCTATTGGACGTAATTAATAATTTGAAGTAAGTAATTTGTGTTTTAATGGTGTTTCTATTATTAAGTCGTCGGTTGTATGTAGCTGTTTCAAGACGGCTACAAAGGAATGGAATTTCTATGATTTAGGTGGATTTGTTCTCGGTTCGACCAAATAGTTTGGACCAACTTTCGAAAATTCTTGTTAACCCCGACATTTTATTCTCGGTTCGCCCAGAATTTGTTTTTTTATTATTACAAACATTTTATTATCGTTTCGCCCTATTTTTTATTCTTGCTACGCCCAACTAACTTTTGTTACGGGTTTGTATTATTTTTATCTCAATACAACTGTAACGTGATGTTGACTGTACTTTTGACAGTATCTTGAAAGTTGGGCGAAACGAGAAAAACGTACAATGTTGGTCGAAACAAGAATCTTGGGCGAACCAGTTGGTCGAAACAAGAACAAATCTCTAGGTGTGGTTTTATTGTGGAGTGGATTGATTGTTCATTTAAATAATCCAACTCAGGAATAATTTGAGGGTTGAGAGCTGGCTCGGGGCTTCTAAGATACAGGATTTTATATCAAATATATAAAAAAGTATAAAGTTGTAGCGGAGCGAGCGTTTTATTAAAATACGGTAAAATGGATATATATATATATTATTATTTTACTTCAGATTTTATCATTAAGTTACAAGTCGTAAAAAATCAACAATTTTTATCTCCATCCGTCATAACTGAATGAGCCAATGGTTCTGGCGCGGGATGCGGGTAAAATATTTTTGAATTTTTGTATGTAATACCTAATGCCTTCTGCACTATCGGAAATAGGAAATGAAAATAGAATAAGCTTGGAAAGACAAAGAGAGAAAAGCTTCTTCTAGGATACGCACGTACCTGCAGAATTCCAAGGTAACTGGTCGCTTTCTCCAGAGTTCTTCTACAGCTTTCAACAGGAATATTCACAGCACACGAAAACTTCACTAGATAATGTCCATTTACATACAAAACTGCGGTTTTCAAGGTAATTAGCGAGATATCTCAATTAGCGGCCTTTTAAGACAATAATATCGATTCAAGACGGTTATCGATCGGAGTTCAAATCTTAACTGAGCTGCTTGCCAAGATGACGACCAATGAGAAGCCGTGAGGGCGGTTGACGTCATACAGGCGGTTGTGCGATTTGTTAGGATAGTTTTGGAGGGAAATTGTCAATGCAGAAGCCATTACGTATTCTTTTAAGAAACAGTAAACGCAGTTGGCGTGTCCATTTATACTCCCGGGGTTGAAGGGTACCTTCAAGAAAACCCAACAAACAGCACAATAAATAATATAATAAAATATATAATAATAATAAAAGGGTGCAACCGACAAGTTACAATTATAATAAATACAAAACTACCAAATTTAAAACTAAAGAACAATATTTACTTATAGTTATATTACTTATGAATTATGCATGCTTGCATGCGATGAACATATAAATATGAATATTTGTATAGCTATTGATTAGGCAAAGGACAAAGTTTGACTACAGGTCGTTTATATACACCCTTTGTAGTGCGAACGGTAACTATACGGACAGTGCCATCGCTACCGGGGTGTACCTTCTCTACAATGCCTATAGGCCAATGCAAAGGAGGCGTATTATCGGTAATAATAATAACCACGGTTCCTTCATTTATCGGAAAGCTAGGTGAGTTCCATTTTTGTCTAGCTTGCAAGGAATGAAGGTATTCGATTCTCCAACGATTCCAGAAACTTTGTACGAGTTTATCTAGTAGAGAGTGACGCTGCAAGAGATGTAATCTATCCTCTGCTATTTGGGGAGCGGGTAAGAATTTTAACGGCGTACAATGTAAAAAATGTGCTGGTGTGAGAGCCAAAGGCTCCGATGGGTCAGACGACAAAATACAGAGCGGACGCGAGTTCATGGTAGCTTCAATTTGAGATAAAACCGTATTCAGTTCCTCATATGATAAAATTTGGGTACCAATAACACGAAACAGATGAGTTTTTAAACCCTTAATATTGGATTCCCAATTTCCACCAAAATGAGGGGCACTGGGAACATTTAAATTCCATTGAATTCTATTCTCACAAAGTTCATGGCCGAAGAATTCGTTAAACTTATATGAAGATAGAAATTTGTGGAGATCATTTAGATAGGTTTTAGCTCCTAAATAATTGCCTCCATTGTCAGTGTAAAGACATGCAATAGGACCGCGGCGGGACAGGAAACGCTTCAAGGCATCCAAGAAACATGCTGTACTTAAATCTGACGCCAACTCAATGTGCACAGCACGTGTAGTAAGACACACAAAGAGGCAAATATAAGCCTTCTGTGTACGATTTCCACGGCCTCTTGTCATGGAAATTTTAATAGGTCCAGCAAAATCTGAACCTGTATGCGTGAAAGGCTTAATCGCAGCATTAACTCTGCATGCTTTATGATCGGACATTTCAGGGTAAGTCGGTTTAGGGCGGGTTTTAAAGCAAAAATTACATTTGTGAACTCTGCTTCTAATTAAACGGCGAGCAGACAGTATCCAATATCTTTGTCTCAAAATAGACATCAAAAGATTAGGACCTGCATGACAATGTTTTTTGTGTGTATAGTCGACCAACAAGTCGATAACATGATCGTGACGAGGTAGTACAAAGGGATGCTGATGATCGTATTCTAAGTCGGAGTGATTAAGTCGGCCACCCACTCGGAGCAAATTGTTTTCATCTAGAAAGGGTTTTAGACGTTGTATTGCGGGTGTACACAGTTTGCCATTCCGTAGATTTTCAATATCTTCGCGGAAGTAAATCGATTGCACATTTTGCAAAACTTTAACTTCCGCGAGATCTAAATCCAACACAGTAGCCCCAGTAAACTCTCTTCGTGGGAGTACTTTTAGAAATCTGAAAATGTACACAATGCAGCGAAGCAGCTTGGTCCACGACGAGAACCGCTTAGTGAGAGAATATAGAACTGATTCTTCTGGCACATGTGTAACTGTATGAACGTTTACCTTCTGTTCAGGTACATCTGTAGCGGATGTTGCGGTAAAAGGTTTTATAGGCCACTGTGATGAGTCTGTTTTTAACCATGGCGGGCCTTGAAACCATAAAGGGTGGTTCAAGATTTTGGCTGGAGTGAGCCCACGGGATAAGCAATCCGCCGGGTTTTCTACCCCTGCGACATGGTAGAAATCCTTTGCTGGTATATTCTCATGAATTTTAGTAACTCTATTCGACACAAAGACATTCCATCTGTGCGGAGATGAGTGTATCCAGCATAAGGCCACCTTTGAATCTGAAAAGGCGTAGACTGATGATATTTTATAACGCGGGTTAAAATTATCATGTACAATACGTAGTAACTGCGAAAGCAGTAGAGCAGCGCACAACTCTAATCGAGCTACCGATATTACCTTAACTGGGGATACTTTGGACTTTGCACATACAAGCTGTGCAAAATTCTTACCAGCATGGCTAATGTGAACGTACACTGCTCCACCATATGCCCGTTCGCTGGCATCAGCGAATCCAATTAAAACCACCGTACTTCCATCATGTACTCCCAAATGGCGCGGAATTCTAAGATCATTCAATAGCGGAAGTTCAGCACAGAATTGCCCCCACAACTCTGCAATTTCCGTAGTGGGTTGTTCATCCCAATCTATCTTCAATAACCAAAGCTGCTTTATCAGCAGCTTGGCATAAAGTATGACTGGTGCGACGAAACCAAGTAAGTCCCACAACCTAGCCACTGTGGATAGAATAGTGCGTTTAGTGCATTTTTCAACAGGAACTTTCACTTGAAATCCAAATAAATCGGTTGTAGGACTCCATTGTAAACCTAAGATTTTATGCATTTGTGTTTTATCAAACTCCAACTCAGGTGTAAGGCGATGCGAAGAAGGAATATTCTCTAGCACGACTAAAGAATTGCTTGTCCATTTGACAAGATCGAAGTCTGCCAATTTCAATAATTCAATTAACTCTTTTGCGTTAGATATCGCTTCGGGTTCAGTCTTGACTGAGAAAACGAAATCGTCCATAAAAAGGGATGAAGATACGATCCGTTTCACCTCTTCAGAAACATGCTCACTCTCATCAGTGATTAGCTGCTTCATAGTTCGCAAAGCTAAGTATGGGCTTGATTTCAAACCGAAACAAACTCTGTTGAAATGATAAACAGCGAGCGGGTCTTGTGAATTGAAGCGATATAGAATACGCTGAAAACAACGTTGTTCTTCAGTTATACATATACGCATATACATTTGGCGAACATCACTAGACAATGCAATAGCAAACAGTCTAAAATTCAGAAGAATTGTGAATAAATCACCTTGAAGATTAGGTCCGTTATATAATATGTCATTTAAAGACACGCCTGTTGTCGTTTTGTTACTACCATTTAAAACGACACGTAAACGGGTAGTGGTTTTGTCCTCTCGTATTACTCCATGGTGGGGTATATAATAAACAGGAGAATTAGGGTTCCCCAGAGAAACTGGTGCGGGTGACAAATACCCTTTTTCTAAGTACTCCCGAATCACAGCATCGTAAGCTTCTTTAAGTTGCGGTAACAGTTTAAATTTATTTTCTAAGTATAAGAATTGTTTGCGAGCTATCATATAGGAATCACCTAATAACGCGGGATCTCCACACAAAGGGAGAGCGACAGTATACCTACCACTGTATGGGTCTCGAGTGGTGGTACTTATATATAATTTCTCACACTCTATAGCTTCCTGGCTTTGCGCTGGCTTACATTTGACTTCCTCCAATTCCCAAAATCTTTTGAGAACGGATTCAATTGGTTCTTCATTAAAAGCACAACACGTCATAACAGTATGTTGCGGCGAATTTATAGTAGGTACGGAACCCATTATCACGTAACCAAGGACTGATTGGAATGCGGGCGGAGCGGACATATTGGCGTTATCAATTTTGTTACATAGTAGAAGGTGCGGAAGCAACGAGGCACCTATTAAAATATCTATAGGGCCCGGTGTCATAAACGTGTCATCGGCTAGCTGTAATTTATTCAAATACGTGAACACAGATGTATCCACCAGTGCGGTTGGTAAACTGTCCGTAATTCCATCTACGATTAACGTATCAAGATTATACGACAGGTTTTTGTCGAATCGTGAACAAAATTGCAGGTTTATCATGCCTTTAATTGTTTTTAATGATCCGCCTATACCTTTCACTAACGAGTGCGATTGTTTTATTGAATCCTTTATACCTAATTTCGCTATAAATTCATCGGTTACGAAATGACTTTGCGATGCGCTGTCCAGTAAACAACGAGCCATGTGTGTATTACCATAATGGTCATATACGTACACCTTGGCAGTCGCTAATAAAACGGTAGTCGCAAGGGGCGTGGCTTGCTCACTTAAAAACGTGTTTGACAAAACACACAGGTCGCCACTGGATGCGCTGGAGCTGCCGCTGCATTCAGTGTGAGCGCACTCGTCCGAACGCACGTTATCATTACTGTTAACAACAAAAGCGTTGTTATGTATGTTGGAATGTGGTGTTGAATGCTGTGAACTATTATGCATAGGTGCCGGTGAAACTTGCGGTTCAAAGTGTAGCATCGTGTGATGCTTCCCGTTACATACACGACAGCAAATACGTGAATTACAAGATTGAGTTTTATGCCGTGTACTCAAACAATTAACACAAAAACCGTTCTTTTTAACGTAACGAAACCTTTCCGTAGGCGATAGTTTGTGGAACTCGGGACACTTATATACGTTCTCATGTACATCATTAGCACATAGGCATTCAGTGGATGGCCTAGAATTTGATGGATCCGTATTTACATACGATTGCGAGGGTTTTAAGTTGTAATTTATTAACTGCAATTGCGGCTTTGGCTTTAAATTATCTGCGGGTTTCTTAAAAGTTGTATTATTATTGATGGGAATATTGTATGTGCGGTGTAAAATTTTAGTTTGCTCCTTAACAAAAGCAATCAAATTGTCCAGTGAAGGAATGTCATTGCTTCGTTCATTCATTTCGAACGCGCGGGCGGTCTCGCTATCTAATTTCTGCAAACCCACATACATTAAAATAAAATCAGCTAAATTATCGAGTTTGAGGTTGCGAAGGGAGGTAACAGAAGCATTAAATGTGTCAGAAAAATGTTCAAGACTGCTTGTAGATGCGGAGGTTAACTTTTTTAATGAAAATATATTATTTAAATACGACGTAGCTAACATTCGACGGTCCTCGTATTTATCTACCAGGGCCTCATACACAGTGGAATAATTTTCTCCCGAAGGAATGATACCAGAAACTACCGATTGAGCCCTACCTTGTAGCTTACCAATTAAATAGAATAATTTCTCTGAATCGGTGAGTGAATTGTTCTCGTGTACGGCGGATTTAAAACTACAATAAAACATAGGCCATGCGCTGGGATCACCGTTAAAGATAGGTATTTCAATAGGGCCTAATTGCGGCATAATTCTCCTAGGTTCAGTAACACTATCCTTTTTTGTAGGGTTAGGTTTAGTGCATAATTTATTTCTCACCCTAACTATTCTGCAATATAAATCTTCTAATGAACTCCAATTTTGAAAATTGGGTGTGAAATCAGGTTTTAAATCGAGTTTAAGAGAATTAATCTCACTTAAAGCCTCCATGAACTCATCACGAATAATTACTGCGGTTTCGGCGTTAGATAAAAACATCTCTTTTTTAATGGAATCTTCTACCGTTTTAGACATTTGATAAAGGTTTTGCATTCGTTCATAGTAAATAGCACAGCGAGCTTCTAGAAGCTTGATCTTTTTTTCCGTTCCTGCCGTTTCGACATCCCTTAAATCTTTCATATCAACTGACATCATAAATCAAGACTATGACAGGAAGAGATAAAACGAAACGAGAGGATTTCGAAAATAATTTAGAGCAGCAGTGATTTTATGATTACCTACTTGTCGGTGGATTTTTTTTTTTTTTTTTGTATTTCGAATATATGATATATATAGCGGGTTAGATATGATATACTAAATATATTACGATTCAATATTCGCTCGAAGGACCAAAATGAATGAGCCAATGGTTCTGGCGCGGGATGCGGGTAAAATATTTTTGAATTTTTGTATGTAATACCTAATGCCTTCTGCACTATCGGAAATAGGAAATGAAAATAGAATAAGCTTGGAAAGACAAAGAGAGAAAAGCTTCTTCTAGGATACGCACGTACCTGCAGAATTCCAAGGTAACTGGTCGCTTTCTCCAGAGTTCTTCTACAGCTTTCAACAGGAATATTCACAGCACACGAAAACTTCACTAGATAATGTCCATTTACATACAAAACTGCGGTTTTCAAGGTAATTAGCGAGATATCTCAATTAGCGGCCTTTTAAGACAATAATATCGATTCAAGACGGTTATCGATCGGAGTTCAAATCTTAACTGAGCTGCTTGCCAAGATGACGACCAATGAGAAGCCGTGAGGGCGGTTGACGTCATACAGGCGGTTGTGCGATTTGTTAGGATAGTTTTGGAGGGAAATTGTCAATGCAGAAGCCATTACGTATTCTTTTAAGAAACAGTAAACGCAGTTGGCGTGTCCAATAACAGTGAAGCTTTTCTTTTTCTTTTTCAAACCTTCCTATTTTTAAAATTAGGCGGCCAATACAAGATGCGGCCGAAAGAGACCGCATCGTAACAAAGTGGCCTGTGGTGGCTCAGTTGGTAAGAGCGTGTCACGGAATGACAAGGTCGCAGGTTCAAGTCCTGCCCACGGCAAGAGTTTTTTCATCATGTTCTAAAGTATAAAATGTATTTTTTTATATAAGTACTTAGTGAAGAATGAGTATTAAAAATAGGGAAATTGTGACTTTCTTTTTATTTTCATTTGTTACCAGACTCATGTACTTAAAGGTAAGGAGGGGTTAATTTTCGTCGCATAGGCAGTCTTGAGTATATGTCAGTTTGCATACAATTTTGAAATGAAATGAATGTTACATTCGCAGAACTATTTATTTATTTATTTTCTATTCTGCCTTTTATTTTCCTCATAAAAAAATTCCGCATAAAGCCTGTGCTGCCATCTATCTGTTTTATTGGATGACTTAAACTTTTTTTTTTTGGTTTATTTCGTTTAACCGTGCTTTTTCTCAATTCGTTGGTCATCACCTAAGTACTTGACACTGGCAAAATTACTGTGCCAGCCACGGTACAAGCCATAATTTAAAAAGTGAAGTGATATTTATTTGACTGTTGCAAGTGTGATCACGCTGAGTTCGTGCTCAAAACTGTCATGAGAGATGAATTAAATTGTATTAATGTTTTAGGGGGTTGTGGTGTAACCGGGAGTCACTGGTAGCCGCAGCACAGGGAAACCTATCGCGGATACTAGAATTCCATCTGCACAGTTTTCAGCCTTTCTTTGTGTAATAAATACTTAAGTCCAAATAAGTTGTTACTGCGCTGTACTAAGTTTCTAGTTTTCCAAAATAATTTTTTTGTATTTTTGTATTTGTATTATTTTTATGGCAAAAAAATGAGATTATGTAAAATAATACGTCGTCGGTTATTATTATTAGTATTCATAAAAGCGGTTCTTCACAAAATCAGAAAGTTCGTTTCAACGGGACTGTTTTGAGAGCAATCATTAACCGCACATTATAGCAAATCCGTTATACTTAGGTCGTTATAGATCCTCGGCCGAGTGCGATCTAGATCACTCGGCGACTCCCGCGCACTGCGATTAGCGCAGCTGATACAATGTACCGTTGACGATGGCTTTTGGGACAATAGCAAGTAATTAACTATCACTCACTTATATTGTTGAAGTCGGCAATTAGACCGACAGTTTCGACCGATATAAGTGAGTGATATCCGTTTATATATAATCATCATCATCATCAGTCTATTTATATTGCCCCACTGCTCGGGCACAGACCTTCCCTTACATCGAGGGAGCTGGGGCCACGATCCACCACGAGGGCCCAGTGCAGATTGGTGGATTTCACATGCTTTAGATTTTTTCTTCTTCTACGGCATGCAGGTTTCATCACGATGTTTTCCTTCACCGTTTGGAGAGCACTCGGTAAATGTACGTAAGTTTTTCCGTCGAAAAAACCGATGATAAGTCATTGGTACATGGCTGCCCTGGCTAGGAATCGAACTTGAGACCTCCGTATCGCAAGTCCATTATCCCAACCACTGAGCCATCGAGCTATATATTTTATTTTATTTTTAATTTATTGGAAAACCAACGGCAAATATCAAAGGGTAAGTTACACAATATAAAACTGATAGCCAATTATAGGTTTTCGCTGTTAGATTATAGACTAGATTATAGACTAAATTAACTATATCAAATATATATAATAATTTGTAGTAATGCCTCACTATAGTTTTAATTCTAAGCAAGTAATTATTTGGCAGGAATACCTGGAATGCCGTGGCTGGCCAGAGGCACGCAAAAACACTTGTCACAGGTTACTCGCAAAACTTTTAATCACATGCGATGAAATTGCCACGTATGGAGTTGAGGATACTTATACGAGCCTTAACTGGACACTGCAGGCTGAATAAACATCTGAACAGAATGGGCCTGTCCGACACCACTGCCTGTAGATTCTGCTGCGAAGACTATTCTCTGCGTGTGGAGCACTCATTCTCAGCAGAAGCCGAGCCTTAGGTGGACACATAATGCCACGCGAGGATATTAAAACTCGTTCACCCAAGTGCATCATACGATTCCTGAAGGACGTTGGCCTTGGGGGCGAGATATAAGAACTCAGTGCGCGGCCACAATAGACCTTTGAGGTCGCAGTGACCCTTGGACTTGTACGGTGGAACACAGAGAAAGGTGTACAGGAGAGTTTTTAAGGTGAAGATTATCTCAAAAACTACTTGACCTATTGCAAAAATTATTTCACTGTTTGATAGATAAAAGTTAAAACTATGTAACTGTAGAATAAATTATTGAATTCGGTCCAGTAGTTTTTGAGAAAATCTCAACCTTATTGAGGCCCCCTGTATTTATCTCTGTCTTCGACTGTACCAACACCGTGATATTTCTTAATAATAATAATAAAAAGTAATTATTTGTGCTTATTCTAGAATGCACACGCTAATATTAGTCGCATCTAAGCGTGGCATCCCGCTCGCTCTTACGCGATGTAGCCTATGAACGACAATGACAGGTGATTGCAGATACCATGCATTTGGTCATTTTACAACAAATTCAAATTGAACAGTGAAATATTGAAGCACTGAAATAGAAGCCAAACGGTATCGACTATCGATCGTTCTAGGATAAAGGTGTAAGGGTCTGCCCAGCTGACGGGACCTTGACAGTGAGGGTGGCCTGCTGTCGCGGTATAGAGCAGCAGTATGGGTACCGTGGTGATACAATAATAATATAAGTCATCACACTCGTAATACCGAGTTTCATCTCAATCTATTGATCAAAAGGTCAATATGAGATATCATCTTGACATTCGACCAATGAATATGTAAAGAAATTGAGTGGAAGATTACCGAATTTTTGGGCGAAGTACTTATAATCAATTGAAGATGTTAGCCAGGCCTAGACGACAGGTAGGTACTGTAACGTAAAGGAAAGTCCTGATTTTAGGACACCCGGCGCCTCTGTAACGTCTGGGGCTACGCCCCTGAGAACGAAATAAAATGCTAAAATTATTAATTATAAAAATAATTTAATGTCAGATTTTCAACTCTACTCATTCCCATATAACTAAAAAGCTAACATGAAATTCTATCGTATTCGTTTTCATTTTGAAGCCATTTTTTTTTAATCGATAAATAAACCCAGTAGTAGACCTATCATCCAGTGTGTGCGGTTGGTACCCTGAAACGGGTGGAGAAAATTAGTTGACAGCTCTATGAAGGATTTTCAATACAGACACGACCTTGTAAATGGCTTAGTTTTTAACATAAGTTTATAACCCATATTACATACATAAAAACTGTAAGTTTTCCTATCAAATAAAATAAAATAAATAAATAAAAAACCTAAACTAAATTATTAATAAAATTTTGAGTTGTAGGAAGAGTAGCCAAGACACTGGCAGCGTTACCTCGCTGGATCGCGATGCCGTAGAACAAAAAAGTTGTTCAGTTACCGATACTGAACACCCTCCCTTCGGCTTCATATACCCTTTACGTTACACCCTGTATACCACTTTGGGTATCACTGATATAGACGATCTATCTATTGGAAAGCCTGTCAATCCCCCATTCGCCTTGGGACATCTTCAATTGTACAATTGACTATGATGAAGTGAAGTCATAAGATTTAAATAGTTGCCACGACTAGACGAAAGCTTGTGGTTCACCACATGTCGCCAGGCAAGGCATGAATGAGCGCAAGACTTGAAAGTACTGACAAGATGTCGGTGAACATTAAGTAACTTGGTAGATCATGGCAGAAGTGTCACCACCGTCCGTAAATGTACTGTATCTGATTGGATCGCAGCTTCGGAAATTGATGGGGCGGGGTGTGGCTATGAAGCGTGTGAAGTGGGAACCGATGTCCCATGGGCCCATGGCGGATGGGGAATTGACAGGCTTTGCAATAGATAGATCGTCTATATCAGTGATACCCAAAGTGGTATACAGGGTGTAACGTAAAGGGTATATGAAGCCGAAGGGAGGGTGTTCAGTATCGGTAACTGAACAACTTTTGTTCTACGGCATCGCGATCCAGCGAGGTAACGCTGCCAGTGTCTTGGCTACTCTTCCTACAACTCAAAATTTTATTAATAATTTAGTTTAGGTTTTTTATTTATTTATTTTATTTTATTTGATAGGAAAACTTACAGCTTTTATGTATGTAATAGGGGTTATGTTAAAAACTAATGTAATACAAGTTTTCGCCAATAATTTAAATATGTGGGTTAGTTTTAGTAAATTATTAATGAATTAGAGTGTTTACAACTATAGATATTTATGCTTAAACAGAGTTTAAATATTGAATGTCTCTTTTTTATTTATTATTGTTCATTTTTGAAATAAAATAATACGGTACGTATAGGTAGGTAGTTAGAAAGATTACAATTGAAATCTACAACTTCCGCAAGCCAGGTGCAGCAAACCTGTTTATATAAAGTTGTATGTCGCGTGTCTGTTTGTCCGCGATGTGACACCCAAATTGAGGGTTCTCCACCATATGCCGGGGGAGCACGTGTAGTGACGTAGGGGTGCTTTTTGCTTCAATTAGTGCGTGATGGAGAACGCGGACAAAAAGTTTAATTACATTTTCGTGACTTATGTTATTTGGGTGGTTATTTGATGCGATTGTGTAATATATAACACGTCGTAAAACTGAATGGTTATACGAATATGGATTTACAGTTAGTGTGTTGTGTAGTGTCTGACCGAAACTAGGTTTTAGGGCCGAAACCGAATTTCGGCCACCGTCTTAGTTTCGGCCGAAAACGAAATAACCGAAACTCATTATACATATATAAGGTCATTATTTCGTGGAAAAATAAACATGCAATATACTTGACTATTTATTTTATAATCAGTCAGTCTATCAGTCAGTTTTTATTTATAAATCACATATGTATTAAATAAGCTCTTGTATTTATAATCCTTATATAACCGTACCGTAGGCCGTAGTTTCGGCCGGATGGCAGCCGAAACCGAAACTAAACCGAAACCCGTTATTTGGCCGAAACTAGGCCGACACCGAAAGTTCGGTCAGATACTAGTGTTGAGTGCCGTACGTGAAGCCTGAGGCGGGTATTTATAGACAGTTCTGAACACGAACTCAACGTGAACTCGCTCTTAAGTCTGTCAAAATTGTACGAAAACTGACAGTCGTGAGCAATATTGAGGGGAAGAGGCGGGTTGGCAGAAGGAAGAAATCGTGGCTCCGCAATATAAGGGAGTGGACAGCGATAGCCAGCGTCGAAGAGCTGTTCCGACTGGCTCAAGACAGAGAGATATATGGTGCTGATGGCCAGCCTTCATTAGTGAAGAGGCACCGCAAGAAGAAGAAGGTAATCCATGAAAAGCAACACTCAGGAGTCAGGGTCGGGGAGCTGTGTCTCTCGTGGAGTCTCCCGCTTCTCTGTGGAAGGATGCCGCGCGCGTCCTCTGGCGGGAGTTGGTGACTCCTTGGAATGAGCTCATAAATTATACTTACATATTAAATTATAAATTAGAACTCCCCATCGGCATACAAACCATACGTGGTTTCGCTTAAGATGGGAAAGTAGATTTCACATGTACTTTTAAAAATGTTATTAAACAGTAAATTAAAAAGAAAACTCACTGTCATTAGCGTTCCCCGAAGCCGGCTCCAGGGTCCAAATCTGTTTCTTCTTGAGACTCGTGCCATTTGCGTTGATCTTGAAGCCGAAGGTCTCTGCGGTGAGGTATCTGTATCGCGAGTTGATGAGCCCGATGGTCCACCAGCCGCGCTGCTGGTTCTGCGTGATGATGTCGCCGGCGCTGTGGCCGTCGCCGTTGCTGTGACCGTTCACGCCGTTCATTGTCGCTCTGAGGAACACGATAGAGATAATGTTAGGATGGCGTTGTTAGACACATTAGGTACAGTCAAAGACAGAGATAAGTATACAGGGGACTTCAATAAGGTTGACATTTTCTCAAAAACTACTAGACCGATTTTAATAATTCTTATACAGTTACATAGTTTTAACTTTTATCTATCAAACAGTGAAAGAATTTTAGCAATAGGCCAAGTAGCTTTTGAGAAAATCTCAACCTCAAAAACTCTTTTGTACACCTTTCTCTGTGTTCCACCGTACGAGATAACCTAATTATCAAAGTATTTTATAAGTCAGATACAATTTGCATAAAATGACACCAAGGGCAGAAGTTAACTAGAAGGTAATGGTAAAAATATTACTAATTTCTGTAAAAACTGATGTAACCAAGTGTTCCATAGTGTACCAAAGGTCGAATTAATGAATATGACGCGTATTTAAAATGTTAGTGATTTCAAGTTACGCCACCGTATAGGCCCTCTGTCCCTTTCCATCTTACGAAGTGTGAAAGGGATGGCTTTGGACACATTCGTACAATTTCCACGTTCGTACAATTCTACATTCGTGCAATTTTTCCTAAATTGTTTTCCAAATTCGTACAAATAGGTACTATGTGAGTCTGCATTATAGTTAACCAAGGATAGATAATCTTTCGTATAATTTCTTTTACGTACAGCGTCATTTTAAGTAAGGGTAAACAACTAAAATAACACAAAAGAGGCACTTCTCTTAACAAGAAACTTAGTCGCTTTCTAGTAAACGTTGTAATTCATCTGTACTATTTCCGTATTCATCTGTACTATTTCCGTGTGCATTATGTCTGTTCACTTCTGTAATATTGTCTACATGTGTAATTAAAGATAAGCATCTTAATTTGTTTAGGCATTCCAAAACTGTGATTTTTTCCAATAATTCATTCAATATTGCAGCCTCTGTCCCTTTCCATCTTACGAAGTGTGAAGGGATAGCAACATGATTTAAGCGAAATGAGGTTTAACTAGGTTTATGTTACCAATGAAACCCAGGGGGCCAATAGGGTCAGAGTAATATTTCCTACCATGACGTCCTACCTTAAAAAGCTTACTTTTTCCATTTTTTTACGGATTCCATGCCATCATACGCAAAAGAGTCGCGTCCCTGATGCGCCGGGTTCGCGGCAGCCCTAACAGCATCCTGAAGGGCATTGCGGATACCAGGGACAGTCCTCTGAGACACTGGGTACACTTACATGTCCCGGGGTCTCGGAGTCGGACCTAAGTCGCATGTTATGGCGCGCAATACACCTCATGTAAACACTAACATAGTTTTAAGTACTTACTAACACCTATATATGGTCTTTGTGACTGCAATAAATCATTTGAATTTGAATATTATTGAAGTAATCCTGTTATCAAAGTAAGTACCTATTTTATTAAATATGACAGAAACAATTAGCATAAACTGACTCTGTTAGGCCGAGATTCATAGACAGTTTTAAGTACGAGTTGTCTCTGAATCTAGGCCTTCTACGTGATGAATGGTGTCAATAAGAAGTGGGTTCCAAGCTCCAACATTACATTCAAATGTTTTTATTCAAATGTTCAATTCAAATGTATTTTTATTTCCTTCCACATTAGGTACATTTTCATGTTATTAGACACAGTTTGGTGGAAGACTGGTGCTCAAGCTAGGACTAATCCTGTGTTTTGAGTCACCAGGCCTCCCCCTTACTTACTTAGTTACTTAGAAAATAGGGTGAAGATACAAACATTTTAAAAAGGTTATTAACAAAGTCAAAAGAGATGTGTGTGCGTTTGTGTGTAGTGCATGCATGTGTGTCAGTGTGACGAGTGTCTGTGTGTGTGTGTGTATGTGTTGAAAGGTTGTGTTAACTACATTACTTTCCTCCAACAATGAATGCAATTCGCCATCTACATACTTATTCTAACTATAGACCCAAACCCGTTCGCTCCGACCTGAAACCCGACCCCCGCGCTCGTAAAGCCCCTTTCGCAGAACCGCACGCAAGCCAAGGTCGCCGGTTCACACAGTCTAGACCAGCTATATGCATTTGCAGAATAACAAGCTTTCTACACTGCTTTGCTATTCTTCTTGACTGACAAAATTCAATTTTTATTGTTTAAGCATCTAGTAGAGCTCGGTGGCTCAATGGTTGGGTCAATGGACTTGCGATACGAAGGTCCTAGGTTCGATTCTCAGCCAGGGCAGCCATGTACCAATGAGTTATCCTCGGTTTTTACGACGGAAAAACTTACGTACATTTACCGAGTGCTCTCAAAACGGTGAAGGAAAACATCGTGATGAAACCTGCATGCCGTAGAAGAAGTAAAAAAAAATCTAAGACATCTGAAATCCGCCAACCAGCATTGGGCCCGCGTGGTGGATCATGGCCCCAGCTCCCTCGATGTAAGGGAAGGTCTGTGCCCGAGCAGTGGGGCAATATAAATAGACTGATGATAATGATAAAGTATCTAGTATCTAAAGATATCGTCTCTCCACCTACGCCGCGGTCTGCCCCGACGCCGGCGACCGTCCGATGGCACCCATTCTGTGACAGTCCGGGTCCATCAAGTCTACCTTCGTACATGCATGACACAATTTATTTATTTATTTTATTAATGGACTCGACTGTTCTCCATTTGCCAATGTCATGTTACAGAAAATTCAATATATTCAATAGTCTCTATCTTCCTCCAGGGGAGTCGCAGTAGCGTCTTCACTCTGGGTAGCCGCGTCTTCATGTCTTCATGCAGAGGAGACGCCGTAGCGTCATCACTCTGGACGTAGCAGCTCGACAGTCACGCTCACTCCCGAGCTTGTATCGGGAACTCTTGATAAAAGCTTGAAACTTCAGATCTTGCATAAATAATCCAATAACTTCACCGTACTGTCATTCGCGAACATTTTCTGATTAATTTAACGTGATATTAAAAACAAAATAGCCACTGTAGACATTAAAGTAAATATTATCAAATAATTTTGCAACCGTCGTTTCCCGCCATTTTCAAGAGAACGCCATGACACAATGATCATAGGAGTGCCATCAGGGTTGCCAGATTAGGGTTTTTTTATCGCAATTTTGGGGAAAAATTTGTGACCACATAATATGGCTTGAAAGCCCGTGGCGGATGCTCAAAGTTTCAGCCGACTGCTAAACCACTTAAATATAAAATGTACCTAATCATGTCATGTGTATTCTTGACAAGTGGCCTTGTTTATCAATATTTAAAAAAAAAATTAAAAATGTTATTATAGTAAATTTTATGTGCAAAAAAATATTGGGGACTTTTTTGGAAAACGTATCATTTTGGGGGAAAAATTATCAAGCCAGGGAAATGACATTGCCACATTTCAATGGAGCTTTGCCCCACCTACTAAACTACGAGACCATTGAAGCTATTATTGTTGGGGAGTTATTACAGGTTTTATATAGCATAATCACAATCAGTAGGAGTTGCGAGAGTAGTACAAAATGATAACAAAAACAATGAATAATTCGTTTCGATTTCATACTATTTTCTGAATTCTTAATTAAGCTGGTTTTTCGACTCGCAACTTGTACAAAACTTTATTTTAAACCAATAATTTTAATAAAAAACGGAGATATTTTTACATTTATTCGTTATCTTGTTCATCATGCCTTTGATGGTGGGGCATAATCTGGCATTGTCATTTGAAATATCCAATCTGGCAACCCTGAGTGCCTTTGACCCAGTGAGCCAGGCCTTGGCAGCCACCCGAGCGTGGCAGCTTCGTCCTGTTATGCGATGTGACGGATTGCGTACTGACGCTAATTCATAATCTATACTAATATAATAAGACTGTAAAAAAGTTGTGTCTGTACATTGGATATTTTTTGTAAAGAATAATTGCAATGTGTTTTAGGATCGATACTGATGCCAAAACACTAATTTTTAGAATATTTGTCTGTCTGTGACTTTGTGCAAGTATCACGCCATAACTACTGAAGGCATTTTGATGGGAGTTTCACTAGGAGATAGCTGAAATATCCGGACAGCTCATAGGCTATAAGCCATGGCGGTATGTGATGTGGAAACAAGGATCCAGAGAGAAAGATCTGCCTCCTGATCTCCTCCATCCTCCTCTACGCAAACGAAGTTGCGGGGTATTTTAATTGACTATGGTAGTAACTCTAGCTGGCGTCGTTACCCAATTCATTATACAGTTAGTATGAGCGCCAGGTGTGGGATTGGCCGAGGAGTGTTCTAGGACAGGGCAGGGCTTCATAATGAACTCAAACTCATTACAATACAGAATAGGAGCGGACATACAACGCGAACAAAAACTCATCAAGTAGGAACTAAAATTAACTATTGCAAAAGCCAGTTACTGTAAATGGTTACAATTGACGCTATAGCAAAAAGGAAGGAATATAATATATTAGAAATGTTGTAGGTTATACTTAATAATACTAAAAATGATTCTAGGTGGCGCTAGCGTCGTATTATGTAGTAGGTACCTAATACGTTAACAATTTAATTTAAGTTACCTACATAGTACCTATTGGTACCTTTTAGTCTTTACATATAACCTAGCATAGTACCTATTAGGTACCATGTATGTAACCTAACGTTACTTATTATCTAATTTTTTATATAAATATCTCTATGTAAATAAATTATAAAATATTAGGTGTTATTATATTATTATTTCAATCTATTGTTGATTATTTCAATGAATTTAGCCAATGAAGTTAGGGTTGATTCTTTGGTCATAATTTCAGATGACGTACTACTGATCGTTACTGCTGATAAAATAGAAGTTACAGAGGTTACCTGTCACTTTGCGATCTAGTCTATATTATACCAACTCCTTCGAGCATGAGAGGGATAACGACATGGCTAATGATGAGGTAAACAGAAATACTTTCCCTTACCTTGCCCATAAAAGTTGTACCTTGTAACATCCCACCCTAGCTTCATTTATTTATTTTGTAAGACTTCATGGAATGCGCCTCTGCCACTCGGCAACGAATATTTTTTTTTTTTTAAGAACTAATTAAAATAATATTAGGTTTACTTTAAAATCAACTTTATGACAAGATCACAAGGTCAATTATTG
This sequence comes from Tachystola acroxantha, assembly GCA_963506565.1. Lineage (NCBI taxonomy): Eukaryota > Metazoa > Arthropoda > Insecta > Lepidoptera > Oecophoridae > Tachystola > Tachystola acroxantha. The sequence goes on from OY735881.1 coordinate 13,644,334, forward strand.
ATAGGTATAGTTAGCGTTAATAACCGTGAGATAAAAAGTCAAAGGCAAGCCGCTGCACAGGAGTGAGGGAAACGGAATTTTAAAATAATAGAGATAGAAACATTTAAACAACAAAAGCGGCTCCTTTGTTATCCAAACCCATAAGGATACGTAAGTGCGAGAGAGTTAGCGTGTATTTGTTAAAGAAACGAGTTAGAAAGAGATGTACTTATTTACGGAGGACGCAGTGGACGAATGTGGGATTTTGGAAGGAAGAGGGGCAGTCAAGTCGGGACCGTGGGACGTGATATATGACGTGCGCATGCGCATCTTTTGGAAATTTTGAGGTTAGGTTGATTTCGGTTAGAGAGTGTGTTCAATTATTAAATTCAGTGAATGTTCTATTAGGTGAAGATATTAAGCTCAGAATTCTATTTTATCAGTGTTAGTTTATTTGTAGTTTTTAATATGAAAGTTAGTGAAGTGATGAGTGGTTGAATGATGAAAATAAATACAGAATAAATTAAACTATAAAAGGTTCGCGACGCGTAAAATAATTTATTTAAAATATGGTTTAGTGTTGTGTTGTGTTTTAGATAGGATTTATTTCGGCAGAGGTCGTGAGTTTTAGATATAATTATGGAATCAAATATGTTATTATAATTATTTGATTCTACTTGTTGAAATGTCTGTCAAAACTATCTTTCTTTAAACTGTAATAATTTTAATTTGAGAGACGTTTCATCAGCATTTAATTTTGAGTTTGTTTTATTTTATTGTGTTGTTTTCTTGTGTATTCTGTAATGAGACGCTCTTACTTTACAAATCAATTTAAATTCACTGGGTTATTCTATTCTTTCGGTGAGACTATGCTGTAGTAGTTAATCGAAGGAATAATAGGGATTGGTGGAGGATTTAGAATCTGAGTAATGATTTATTTCTCGAAAGAGGATAAAATAAATCATGAATTCAAATATAATTTAAGTTAGCTTAAGTCATAAAATAATTCATGTATGTATAATAAAAATATATTACGCAATTACACGTTTAACTTACTCTACAAATACTTGCAAGCAATTGAATCGGGACGGTAGTTGGATATCATTGTAGAGATATCTCGAAATTTAGATTAAGACTAGGGAAGTTCCCTTTTCAAGGCTTAGAGACTAGATCTCTGTAATTATTTTATATATTGTAGAATTTTACTATAATATATAATTTTAAATTCAAAAGGAGTGTTTCATCAGGTTTTCAGCTAAAATAGTTTACTAACACTAATATTGATTTGGGTCTAGGGACTGCGCTACATTGTAATAAAATTGTAATTTAAAAAAACATTGGTTGTTACTAATAAGTAACTATAGGCCAACAATAACGAGATTTCATAATATGTATTTATTAGAAATATCTTTATTGCAAGTAAGCGGTCACAATGTGGGGTTGGATCGTTTATGTGCTGGGGAGCCTATTTAGTTATTTGTTTTTGTTGTATAATAATGAGCGCAGTATGAGTTTAAAATATATGAAAGATTATATTGTAAATGTTGTTCGGAAATATAAATAAACATTGAATCTAAGGGCAACATAAGTCAGCGAAAGAGATTAGTGTCTTAAGTAGTTGCTGTGTTGTTCTTTAATTTAATGTAAAGAAAGTATGTGACAACAAAAGACAAATCACACGTGGTTTAGATCTCGTGACGGGGAGGCCAGTGTAATTTAAGCTAATAAATCTTTATTTCAGCCTCCACGTGTAAATATAAGAATTAGTTAAGTATTAACCAAACAACACTGGCCCTGGAGTGATCCGTTAATCTGAAACCACTTCATACTTTCTCGCGAATTAAATACATTTCTTATTAATAAATCTTTAAAATAATTTAACTATTTTGACAATAAATTATATTTGGGAAAGGGAACCTAATTCTGCTTCTTTCAGACGGTGCGGAGTTTTTATAGAAGTAGAATTGCAGAATCTGGGATTATCATACTCGTCAATATTTTATCTTTATCAGTTGATAGCTATTATTTATAAGAAACTATTTAAGGAGTTCCAGAATATCAGATTTCTAAGTGTTTTCCTTATTTTGAACTTAAGTCTTTGTCAAGGCATCTATAGACATTTGAAGTTTCAGGAAATAAAATGAGAAAATAATACTCAGAAACTATTGACACCGAATTACATTATTAGTAATAAAACATAATTATTTTACAAATAATAGGTAAGGTATGAAACATGAAGATAGAACAAAAATGAGTATTCAGGGTTTATGTATGTAAGTGACTTCAAGTAAGTAAGTGAGTGAGTTAATACTACAATTGACAATCATTCGGTTGTTTAGGAATTATCGGGTATATTGTTGTAAAAAGACGTTAAGAGTTTCAACTGTAAGTAGGTGCAGTATGGATCGTTGAGAACATGAAGTTGCATTTAAATAAATTGGAGAAGAAGAATTAAGTCATCATAGTGAAGTGTAACATAACTTCATTAATTAATTAATTCCATCTGTCTGTATAAGAATTTATGTATGTATGTTTGCATGAATTTATGTATGTGTGTCTAAAATATAAGTAAGTGAGTAAGTAATTTCACTCTCTGCTATAATTTGTGTTAAGTTAAAATATCATGGGGGTGAATTTATTATAATTATCTGAGTAAGGTAAATAGTTCTTCGATATTCCATAGAGTTTATAAGAGAATTTATGTATGTGTGTCTAAAATATAAGTAAGTGAGTAAGTAAATTCACTCTCTATTATAATTTGTTAGAAGTTAGAATATTATGGGGGTGTGGGAGCGAATTATAATTATTTGAGTAAAGGGAAAATAACTGTTCTTAGTTATTTCAAGAGTTATGAGAAGAAAACTGTCAAACTATTTTTATTTCAGCGGTTTAAGTATGATAATCCTAAGATTAAAAGAAGACGACGGAGGTTTGTGTATTGTACTATTTAGCACTAACTTGGTTCTATTAATTTCCTGCAGTAATTATCATTTTCTTGATTGGCTACTAATATAATATTATACTCATCATAGAGAGAGTTAAGAACCAAGTTGGTATAGTCCATTGTCATAATAAGTGATTGTAGTAAATATTTTAACAATAGTAAAGGGATATATCACTTATTGTACAATGATAGACAACGCATGTTAGATATTATAAACTTTAGTTTTAAATTGATATTTATTTACTTTACAGATGATAATGTTTTTATGTTGAACTTTACTTTACTCATTTGAGTTATTTACAATGTTATTGTAAGTTCGTTTATTTTAATTATGATTTGCAGGTAACCTTTTTAAATCATTTAGTACAATTTCTTCCACTTAATCATACAGGTTTAAATTGACTCTTAATTTTCTTACTATATGACTTGTGCATATTTATTATAATTGTTAGCGTTCGTGGTTGGAGGTGAAGATGCAGTGAACGAACAAATGCTAATATGTGTTTACATTTCAGTATTTGTATAATATCTTGTATTACTTCATACATCGGAAGAAGGAGTTTCCTGGTTTCAGTAGATGGCAGATTTCATGAACTATATGTTCATACTTTATTGTACATAGCTTTGTGGTGATGGTAGATTCTAAGTCAATGCAAATTTGACCTGTAATTGATGAACATTCTGATACTGTTTATAAGTGATCGTGTTCGTTGTTCGGACGGTAAGGTTAGGTCTCGCTCAGACGCCTATCGGTGCTTTCCTTTACCGCAGAGCTGATCATTTATAAAAATAGGTCAGCGGGCAGTGACACTTTACATGTAATTATTATTATTGACTTATTACTGAACATACATAATACACATTACATTTACATTCTGATGTGGAATTTAAGTGATCGAGTTCGTTGTTCGGACGGTAAGGTTAGGTCTCGCTCAGACGCCTATCGGTGCTTTCCTTTACCGCAGAGCTGATCATTTGAATAATACATTTGCGATAAATATTCAAAGAATACATTGTTATCAAGCACATCAGTCACTTACATGGTCCGATTGGTATTATTGAAAATAAGGCGTATTGATAATAAGGCGAAGCAAAAGCATAAATGCAAAAGGCGTAAATAATACTATGTTAGTTGTGGTTCCTAAGATATTTATTTATTTAACTTAAATCAATTCTACGCTGACTATGATTAGACTGTTGTAACGCTAAATACTCTGAGGTATATTTATGTAAGTGATCATGTTCGTTGTTCGGACGGTAAGGTTAGATCTCCCTTCAGACGTCTATCGGTGCTTTCCTTTGCCGCAGAGCTGATCATTTGTATATATATTTCAGCTAGCAATTTACTATACCCGCAGCTGACATATTATTCCCCACACTGTACAACGTACCGAGATATAGTAGCTCGTCTAGCCAGCGGGTTAATGTGTATCAGTACAACCCATACATTATCAAACAGCCTCAGCATAATCTTAATCAGCAACATCTTAAGAGTTTCAACAACATAGAGCAATAAGCGTAGTGCGTAAGATTTCTAAGTTTGTTTATTTGGATTATATTTTAACTATAGTAAATTAGTAGTGAACTGACTTGGTTTCGACTGATTTACGCTTTACTCACTGGAGTATGTTCATAAGTCAGTGGCTTGTTCTGGGACAGATGCAATTGTAAGGCCCTTCAAACCGTGCAATCTATGTAGTCTGTTTCTTGAGAGCTCTGATTTGAGGAAATAATGACTGTACGCATATTACTATACACGCGGCTGATATACTTTTCCCCACACTTACATCGGGCTAATTATTCAACAATTGGTTCGGCAAATAAGTTGTTGAATTATTAGTTCAACCCAATACATTATCAAACATTGTCAGCAAAAGCTGAGTCAGTTGCTTCGGAGTCTTATGCAAAATAGCAATTGGCATAGAAGTAAGTGGTGATGGGGCATTCTCATGCTTTAGGTTAAGTAATGAAACCTAACATTTCCTTCTTTCTCTATTTTCCCTTCCATATCCTTAAATTCCTTATTTTCCAAAATATAGATAAATGTAAATTCACATTTTAAGAACTGAAAACTATTTCAAACCTAGTATATTTTCTTAACTGTGATTTTATAATCATAATTTATTAATTTGACATGAAATGAAATATCATTCATGAGCTAATGCTCCAAACAGTTGTTAATTCGACTATTATGTTTTTATATTGAGCTATTGCTCTTATTCATACAGAGCCACTGCGCTGCTCCAACGACATGTAGAGCTAATGCTCCAACATCACTAAGAGCTATTGTTCTATTAATATATTGAGCCGTGAAGTTCCAATGACTTGTAGAGTTATAATATTGCTCCGATTGCATATTGAGCTATTGCTCCAATTATGCATTGAACTGATGTTCCACATACTGAGCTATCGCTCCAACTACAAGTAGAGCTGTTGCTCCAACTACATATTGAGCTGTTGCTCCAACTACAAATTGAGCTGTTGCTCCAACTATATAATGAGCTGTTGCTCCAAAGAATCTCCATTGCTTTGCTCCAGTTTTATAATATTGAGCTTATGCTCCATCGATGGCTACGCCTTTACAATCATTAGACTTTGTCTAATAATTATGATTATGAAATTAACAAATATGTTGGATTGAATGGTTACTTTGCTTTTGCGAAGCGTGACGTTGAAGTCAATATTACCTTTGATCCAATATCCACTCAAGGAGAGGGCATTAGGTAAAGTGGCTGGTCCTCATAGAAGTAGGGCGTTGACGGGGCTCCACTTCCCAAAACAAATATTAAATTATTTGTTATGGTATTTCTTTCCTTTCCAATCCTAGAAATCCTATCTAATTCTATCTCCTCTTCAAGCTTGTTTGAAGTTAATATTTTGCTATTTTATTTCAGCATTGTTTTATTCTAATATCATTCTTTATTATTTCAGCTTTGTCTTTATCTCTTTTATTTTTGTATTATTACAGCATTGTCATTCAATCATTTGATTGAACGCTACATCATATAACTATTGTTCCTCATATTTTAATCTCTCAACTCTAAAAGTTCTTGGGTTATATTTAATACGTTACGCAAAGTAGAGTTCTAGTTAGACGATCATGTGCCTGGAGTGTTGCGAGTTTTATTTTGGTTAATTAAGGGATTCTCATCAGAGGGGGTTTGTTACAATTTGGTGCCGTGACCAGGATAACTCGTAATATTCTAAACTATGTAGGCCTTTCAGGCCACAATTTGGTGTTCGTGAAATGGAAAGAGTCTGATGAGATCGAAAATGAGGAAGGTAATGAGAATGAAAATGATGTGGAATGTGGATAGAAAATGTAAAGTAGTTCTTATATGAACAGTAAAGTCAGAATTGAAAGAATGTCGTTATCAAAGTGAGTAGAAATGTTGATGAATAAGTATTGAACAAGAAAGGATGAAGATTTGGTAAGTGTGAATAGTATTTCTAGTTTAAAGTCGAACAAGAATATTAGTTAGCAGTTGCCGCTGTGTAAACAGAAGTTAGCTTATGTAATTTAGTTTAGTGTATTAAAAATCATTATATTAAACAGTGAATAGAGATTCTCAAGAGTAAACGGTGTCAAAGAGTCTAATTAGCTTGGGGGTGTTTAAGAATAAGAAAGTTTAGATTGTCAGAGTGTGAATGACCAAGAAATTAGGTAAAATGCAAATACAAAAACAATTTTTTATAGTCGAAACTAAAGGTTGCTGGGCACAGTCAAAATACAAGTTAATATGTTAAAAGTAATTATGTAAATTCAAATTATTGTAGAAATTATTGAAAAAGTTACAGTAGCATTTATATGATATCTAAAAGTTTAACTAAAGGTAGAATGATTTCAATATTATGTTTTCAATTTGTTTAGTAGGGTGTGTGTGCATGAGTGTATATTTGTGGGCGCACATGCCGTGCAAGTGTGTAAGTGGTGTATGTTTGTAAGCGTGATGAGAATGATGGATGTTTAAAGATCAGAATGTGTAGACTATCATTGAGCGGATTATCAAGGGATGAGGTAAATTACAAAATTAAGGATTTAATATTTTGTTTTGTAACGGAAAAGATGAATTATTAAGAGATAAAGAATGAAATAGAGTCTAAAGTTGAGGGGGTGTTCAATGTTAATGGGTTTGGGGGGTTCGACGTTTACAGGTGTTTATAATTGTTCTCATATTATAATAGTTTGCAAAATTACAATCGGTTACACCTTTTGAAATTTTGGGGGGTGAATGTAACATCCCACCCTAGCTTCATTTATTTATTTTGTAAGACTTCATGGAATGCGCCTCTGCCACTCGGCAACGAATATTTTTTTTTTTTTAAGAACTAATTAAAATAATATTAGGTTTACTTTAAAATCAACTTTATGACAAGATCACAAGGTCAATTATTGATAGGTATAGTTAGCGTTAATAACCGTGAGATAAAAAGTCAAAGGCAAGCCGCTGCACAGGAGTGAGGGAAACGGAATTATAAAATAATAGAGATAGAAACATTTAAACAACAAAAGCGGCTCCTTTGTTATCCAAACCCATAAGGATACGTAAGTGCGAGAGAGTTAGCGTGTATTTGTTAAAGAAACGAGTTAGAAAGAGATGTACTTATTTACGGAGGACGCAGTGGACGAATGTGGGATTTTGGAAGGAAGAGGGGCAGTCAAGTCGGGACCGTGGGACGTGATATATGACGTGCGCATGCGCATCTTTTGGAAATTTTGAGGTTAGGTTGATTTCGGTTAGAGAGTGTGTTCAATTATTAAATTCAGTGAATGTTCTATTAGGTGAAGATATTAAGCTCAGAATTCTATTTTATCAGTGTTAGTTTATTTGTAGTTTTTAATATGAAAGTTAGTGAAGTGATGAGTGGTTGAATGATGAAAATAAATACAGAATAAATTAAACTATAAAAGGTTCGCGACGCGTAAAATAATTTATTTAAAATATGGTTTAGTGTTGTGTTGTGTTTTAGATAGGATTTATTTCGGCAGAGGTCGTGAGTTTTAGATATAATTATGGAATCAAATATGTTATTATAATTATTTGATTCTACTTGTTGAAATGTCTGTCAAAACTATCTTTCTTTAAACTGTAATAATTTTAATTTGAGAGACGTTTCATCAGCATTTAATTTTGAGTTTGTTTTATTTTATTGTGTTGTTTTCTTGTGTATTCTGTAATGAGACGCTCTTACTTTACAAATCAATTTAAATTCACTGGGTTATTCTATTCTTTCGGTGAGACTATGCTGTAGTAGTTAATCGAAGGAATAATAGGGATTGGTGGAGGATTTAGAATCTGAGTAATGATTTATTTCTCGAAAGAGGATAAAATAAATCATGAATTCAAATATAATTTAAGTTAGCTTAAGTCATAAAATAATTCATGTATGTATAATAAAAATATATTACGCAATTACACGTTTAACTTACTCTACAAATACTTGCAAGCAATTGAATCGGGACGGTAGTTGGATATCATTGTAGAGATATCTCGAAATTTAGATTAAGACTAGGGAAGTTCCCTTTTCAAGGCTTAGAGACTAGATCTCTGTAATTATTTTATATATTGTAGAATTTTACTATAATATATAATTTTAAATTCAAAAGGAGTGTTTCATCAGGTTTTCAGCTAAAATAGTTTACTAACACTAATATTGATTTGGGTCTAGGGACTGCGCTACATTGTAATAAAATTGTAATTTAAAAAAACATTGGTTGTTACTAATAAGTAACTATAGGCCAACAATAACGAGATTTCATAATATGTATTTATTAGAAATATCTTTATTGCAAGTAAGCGGTCACAATGTGGGGTTGGATCGTTTATGTGCTGGGGAGCCTATTTAGTTATTTGTTTTTGTTGTATAATAATGAGCGCAGTATGAGTTTAAAATATATGAAAGATTATATTGTAAATGTTGTTCGGAAATATAAATAAACATTGAATCTAAGGGCAACATAAGTCAGCGAAAGAGATTAGTGTCTTAAGTAGTTGCTGTGTTGTTCTTTAATTTAATGTAAAGAAAGTATGTGACAACAAAAGACAAATCACACGTGGTTTAGATCTCGTGACGGGGAGGCCAGTGTAATTTAAGCTAATAAATCTTTATTTCAGCCTCCACGTGTAAATATAAGAATTAGTTAAGTATTAACCAAACAACACTGGCCCCGGAGTGATCCGTTAATCTGAAACCACTTCATACTTTCTCGCGAATTAAATACATTTCTTATTAATAAATCTTTAAAATAATTTAACTATTTTGACAATAAATTATATTTGGGAAAGGGAACCTAATTCTGCTTCTTTCAGACGGTGCGGAGTTTTTATAGAAGTAGAATTGCAGAATCTGGGATTATCATACTCGTCAATATTTTATCTTTATCAGTTGATAGCTATTATTTATAAGAAACTATTTAAGGAGTTCCAGAATATCAGATTTCTAAGTGTTTTCCTTATTTTGAACTTAAGTCTTTGTCAAGGCATCTATAGACATTTGAAGTTTCAGGAAATAAAATGAGAAAATAATACTCAGAAACTATTGACACCGAATTACATTATTAGTAATAAAACATAATTATTTTACAAATAATAGGTAAGGTATGAAACATGAAGATAGAACAAAAATGAGTATTCAGGGTTTATGTATGTAAGTGACTTCAAGTAAGTAAGTGAGTGAGTTAATACTACAATTGACAATCATTCGGTTGTTTAGGAATTATCGGGTATATTGTTGTAAAAAGACGTTAAGAGTTTCAACTGTAAGTAGGTGCAGTATGGATCGTTGAGAACATGAAGTTGCATTTAAATAAATTGGAGAAGAAGAATTAAGTCATCATAGTGAAGTGTAACATAACTTCATTAATTAATTAATTCCATCTGTCTGTATAAGAATTTATGTATGTATGTTTGCATGAATTTATGTATGTGTGTCTAAAATATAAGTAAGTGAGTAAGTAATTTCACTCTCTGCTATAATTTGTGTTAAGTTAAAATATCATGGGGGTGAATTTATTATAATTATCTGAGTAAGGTAAATAGTTCTTCGATATTCCATAGAGTTTATAAGAGAATTTATGTATGTGTGTCTAAAATATAAGTAAGTGAGTAAGTAAATTCACTCTCTATTATAATTTGTTAGAAGTTAGAATATTATGGGGGTGTGGGAGCGAATTATAATTATTTGAGTAAAGGGAAAATAACTGTTCTTAGTTATTTCAAGAGTTATGAGAAGAAAACTGTCAAACTATTTTTATTTCAGCGGTTTAAGTATGATAATCCTAAGATTAAAAGAAGACGACGGAGGTTTGTGTATTGTACTATTTAGCACTAACTTGGTTCTATTAATTTCCTGCAGTAATTATCATTTTCTTGATTGGCTACTAATATAATATTATACTCATCATAGAGAGAGTTAAGAACCAAGTTGGTATAGTCCATTGTCATAATAAGTGATTGTAGTAAATATTTTAACAATAGTAAAGGGATATATCACTTATTGTACAATGATAGACAACGCATGTTAGATATTATAAACTTTAGTTTTAAATTGATATTTATTTACTTTACAGATGATAATGTTTTTATGTTGAACTTTACTTTACTCATTTGAGTTATTTACAATGTTATTGTAAGTTCGTTTATTTTAATTATGATTTGCAGGTAACCTTTTTAAATCATTTAGTACAATTTCTTCCACTTAATCATACAGGTTTAAATTGACTCTTAATTTTCTTACTATATGACTTGTGCATATTTATTATAATTGTTAGCGTTCGTGGTTGGAGGTGAAGATGCAGTGAACGAACAAATGCTAATATGTGTTTACATTTCAGTATTTGTATAATATCTTGTATTACTTCATACATCGGAAGAAGGAGTTTCCTGGTTTCAGTAGATGGCAGATTTCATGAACTATATGTTCATACTTTATTGTACATAGCTTTGTGGTGATGGTAGATTCTAAGTCAATGCAAATTTGACCTGTAATTGATGAACATTCTGATACTGTTTATAAGTGATCGTGTTCGTTGTTCGGACGGTAAGGTTAGGTCTCGCTCAGACGCCTATCGGTGCTTTCCTTTACCGCAGAGCTGATCATTTATAAAAATAGGTCAGCGGGCAGTGACACTTTACATGTAATTATTATTATTGACTTATTACTGAACATACATAATACACATTACATTTACATTCTGATGTGGAATTTAAGTGATCGAGTTCGTTGTTCGGACGGTAAGGTTAGGTCTCGCTCAGACGCCTATCGGTGCTTTCCTTTACCGCAGAGCTGATCATTTGAATAATACATTTGCGATAAATATTCAAAGAATACATTGTTATCAAGCACATCAGTCACTTACATGGTCCGATTGGTATTATTGAAAATAAGGCGTATTGATAATAAGGCGAAGCAAAAGCATAAATGCAAAAGGCGTAAATAATACTATGTTAGTTGTGGTTCCTAAGATATTTATTTATTTAACTTAAATCAATTCTACGCTGACTATGATTAGACTGTTGTAACGCTAAATACTCTGAGGTATATTTATGTAAGTGATCATGTTCGTTGTTCGGACGGTAAGGTTAGATCTCCCTTCAGACGTCTATCGGTGCTTTCCTTTGCCGCAGAGCTGATCATTTGTATATATATTTCAGCTAGCAATTTACTATACCCGCAGCTGACATATTATTCCCCACACTGTACAACGTACCGAGATATAGTAGCTCGTCTAGCCAGCGGGTTAATGTGTATCAGTACAACCCATACATTATCAAACAGCCTCAGCATAATCTTAATCAGCAACATCTTAAGAGTTTCAACAACATAGAGCAATAAGCGTAGTGCGTAAGATTTCTAAGTTTGTTTATTTGGATTATATTTTAACTATAGTAAATTAGTAGTGAACTGACTTGGTTTCGACTGATTTACGCTTTACTCACTGGAGTATGTTCATAAGTCAGTGGCTTGTTCTGGGACAGATGCAATTGTAAGGCCCTTCAAACCGTGCAATCTATGTAGTCTGTTTCTTGAGAGCTCTGATTTGAGGAAATAATGACTGTACGCATATTACTATACACGCGGCTGATATACTTTTCCCCACACTTACATCGGGCTAATTATTCAACAATTGGTTCGGCAAATAAGTTGTTGAATTATTAGTTCAACCCAATACATTATCAAACATTGTCAGCAAAAGCTGAGTCAGTTGCTTCGGAGTCTTATGCAAAATAGCAATTGGCATAGAAGTAAGTGGTGATGGGGCATTCTCATGCTTTAGGTTAAGTAATGAAACCTAACATTTCCTTCTTTCTCTATTTTCCCTTCCATATCCTTAAATTCCTTATTTTCCAAAATATAGATAAATGTAAATTCACATTTTAAGAACTGAAAACTATTTCAAACCTAGTATATTTTCTTAACTGTGATTTTATAATCATAATTTATTAATTTGACATGAAATGAAATATCATTCATGAGCTAATGCTCCAAACAGTTGTTAATTCGACTATTATGTTTTTATATTGAGCTATTGCTCTTATTCATACAGAGCCACTGCGCTGCTCCAACGACATGTAGAGCTAATGCTCCAACATCACTAAGAGCTATTGTTCTATTAATATATTGAGCCGTGAAGTTCCAATGACTTGTAGAGTTATAATATTGCTCCGATTGCATATTGAGCTATTGCTCCAATTATGCATTGAACTGATGTTCCACATACTGAGCTATCGCTCCAACTACAAGTAGAGCTGTTGCTCCAACTACATATTGAGCTGTTGCTCCAACTACAAATTGAGCTGTTGCTCCAACTATATAATGAGCTGTTGCTCCAAAGAATCTCCATTGCTTTGCTCCAGTTTTATAATATTGAGCTTATGCTCCATCGATGGCTACGCCTTTACAATCATTAGACTTTGTCTAATAATTATGATTATGAAATTAACAAATATGTTGGATTGAATGGTTACTTTGCTTTTGCGAAGCGTGACGTTGAAGTCAATATTACCTTTGATCCAATATCCACTCAAGGAGAGGGCATTAGGTAAAGTGGCTGGTCCTCATAGAAGTAGGGCGTTGACGGGGCTCCACTTCCCAAAACAAATATTAAATTATTTGTTATGGTATTTCTTTCCTTTCCAATCCTAGAAATCCTATCTAATTCTATCTCCTCTTCAAGCTTGTTTGAAGTTAATATTTTGCTATTTTATTTCAGCATTGTTTTATTCTAATATCATTCTTTATTATTTCAGCTTTGTCTTTATCTCTTTTATTTTTGTATTATTACAGCATTGTCATTCAATCATTTGATTGAACGCTACATCATATAACTATTGTTCCTCATATTTTAATCTCTCAACTCTAAAAGTTCTTGGGTTATATTTAATACGTTACGCAAAGTAGAGTTCTAGTTAGACGATCATGTGCCTGGAGTGTTGCGAGTTTTATTTTGGTTAATTAAGGGATTCTCATCAGAGGGGGTTTGTTACAACCTCACGTTCCAACTTAGGGTAAAATTGCGTTCCAAATACAGTTACACAAGTATGTGCTGTAATAACTAATTAGTAATTTACATGATACAACAGCAAGCCCATATGAGGAAGTTAGCTATCAATGAGGACAGGCTGTTGAGTCAGAGGGCGCACCAATAATTAATTCACAGTTGACGACTTATGTATTGATTGGGCGTTCGTTTGACGAGATTCCTGAAGTTACCGATAGGCGATCTTGAGAAAATCATAAGGGAATGCCTATTATTTTGATATCACGGTGTTGGTACATGCCCAAGGGTCACTGCGACCTCAAAGGTCTATTGTGGCCAAGGGAATGCCTAACCAGTCGCGCCACTAACAAAATGTATATGTTGCAGTCAACTGGTTGAAATAGACGATTGATTGAACAGCTAGCTGTTTAGTTGAACAACGCCATTCAATCACAGACCTAGTTTTGTAGTTGAAACATTATGACGTTTTAAACGTTCAACACCTCAGCTGCCGTGAGCCGCAGTAACATAGAATTAGTATGTTTCTCTAGTCTGTTGTCTTTCATACAGTCGACAGCAAGGACTTGGACTTTGTACCGCTTTTATTGTCTGAGTCATAAGAGTTGAAATCGTACTGCAAGGTCTGGAAGTGTTACTATCGATCTGTCGTTCGTACATGCACCCTGTACTATAAATTATTTAAGAAGGTTTTCGTATTTAAGGCGAGGTGTTGGGACGTTTTTAAGTTTTTCGATGAAGGCTACGGCACTAACTACTGAAATTAAAGGCCTGAAAAAAATATATATCAATCTTGGGGTATCTATTTAGGGACTGTTGGCTCCCGAAACACGATTGGACAAACTTCGCTCGATAGAAAAAAATCACAAACATACCCCTTTCCTGTCTTTTCACAGAGTAGTGTGTCTAAACTAAAACAGTTATTCATACAAAATATATATCAAAATGTAGGTTATTATAAATAGAAGAGCTTGATGAGATGAAAATCTGTTGTTTGTAACGTTTTTTTTATACCAGGCAAAATTTAAGAAAAAACACAATTTGTATAAATACAAATGCACGGCGCTACGAGCTTCAGTGCGCCGCTGGGCGCTGCCGAGGTCGGACCTGTATCGATTTTTGCCAAATGTTCCACTTTGGTCTTTACCTTGGAATAGTTGGAATGCTCCCACGATCGTCATAACGTAATAAAATTTAAAATAATACGAGTCGAATTTGGTCACACCTATACTTTAAGATTATTAGTTTACTAATCACGGAATGATTGTGCATCGTTTTGAATAAATAAAAGGACTCATAACCTAAAACAGATATTCCTTAACACAATAGATTTTTTGCGAACCATGTTTGTCGCGTGTAATATGATGACTTCAAAAACATGGTTCGCAAAAAATCTATTGTGTTAAGGAATATCTGTTTTAGGTTATGAGAACCTAAAACAGATATTCCTTAACACAATAGATTTTTTGCGAACCATGTTTTTGAAGTCATCATATTACACGCGACACGAACACCAGTGTCGAGTGTCGTATATTGGGAGCGAGCAGTGGTCTGATAATTGCAGATGAAGACAAGTCGGCTAACATTACAGTGGGGCTATAACATTACGGTTCTCAAAACGATCAAATCAAACCATGTCATAGCGGCCGTGAAAGGGACACTGCTATTGCATTGGTATAGCGGCGTCTCTGGTTGGCGCGCCATGACATGGTATAATTTCATCGTTTTGAGAACGGTAATAGGGGGGCTGATCAGTAACTTCCAAATTGACCAAAGTGGAACAGGCCAAAACAAATGACTATTGACGGTGATTTGTCCCACAGAGCAAACAAACAAACAGCAATCGAACTTAAAATAGTTTATACGTAGTTGCTACTTGTAAAACTATGTACAGTGAACATCACATAAAGTTTGCCACATTTTACTCTACGCACACTCGCACAGTGATAATAAATACGGGCCAGATTTCAATAGCTATGCAAGTGTAGCTGTGGTTTGTAATGTGGTGTGCGATATATAGCTGTTTTACTCTAAGCAAAGTGATAATACGGGCCAAATTTCAATAGCTACGTAGTTATAGACTGATTCAATATACACTGTGCCTACTTTTAAAAGTACAGTCAACAGCACATAATGTGTGTCATGTTTTACCCTACGCAGTGATAACACGGGCCAGATTTCACCATCACTGACGTCACACCTGACACCAATAATAATACTTACCTAACATCACGTTAAAAAGATCGTCATTTATTTAGTTTTATTGATACACTTGACAGTTTGTCACTTAAATTTGTCAAAGACAGATTTGTTGTAATGTAATCTCTATGGTTATTACCATTTTTTATTAAATCGCGTGAAAGTACTTTCAAAATATATTCCCCTAGCAAATAATTTGATTATTCCAATTTTTCACTTTTATTGATTTTGTTACAACAATATTACCTAATTGACATTCCTATTATAACAGGTCTTTTTTTCCGTCAGATTAGTATTAACATAGTATTTTATTCTACTACGTCATACTATCATACGTCAATATAAATAACTTAAAAAATAATTAAAATATATAACCTGTAGACGCGAATTTGATTGCACTGAACCCACTCCGGACGGTCGGTTTAACGTATGTCTGCTTATGACCTTCCGTATAAATAAATACGTTTAAAAGTACAAATTGCTTTACTTTATTGTCAACTAGCTTCTGCCCACCACTTCGTCTGCGCAGGATTATAAATTATAGCCTATGTGTTATTTTGATGTATAATATGAGCTATATTATTGTAAAGTTTCATTCAGCAACATCCATCCATCCATCCAAACTTGCGCATAATATTAGTGGGTGTGGTATGGGATAGTCACGAGCACAGCCCGTGTTAGGGCCAGTGTAGAAGTTGAAGCCTGGTTGGCGGCGAGAGGTGAACAGGAGGGGTGATGATGATACGGTTCCGAGTTGACATAATGTGCGACAACATTTAGTATAGACAAAAGTTCAAGATTGAAAGAAATATTTTCCGACAATCGCGAAAATTGAAATAAGTAACTCCGAAGCTGTGAGACTTGGGATATCCCTCATCATCAGTCTATTTATATTGCCCCACTGCTCGGGCACAGACCTTCCCTTACATCGAGGGAGCTCGGGCCATAATCCACCACGCGGGCCCAGTGCGGGTTGGCGGATTTCACATGCCTTAGATTTTTTTTTTCTTCTTCTTCTACGACATGCAGGTTTCATCACGATGTTTTCCTTCACCGTTTTGAGAGCACTCGGTAAATGTACGTAAGTTTTTCCGTCGAAAAAAACGAGGATAACTCATTGGTACATGGCTGCCCTGGCTGGGAATCGAACCTGGGACCTCCATATTGCAAGTCCATTGACCCAACCACTGCGCCACCGAGCTCTGCTGGGATTTCCCTATTTGGCATTAAATGGGTCGATAATGTTGGCACCGACAAGTGGACTTCGATATATCGTCTATCCGTGGGACATTCTGTATATGTATTATTATGGGTAGCGAGCTGTGACGTCACAGTGAGGACACTGGTTACGATTACTCTGTGTACCTGTGCGAGTAATGACCCCGATCAATGCGCGTCATCCCTCTCTCGCCCCTCCCTCGCCCCGCACCTCACCCCCTCACTAGGCTCAAATGGCCCAATGGCCTCGCCTTAAATACAAACTCCCGTGACAGTGTAACAGACAAAGGACGCCAACTCACAAACCGCAACCACACACGTTCGGTAACCTTATGTAAATCAATCGTGTCCGTCACATACCTGCGCCTGCGCCATTATGTGCTAATGAAATTACTGTACAAATTTTCGTTTATAAAAAAAAAAAATATTATTCCTTTATTTCCTTTTTATCTTATTTAATATATTTATACATTTCAATATCAAAAACAAATATAAAAATATATAAATATAAAAAATAGCCACCCACCGGCAGCGGGATGCATGTGCATCCAAGCTGCCGGAGGTTAGGATCCCAGAGTGAGGAACCTCCTCACAATGCGTGCCGTGTCCAGCAGCGTTGCCTTCTGCAGCCGGCTCTTGACCCAACTGTCTAGCGGGAGTCTCTTAAGATGTTGGTCGAGACTCTTTGCTATTAAACCGTTCACGGTTACGACTATCGGAACAATTATGGTTGAGTCCACATCCCACATGGCGGTAATCTCGTGAGCTAAGTCTAAGTATTTACTTAGCTTCTCCTTTTCGGCCTTATTATTACTAGCGTAAATTAACTCTGATATCTATTGGATATTGAGCTAACAGTGAGACGTAATTAGAAGGCTTATGTGGCAACTCACCCTCCAAAAACCCTGGCACCTTTAAAATGGTGAGTCGACTACTTCTAAAATGTGAGGTGGTCAACTCACCCTGCTCCAAAGGTTAGGTTTTATGGAGATATCAAATTGATTTATTGTCCACATCTATAGCAATTTTAACTGTAAATGTAACAATTATTTTTGTTATCTTCTGATAGACCTAGTTTTAAACCTCACTTCCCTTAAAAACCCTTGTTGTCGTCCCTATTAACGTTAAGTTAGAAAGGTTTAAGCGGTAGACTAACTTTAAACCATGTTCAGGAAAACAACATCATGGACAATTGGGTCATGTTACTCATGAATTGATTCACCATACAGCTAATATAGAAAAACATGTCTTTCTTGATAAAAATAGAACTACAAAATCCGTTTCCATATACGTTTTGTTTACTCCTAACCACTTACCCCATAGACCTGTACCAGGAGTGCGCCCGTGTATGCCCGCACATGCGCGCAACATTGCTTCGCCACACGTGTCACCTAGAGATATTATCGATATGGACGCATCTCTTTAATACGGCGCCCCTGTCCTCCGCTTCGTCTCTATGCGCTCATCGTTGACAGAATTTTTCGCTTGCTAATTTTTACCGATTTCATGTCTATTGGGTAAGTGGTCTGTGACTCCTGAGTTTACCGCAGACAATATTACAGGTGTGATTTTGTCATGGCTGCCAAATCTGATCCTAAACCTCACTCACTTACATCGCGTAAGAGTGAGCAGGATGACACGATTAAAATTAGCACTCAATGCTCTGGAGTCGCTACAAACTTTAGATGAGAAAGTCTTATTTCAAGCAAATCAGCGGGTGGTCGTTCGACTATAAAACTCATAAAGACTCATATTGCTATTTTATTAAAGTAATCATCAACATACGGAGTCTTTGCAGGGGGTGAAATTCGGGCAATGGCCGAAGTAACGCCTGGACTTGGCCAACGGATAAAATAAGTAGGTTACTTTGTATAAGTACTTTGAATAAGAAAATATCCAAATTTTTACACAAAAATAGGCGATGTACCTCGCCAATATCCAACAAGACACGGTCAAAACCTAATTCCAATAAAATCCAAATTAAAATTACATAGCAAGAGCCCATACGCCTTATCAATAAAAATCTATAATAAATTACCCGAATTTAAAAACGAAAGTAATAATAAACTGTTTATAAAAGCTTTAAAGCAAATGTTAATAAACAAGTGTTACTATTCATTACAGAAATACTTAGACGATGATTTCAAATAGTCCAATGTCGAGCTGCCTTCCCATATTGCTGTGCCCGACGCTACGTGTATTGGGAACTGTAACTGTGTTATGTACCTAATATGTGTGTGATATGCAATAAATGAATTATGAATACAAACAGATGTGTCACCTCATTTTTAGCAAGTATTGGTAGTTATCACTCAGTATGATGCCTCCTACAGAGTTCTATACCAGCATATGGTGGTTCAGGCATTGATCTCCTATAAACAACTAGATACACAGTCTGCCTTCTAAAAATGTCCGAGCGCAAAGAAGGTCCAAACGGATGAATGGACTCATTTGCTTTATTGGACATCATTTGGCCGTTAACAATGGACCCTTATTTGGACGTTTTTTTTAATTTATTAATTAGATAAAACGGGAATTACCGTGTTAAACATTTATTATTGATGTCTCGATATTTCGATAATTGTGTCACCCTTCTGACGTTGAACACTCACCGACTTCAGTCTACTCGTGACCATGATGGCTGCAATGCTGTCGAAATATCGAGACATCAATAATAAATGTTTAACACGGTAATTCCCGTTTTATCTAATTAATATGTATACAAACCGTGAAAGTTTAAAAAGTTTTTTAAATTGTTTTAGTAAGACTTTTGTGTATCTAGTTGTTTATAGGAGATCAATATCAGGTCTAAAAATAAGCGCAACTTATCAATCCAGCTTCAGTTCAAAGGTCAATGTCCTGCCGCTGCAACCGCGCACATAAATCAGGATAACATAAATAAACAATGGCTGCGCGTGGGCACTCACTTGGGCAACGCGCAGTATACACTGTACAGCATGACACTACAGCTAATGGGGACTAGGAGGCGTTCTGGCGGACAGTGCTGACAACTGCTCATCTACAGCTCACGCTGATGGTACGGTGGAACACAGAAAAAGGTGTATAGGAGAGTTTTTAAGGTTGAGATTAGCTCAAAAACTACCAGACCTGCAAAAATTATCTCACTGTTTGATAGATAAAAGTTAAAACTATGCAACTGTAAAAGAATTATTTAATTCGGTCCAGTAGTTTTTGAGAAAATTTCAACCTTATCGAGGCCCCCTGTATACTTACTTATCTCTGTCTTCGACTGTACTGAGTTCACTTCACACTTTGCAGCAACTTGCTGAAAAATTTCCTAGTCATTGGTTTGTAGTACCGTAAGGTCGGGGTACTTTGTCCCAAAATTATGATACTTTTTACTTCTCCTTTGAGTACTTCAATTGAAGTAGCACCATGTCTCTTTCATATAAATGAGTGTTTAGTTGTGAATATAATCAACTCATGTACATACGTACAACTTAATAAAACAACCCCTAAGTTTGCTTTTTAAAAGATAAAGTTTGGGCCAAAGTTATACTTTGAAGCGGGTTTATTTGGCCCTCATTTTTTTATGTAGTAAAAGTAACGGGTTTTCAAAGAAGGAACAAAGAAACCCGTTTCGATTAATTTCATATATCAAACAAAGATGTGTTATCTTAATTTATTTATTTCTATTGTACTTAAAAACTAGAAAATAATGAACACAAATTAAAAAGTAGCTCAACATGGGTAACTTCAATCAACATCCATAAACTAACAAATTATTTTACTAGATGCCTACCAATACCTAGCTTAACAGTCAACTGTTACTAATCAGTCTTCAAAAATTGAGAATCTTTAAGTAAATAATCAAACTTGTAATTTAAACCAGAAATAATATTACGTATTAATTAAATCAACAAGAGTTTAAATACGATCTATTTCAGGCACAGTAAATAAGCCTTTTTTCACAAATTTAGGAATATTAATTTTCTTTATCACTGCTTCCCAATGGTATAATTGTTCGTCTTTAATTGCAGGTCATTTCCAGAATTTTCCTCTCTTCATGCAACTTACTAGCGCTGCTTCTACGGATATCGATGTAATTTTCCCTGGATAAACACGTGAATCCCATTTAACCAACACATGGTCACCGACACAATAGTCATTTCCATCCTGACGTTTCTCGTCAATAACAGCTTCTACTCCAACATTATCGGAAACCCATATTCGGAAAGTGCCGTAATATGGGCCACAAATGCCTGGGGTCAAAGTTACCCGAAAACGATGGCCAAAGTATACTGTGATTTTAATTATCATATACATCTAAGAAAAATGTCTTAAACTCTTCGATTTAAATCACATTACGATCCTAGATACATATCTGTTACGATTGATAAGAAAAAAACACTTACACTTACCTGATAGCTTTGTTTCGTGACAAAGTTTGCACATAATAATTTCACGTGTTTTACATGTAGTAACTTATTGCACTAATGACAGATTGACCAATGCGCTTTGTAGACGTGAAACTGTTTTACCGACCGCCCATACTGCCATCTATCGAAAGATAGTGCGAAATTCTTCGATAACTCCTGATGTGCGGAGTGGTGGGAAGTTCAACTTTTTGTCGTTTTGGGCCAAAGTTGCACCCTAGGGCTAAAGTACCCCGACCTTACGGTATTAGTCCGAGTTTTAGGTCGAGATTCACAGACAATTTGAGCATCAGCTTAGCGTGAGCTCGCTCTTACATCGATATGAATTATTTACGGTTCGATATTCGCTAAAACAATTTCTTTTTGCTTTCCATACTGTTCTTTACACTACGTATCGTGTGCCCTCTCTCCAAGGTAAGGCCAGTTCACTTTCTTTAAAAAAATACAAAATAACGTAAAACTACGAAGGTCGCAAGATTCGCAAGCCAGTCTGTAAAGCCCGTCACAGACTTAGCTATAATATATATTAATATTTTTATAGATAGACATATTACTATACATTTTCTATATTATTTTCGAGTGACCGCACACTCAGCTATAATATATATTTCTGTGACGTCACCAAGCTATACCGTAATACGGTATATTAATATATATTATAGCTAAGTCTGTGACGGGCTTTATGTGAAGATTTGTTGTGCAAATATTCTGTGGGGCTTTTTGAAAATGGCGGGAAACGACGGTTGCGAAATTATTTAATAATTTTCAGATTAATGTCTACAGTGGGTGTTTTGTGTTTAATATCACGTTAAATTAAACAGAAAATGTTCGCGAATGACAGTATGGTGAAGTTATTGGAGAATTCAAGCAGGATCTGAAGTTTGGCGCCATGGTCAAGATTCCCACTACGAGCTCGGGAGTGAACGTGACTGTCGAGCTGCTTCGTCCACAGTGATTGACGCTACGGCGTCTCCTGTGGATGAAGACAAGAAGACGCGGCTACCCAGGGTGATGACGCTACGGCGACTCCCCTGGAGGAAGATAGAAAACTATTATACATTGAATTTTCTGTAACATGACATTGGCAAATGACGAACTGTCGAGTCCATTAATAAAATAAATAAATAAATATTCTGTGATATGCTAACCGGTTCGATAATTTGTCGAAAGATACGTAACTGTCATGGTGGCACTTCACTTGGCTATTCGTATTTGCGTATTTGTCATAATTGCCATGTGTGGTTGGTATGCTTGACAAAATATTCGGCTTATTTGTATGTACGGACAACAGTAGATCAATGGTAACACTTGCAGTACGATTTTAAATCTTACGACGCAGATAATAAGAACTGACCAAAGTCCAAAGTGTTACACTTGATCTGATCACTTGACAGAATTTTTCGCTTGCAAATGACAATGCCAGATTCTGCCCCACCATCAACCGCAAGTTGTACAAGATAACGAATAAATGTAAAAAAATCTCAGTTTTTTATTAAAATTATTGGTTTAAAATAAAGTTTTGTACAAGTTGCGATACGAAAAAACAGCTTAATTAAGAATTCAGAAAATAGTAAGAAATCGAAGCGATTTATTCATTGTTTTTGTTCTTCTTCTATATGAATTGCGAGAGTAGTAGAAAATGATACTGATTATGATTATGCAATATGAAACCTGTACTAAGTGCCTGCAACAAAATGATAGGCACATCTTAAATGGTCACGTAGTTTTGTAGGTGGGGCAAAGCTCCATTGAAATGTGGCAATATCTCTTGTACCGAATTCATGTCTATTGGGTAAGTACCTAGTCTGTGGTATTAGGTATCAAGATCCACTTGTCACTTATTGAAGCAATCACCTCCCATACCTCGTGTTATTAAAAGATAATTCCCATCAGAAGCATTCGGATTAACACCTCAACGCAACAGCAGTGAGCATATAATTATACAGTAAGCTAACCGCGCAGCCTCTGTCCGAGTTCGGGAGTATCCATGCCAAATCACCGCCTCGTCTGTTAGTAAACTGTAGCCGGAACCGGTTTCCTACGCCGAATACCGATACCGAACAACGGTACCGCATCGTAAATCATACGGTATCTCAGGATCTGGAGCTGTCAGGATCTTGCCCTCGAATATCGGGCAATCTGCCATTCCGAAAGGATTACTGTCGCTAAGGAATTTAAAGTTGAAATTTGTTATTGATACAGAAAGTATTTGAGAATTTTGTTGATCAACCTGTTTAATTATTATAATCGTTGTGTGAAAAGCGCCTAAACGTGGTGTGGGACGTCCCCCTATAAGATGGAGGGATGACCGTCGCAAGATGGCTGGCAGGAGGCCGAGAATCGGGTTGAGTGGCGTGCTTTGGGAGAGGCCTACGTCCAGCAGTGGGTTGATACATGCTGATGATAGTTTTAAAAGAACCGTGCTGAGATCCATAACTTTAGTGTTCTGCAACTTTGACCAACATAAGTGCGGGCTGGGCACAGACATTCAGGGAGCTGGGGCCATGATCCGAGGATAACTCATTGGCACATGGCTGCCCTGGCTGGGAATCGAACCTGGGATCTCCGTATCGCATGCCCATTGATCCAACCACTGAGCCAACGAGCTATAATTCTGTGGTGACATTAGAACACCAAAAGACATTGCCACATTTCAATGGAGCTTTGCCCCACCTACAAAACTACGTGACCATTTAAGCTGTACCTATCATTTTGTTGGGGACTTATTACAGGTTTCATATTGCATAATCATAATCAGTATCATTTTCTACTACTCTCGCAACTTCTACAGAAGAATAACAAAAACAATGAATAAATCGCTTCGATTTCTTACTATTTTCTGAATTCATAATTAAGCTGGTTTTTTTCGAATCGCAACTTGTACAAAACTTTATTTTAAACCAATGGTGGGGCAGAATCTGGCATTGTCATTTGTGCTGGTTATTGTGGCATTACTTCTGATATGCGTCTTTCAATTTTTCGAACATAATTTGTTTCTCAAATTACATCTAAGAACGTAGTGGTTTATTTATATTTGGCTGAGTCAGTATTCTTATTGTTACTGCAGATACCTTATCGCTATTTTATAATCGCTAACTTGCGAAATCTAAAACCTGTCTAGATTTTACATTGCCTATGTCGGTCAGTCAAGAAACTAGCGACCAAAGTAACTGTTATAAGCTCAAAAGAGATGGCATACAGTACCGAGAGAAAGAAAGCTAAGTATTGTGAGTGCCGTTCCGTTGTAAGTAACCGTTCTCGATATATTGAATGAAATATGAATCATGCGCTTGCACGATAGGGTCGCCCGCCACTCATCCCAAACCACTATCGCCAATAGAAACTGGCCAACAGTATTGATAGATGGTCTTTAAAATGGGAATCGTTTTCATATCTTCAGTTACACAATAAGCCTACTGGCAATGACAATTTCTTTTAGTTTTCTTTACATTCCTAAACGCAAAGTCGTAAAATACCAGATGATATTGATCCGATAATAAAGGTATTTCTCAGACTTCCGTCGGAGCCTCTGATAGTGGCAACCCTTTTTTTTGACCCAGGTAAAACATGTAACCATGTAGGTTAACCGGGGGAGCGTGTTGATTATGTCGGGCTCGCCGCCCTGAAGGGGCGGAATACCGGCTAAACCTCCTGGGGTGCTCCTTGTGCCATTCTTGCCGAACCGTAATGTAACCGGACTATGTCGCGGATGTATCGCAGTTACCTTAACTGCGATACATCCGCGACATAGTCCGCGACATAGTAGCAACCCTAGCACACGTATTGGCGTGCACGGCCCACTTCGACTCCGCGGTCATTACTTCTATGACCAAAAAGAAAACTAGGTGTTGCATCTCAAAGATGTGCAAATAAGCAATTAAGATTCAAACTTGAGCTAGAAATACTTTCTAAATGTTTATTTTTAGGACAAAATTGACCGCTAAGAGTGCTCTAGACATGCGATGCGAAAATTTTCCTCCAAAAGCTCATAATATTGATGATGAGTTTTTCCATTGTTGTATTAAGATAGGGATGTGTGGGAAGCCGCCTTTGTTGTCTAGGATGCAAAGGATATAGATAGACATGCGTGTATTACCCAAGGAGGAAGTGTGGCGGACCCAAAACATATCCCAGTGGGACTACTGTTGGTTTCAAGGGATTATTTCATTCCCTATAACACCACCAGCGTTTCCAAAGCACCTCCTCCAGCGCAACGGGTATGCCTGCTTGGTCCAGAACCCTCACCGCTTAATACCAATAGCAACGGAAACAATCCTGTCTGTAGTTCAGTCACAAACTGGTCTAACGCCTATCTCTAATCCACATCGCAGCACAGCGTCCCGTCCCGTCCCTCCTGGCGCCTCAGCCAATCGCATCGCGTGCAAAAATGCACAATTCAGACAATATTGGAGCACCGTTAGTTGAGGTTAACAACCTTCGGTTTTACGCCGACATCTGGCTTGGACAGGGGCAAAAAACCATGTAGTTTAGTCAAAATGGGTGCCGATGTTCGGATCTCACGTTATTTGTTTGGACAAGACCTCATCGGTTAAGAGCAGAGCGTGACAATTAGTTTTTGTGGAGTCTTAGCCGTCGCAATTTGCTGTACCGTTAGGATATTTATGCGATGTCATTAGGTGTACAAAGCGCTTAATTTGTAGTCTCGACTTCTCGAGATAAGTGATCGCCTGATTAATTTTTGTACTAAATTCCGCTTCGCGATGTTGTCTGCGGTTTTCTAAGTTCCTATGGGTGTTTCCTGTGGCAAAAGGTATCAAATGAAGGAATGTTATGTTATTTTCCTTCTTATGTCAACATGCCATAAGAAGGAAAGTTCAATAATAAAAAAATTCAACTTTCCTTCTTATGGCACATTTGTCTAAGTCATCTAATTTGTCAACCGTGCTGACGTGCTCTTTTTTTCACTATTTTCTTAACGCGTACGTACTATAGTCAGGTTGATTCTGCGATAAAAGATCTATAGAGATAAAACGAGCTAACATAAATTCTCATTCGGTTTCAGAACATTTATCTGTAGATTTGTATCATGTTTGTTTTAGCAATTTATCACGATTTCGTGGCAAATAGTCTTTCCCACGGCACTCGGCACGACTTCGTGTCTGTCTGTCGCTCTCCTCCATTGTTACGATACCGAGAACCTCCTCATTTCGGAGACCACATGCAACTTCATATCGTACAGTAAGTAGTATGAAGTTTCCATTCATAACGTGAAAGCACAGGTGAAAGTATCGTTACCGATTTAGGTACATATTTCATGGATTCAAATAAATAAGTGCTTATTTTAAGGTTAAGCTAACATATATTTTTTTTTAATCACTGATTTCTTAATAGGATTTCAGTTCATCAGTAAAACTATGAGCCTGCCTACAGCACAGCAGTCAGGCTGCAGTCATTCCGAAGTAATGGTTATTTTAAGTCCACACACTGGGCAACCAAGGATTCCTCACAGCCATCATGACTACCGCAACCAGGTTTTTAAACCGAGATTATTTATAACAGGCAATCATTGATCTCCTATAAACAACTTACACAAAGGTCTTACTAAAACAATTAAAAAAACTTCCAAATAAGGGTCCATTGTTAACGTCCAAATAATGTCCAATAAAGCAAATTAGGGTACCTTCTTTGCGATCGGACATTTTAGAAGGCATACTGTGTATCTAGTTGTTTATAGGAGTTCAATGCAGGCAATATATTTCAATAAAAGATCCTAATAGTAATATAGAGACTGGATCAACATCAGATCACCCATTTGGCATGAATGTGAAGAGCATATGGCCCCATATCGCCGCAGCCACATTACTCGCTCCGGTGCTCTAGGCAGGTCGGTGGCGGTGCAGAGCGGAACTAACTCGTGGCTTCACACGATGAGGCCCGAATTAGGAAATAATACACATGTAAAGTCGACCGCATATACACCTGTGTACTTACATTGTGGCATAAGACTCATAGGTAATAAAGAAATTAACCAACATTGCCACAAAAAGATGGGACCAACTGGAATGGACCAGTCGAAGACAGAGATACAGGGGGCCTCAATAAGGTTGAGATTTTCTCAAAAACTACTGGACCGAATTTAATATTTTTTTACAGTTACATAGTTTTAACTTTTATCTATCAAACAGTGAAAGAATTTTTGCAATAGGTGAAGTAGTTTTTGACAAAATCTCAAGCTTAAAAACTCTCCTGTACGCCTTTCTCTGTGTTCCACCGTACACAGTTGGTACGTTTAATATTGCCCCCCGTTGAACAACTAAGCAACACACAAAATTGGCGAACGGAGAAAAGAATAGACGTTCAGGGTATGGATTTAAAAGACTGAATATAAATTCCGGAAACCAGAGTAGACGATGTTACGCCATTTTATGCGAAACAATTTCATGTTGACCGAAGACTTGTCTGGGCTACTTGGGACTCATTTTGAATCATCAAAACTAGGTTTCTTCGTGCTTTGGTAGAGATATCATCTACTTGGTACGGTGGACCACAGAGAAAGGTGTGCAGGAGAGTTTTTAAGGTTGAGATTTTCTCAAAAACTACTTGACCTACTGCGAAAATTCTTTCACTGTTTGATAGATAAAAGTTAAAACTATATAACTGTAAAAGATTCATTAAGTTCGGTCTAGTAGTTTTTGAGAAAATCTAAACCTTATTGAGACCCCCTGTATACTTATCTCTGTCGTCGACTGTACTCTACACCAGACTCTTTCGCAACAAACGAAGAATTAAAACCTACAAGAGATCCTATTCAACCTAGGTAGGTTTATGAGTGGACCAGATTGGATCGTCTAGGCAACAAGGCAGGTCTAATGCCCCGAATGTTAGCAAGTTATGCGCGCGGCGGCGCGTGACAGATGTACCGTCTCGCTACACAACACACGACAGGAAGGCACTAAACGCGCCTCAGAGCAAACAGTGGTACTTGGTGATCTCACGCAAAAACCGAGGGTAATGTCTCATGTGATCTAGGACAGGCGGAGGAGACGTGGACCGCAAAGCTGCTACATTGAAGTGGAAATTGGCCACGTGTTCCGCATGCAGCCAAGCCGATGGGCCCGCTCTGTCACAGAATGGATGCTACTGGATGGTCGCCGGCTTCGGGGCAGACCGCGTCGAAGATGATGTGTGCCACTTGAACCCCCTGTTTGGACTCCTAGGGGGGTCCACGGACACTCATTATTGCACTTGAACCCCTAAATAGGGGGTTTCAAGAAAACTCAACATTTTATAGATGGAGAGACGATCTTACTAAATACATGGATGAAGCTCACGATCAGTGGAGCCTTCCCACAGTAGTGGGACAATTTATAGGTTGGCTGTTTGCAATCGTTTGATACGAAGAACGAATACCTATGTCTTGGGAAAATCTCAATACCGCGATCCAGGGTAGTATGAGTATGCAACTTTGTGAAGAATGCCATCTCTGCTATATTTGGTGTGCTCATCCATCGCTAGACATGGTAACGATTACAGAGGTAACCCGTAGCATCTGGTGGGTATATATAATAAGAGAAGATGATGGGTATGTATAGTATGTAAGAGGCAGCGGTTGCCTCCCATCAGTAACAGATTTTTCAAACAGATTTTTTTTGTTTGTTAGGTTAGGTTAGTTACTGAAATGTTTTCTAAATTAGTAAAATTAGTAAAAGTAACGGATCAGCCTCGCTATACAGCGGGGCAACGCCGCCAGCCTTTTGGGCACATTGCCAATTGTGGGGGACTTGGCGCAGGTTTTTTATATATAATTTTGTTTAAATAGTTTAGTTTTAATTTTTTGTTACCATAATGCATTTTTAATTACAAATAAATAAATCCTACCTTTTACACTTAGATACGTAAAATTTTATTTTTATTGTTGAGATCGATATACATTGTAACCTTTTCCTTGGATTTCTAAGCATGCCGTTGTTGCCTATAATTGGGGTGACACTTAGCATAATTATTTTGTGGACTGTTACACTGTAATTGTTTTAGTGTACACCCTGTGGGGAACCTATTTCATAAAATAAATAATGCACTTTATTTATTTATTTTATTAATGGACTCGACAGTTCGTCATTTGCCAATGTCATGTTACAGAAAATTCAATGTATAATAGTCTTCTATCTTCCTCCAGGGGAGTCGCCGTAGCGTCATCACCCTGGGTAGCCGCGTCTTTATGTCTTCATCCACAGGAGACGCCGTAGCGCCAATCACTGTGGACGAAGCAGCTCGACAGTCACGTTCACTCCCGAGCTCGTAGTGGGAATCTTGACCATGGCGCCAAACTTCAGATTCTGCTTGAACTCTTCAATAACTTCACCATACTGTCATTCGCGAACATTTTCTGATTAATTTAACGTGATATTAAACACAAAACACTCACTGTAGACATTAAACTGAAAATTATTAAATAATTTCGCAACCGTCGTTTCCCGCCATTTTCAAAAAGCCATAATGCACTTCTCCAGGGAAAAAGACTTCAAAAGAACATAGATTATAGAATCTACCAGTTGAGTCACTGGAATAAAATCTCCTATGGCACTACTGGTTATGCCAAGCCAGTTGTATCACGTGCAATAGGTACACATTCCTCCCTGTTCCGTTACGGGTAAAAAAGCAATTTTTCAACCTATGGATAACCAAAGAGACTCAAAAATAAACCACGATCACCAATAAAGTAAACTAACTGACGCATAACAACCATAACACGCGTTAAACTAATTTTAAACCCATTGGTTAACTCAACACCCGAACTACGCGTGTATGTCGTCAAATTAATTCTTCTGAGCTATGAGCTGGGATGTAACTTAAGTCAAGTGGATGCGGTATCATTCTGCATCAGTCTCTGTACTCGTTCGATACAGTACGGTGGAACACACAGAAAGGTGTACAGGAGAGTTTTTAAGGTTGAGATTTCCTCAAAAACTACTTGACCTATTGCAAAAATTCTTTCACTGTTTGATAGATAAAAGTTAAAACTATGTAACTGTAAAATCTTATTAAATTCGGTCCAGTAGTTATTGAAAAAAAATCAACCTTATTGAGGCCTCCTCTGTCTTCGACTGTACAAAGCAAACTTATCCAATGGTTTATAAAAGCTAATATCGAGTTCATACAGAAATCATCGTCGTGAAGAAGTAAAGGAAGAGGGCACCTTAGTAGTGAGGGCGGTGTCTGATCGAAGAGGTCAACAAAAGTCTATCAAACTTTACTAATGAGTTGCCACCTCCATCCAATCTTTACCCATCAATGTTCAATAGATAAATCTCTCCATTCCTGGTGCGTTCTATTTCGGTCCACCCGCCGATATGCGCGCGCGCATACACATTACGACTTTTTGTTGTCGAACCGAACAGACTTTATTTACGTTTATGTTGGGTTGGGATAGGGCCGATGATCAATTGGGGCCGAGCGATTGCGTGAGCGTCGCAGGGAGTGGACTACCTGGCGCAATACAGTTCCCACATTTATGTGGGGCCATAGCCAGCCACTCCAAGACCGTAGTGCGTGGTGAAGAACCACATCCTACCCGAGGTGGCCCTGTTTTTACTAAACACTACGGATCTAGGCTGGAGAGCCGATAAACACTCCTGAGTGTGGTATGTGCGCAGCGCACTCAGTACCGGGCCGGGCCGATGAGGTCGATGTAGTCCAGGTAGACCCAAGGGCCGGCACCGGACAGCGGTCGGCGGAGTAGTAAGGTATTACCTACTATTTCGGCGGGCGTACTGCAAACTGGAGGACGAGAAAGCGTGATGGAGGCAAACCGCAAAAATAAACTACCCCAGGAGGGTACCGGCTCTGCCGGAGAATCCCTCCCCGAGCGCGGCTCGGGCAGTCCCATGTATTCTGGGGGGGACACCGTTTTGCCAGAAGTCAACTGGGGAAAAATGACGGGAGCTGGGAGTGTTCCATGCGACAACGTGTCAGATTCAGACTCC
Source organism: Tachystola acroxantha (assembly GCA_963506565.1). NCBI lineage: Eukaryota > Metazoa > Arthropoda > Insecta > Lepidoptera > Oecophoridae > Tachystola > Tachystola acroxantha. Next base: position 13,675,513 of record OY735881.1, read on the forward strand.
GTGCAGTCCATGGTAACGGAAGAGGACGGGAGCTCGCCCGGACAAAAGAGCATTGCACAGCGGGTGAAGAGACGACGGAGCGGTCATTATGCTTCGGAGTCCGGTTCTTCGAGCGACGGCTTACTACCCCCGCCAAAAGAACTGAAGAGGATCACGTCGGGCAAATCTGCCGGTAATCCATGGGCCAAGGCCCAATTCCTGAAAGCGAGGACAGAGGAGCGACAACTCGAGGCTGAAGAGGAGGTGGCCAAGCTGGCACATCGGGCCCAACGCGCCCGGAACACCCGGATAGCCCGAGTCCCGGAGAATGCACTGGCGGACAGAGCTCACAACGACAAGTTAGCGGACACGCTGAGGGGGGAACTCCTTAGCAACGTGGACGTCATTGTGAGCGTCGCCACCAAGTCGAAGAACCTGAAGGGAACGATGCAGCGTGCCCTGAAGGACGCGGTACAAGGCATCAAGGAAACAGCTGCGGCCCTGCATGGTCGCACTGCCACGGACGAAACTACGAGGCTCCAGGCGGACAACCGCCGCCTGCAGAGCGAACTCAACGAGCTGCGGAAGGAGCTCGCTGAGCTAAGGGCCGAGATACAGCGGCCGCGACGAAGCGCCCCCGAAGAGCTATGCGTCGGTGACGACATGAAAGACCAGCCTGCAGTTATACTGTCAGACAGGTCGACTGCGATTCCTGAGGCCACGGCTGTGGCCGACCCTCGGGACTCATTGATGCGCGAGATCATGATCCAGGTGGGGTCCATGATCAACGCGCGTCTCGAAGCGTTCGAGGATCGGCTACCGCCGGAACCCCGACTGAGGCCACCACTGGCCGCTGACAAACGGGCCGCCCGAAGCCTAGGAGCGGGACCGCCTGCCAAGGCGAAGATTCAGCCTGAGCCACCGACTCCTGCTGCTGCGGCGAAGACGGCAAAGAAGACGAAGAAGCAGTCCGAGCCGTCGGCACCCGCCAACGCTGCGAAGAAGGCACCGGCGAAGAACGATGACAAAAGCCAGGCTCCTGCAGCCCAGCAGGCAAAGGTCCCGCGAGCCCAGACCCAGCCCACCGACGAAGGGTGGCAGGTTGTTGGCAAGCGTGACAAGGCAAAGGGAAATAAGAAGGCCCAAAAGCCCGCCCAGAAGGCCAAACCAGCCAAACTTCGGCCCCCGCGCTCATCGGCGGTGGTGCTGACGCTGACGGCGGGCGCTGTAGAGCGAGGTGTTACTTATGCATCGGTGCTGGCGGAGGCGAAGAGCCGAGTCGATCTCAAGGCGCTTGGTATCGACGCCATCAGATTCCGCACCGCCATCACCGGTGCGCGTATTTTAGAGGTGCCTGGCTCGACCAGCGCCGCGAAAGCAGACTCCCTGGCGAAAGAGCTGAAAGAGTCCCTTGGAGAGGACAGTGTCCGGGTCTCCAGACCGGAGAGAAGCGCGGAGATGCGCATCTCGGGCCTGGACGACTCGACCACCGAGGACGAGGTGAGGGCGGCGGTCGCTAAGGCGGGCGCCTGTGCCTCTGACCAGATCCGCGCCGGCAACATCAGGCGTGGTCCCACAGGAATGGGCACCCTGTGGCTCAGCTGCCCAATCGCGGCTGCCAGGAAGGCGACGGAGGCGGGACGCCTACTCGTGGGCTGGGTCTCGGCACAAGTTAAAGTGCTCGAGCCCAGACCCATGAGATGTTTCAAGTGCCTAGAGCCCGGGCACATAGGGGCACTATGTACCGGCGTCGACCGCAGCAATCTTTGCTATCGCTGCGGGAGACCCGGTCACCAGGCGGCGCTGTGTACGGAGGAACCGCACTGCGCGCTCTGCGCTGTGGCTGAGAAGCCGGCTGACCACCGCCTTGGCACCAAGGCGTGCCCCGCCTCCCTACCCAAAAAAGGGAAAGGAAAACGGGCCAAGAATAAGACGACGATTGGCGATGGCCCCAGGGCCCCCTCGCAGCCGTCCCAGCGGCCAGCGCCGTCTAAAGAGGACCGCATGGACACCGCCCAATAAATGACAACTCCATTTCTGCAGGCGAATATCAACCACTGTGCCAGAGCTCAGGACTTGCTTCTCCAGAGCATGGCAGAGTGGTTGATACAAGTAGCCGTAGTCGCCGAGCCCTATTTTATCCCCGCCCGTGACAACTGGGCGGCGGACCTGGGCGGCAAGGTGGCTATCATCGCCCAGCCGGCGGCAGGCTCCCCGCCCTTCGAAAAAGTAGCGAAGGGTACTGGATGCGTGTTGGCCGTCTCGGGCGGCGTTGCAGTTATCGGGGTGTATTTCTCGCCAAACAGGAGCCTCGCCGACTTCGAGCAAATGCTCGCAGAAGTCGGGGCTCTTGTGGGGCAGGTACGCCCCAGCCCCGTACTGGTCGCCGGAGATTTCAACGCCAAGTCCATGGCGTGGGGATCTCCGGCGACTGACGCGCGGGGGGAGGAGCTGGAAGATTGGGCGGTGTCCATGGGGTTGGAGGTCCTCAATAGAGGATCGGTGAACACGTGCGTGCGGCAACAGGGCGGGTCCATAGTGGACGTTACGTTCGCAAGCCCCGCCCTGGCGCGCCGTGTCTCAGGTTGGACCGTGAGAGAGGACGTGGAAACGCTATCGGACCACAGGTATATTCGGTTCGATGTCTCCGCGTCCCCGATCGCACTAGCAGGAGGTCGCCGGTCCCCTATTGGAGAAGGCCCGCGCTGGGTACTGGGGAGGCTGGAAAGGGAGCTAGCCAAAGAGGCGGCCCTAGTGGAGGCCTGGGTGGCTGGGTCTGGTCCCGGTCCCTCGGAAAACGTAGATGTTGATGCCGAGACGGAGCGGCTCGTCGACGCCCTGACCCGCGTCTGTGACGCGGCCATGCCGAGGGCAAAGCCGCTTCCGCCACGGCGTCGGGTGTACTGGTGGCGCGCCGAACTCAACGACCTGCGGTCGGAGTGTGTCGCGGCGCGCCGCCAGTACACGAGGAGTAGACGACGGAGGGTTCGAGACCAGGCCAGAGACGACGAGCTGTACGGCGTGTACAGGGCCGCCCGCAAGACGCTGCAGGTGGCCATCGCCCGGGCCAAGGAGTCGGCATGGGAAGAGTGGCTCGAGGATCTAAACCGTGATCCGTGGGGGCGCCCCTATAAGGCGGTGCGGCAAAAGCTTCGCCCCTGGGCGCCCCCCCTGACACGAACCCTCGAGCCGCAGTTCGTAGGCCAGGTCGTGGCGGCACTGTTCCCGCGGCGGGACCCGTTCCAGCCGCCGGCGATGGCGCCGCGCAATGACAATGACGACGAGGAGGAGGCAGCGACACCGGTCTCGGAAGCGGAGTTCGGGGCGGCTATCCTAAGACTGAAGGCGAAGAAGAAAGCCCCCGGACTGGACGGTGTACCTGGGCGCGTGGTGGTACTGGCGCTGGAGGATGATTTGGGGGAACAGATGAGGGCTCTGTTCTCCGCATGTCTAGCTGAGGGCCGGTTCCCGCGGGCATGGAAGACGGGGAAGCTCGTTCTTCTGCGGAAAGCCGGGCGTCCTGCAGACTCGCCATCGGCCTACCGTCCCATTGTCTTGCTGGACGAGGCGGGCAAGCTTCTCGAGCGTGTGCTCGCTGCTCGCCTCGTCCGGCACTTGGGATCGGTGGGACCGGATCTGCACGACGCCCAGTATGGCTTCCGCTGTCGGCGGTCGACCATCGACGCCATCGCGCGGGTGCGGAACCTCACAGAGGAGGCGGTCGATCAGGGCGGGGTGGTGGCGGCAGTTTCGCTGGATATCGCGAACGCGTTCAACACCCTGCCCTGGGAAACTGTGAAGGAGGCTCTCAAGTACCACGGCGTGCCCCGGTATCTGAGGAGAGCGGTGGCGGATTACTTCGTCGACCGGGCCATTGTATATCCGGCCCGGGACGAATGGTCCAGATGGGAGATGTCGTGCGGTGTTCCACAGGGATCGATCCTCGGACCGCTCCTGTGGAACATCGGGTACGACTGGGTGCTGCGCGGTGCCAACTTACAGGGTGTCGAAGTCACGTGTTACGCCGACGACACCCTCGTGACGGCTCGTGGTAGCACCCTGAGAGAGGCGACAATTCTCGCCACTGCCGGTGTAGCTCAGGTGGTTCGGCGGATTCGAGCCCTGGGCCTGGAGGTGGCGCTCAACAAGTCGGAGGCCATAGTCTTTCACGGACCACGACGAGCGCCGCCCCCAGGAACAGATATCGTGGTGGGTGGAACCTCCATCACCGTCGATAAGACTTTGCGCTACTTGGGCATAGTCCTCGACGGTCGGTGGAGATTCACGGAGCACTTTCGGCACTTGGCTCCCAAGTTGGTAGCCACGGCCGGAATGTTGGGCGGTCTCCTACCCAACATCGGAGGACCGGGAGGTAGTTGTCGCCGCCTCTATGCCGGTGTGGTGCGCTCCATGGCGCTCTATGGGGCGCCCATATGGGTAGACGCCCTTAACGCCGCAAATCGGAGCCAGCTGCGGAGACCGCAGAGGGCCATGGCAATAAGGGCGGCCCGGGCGTACCGCACCGTCTCTTTCGAGGCGGCGACATTATTGGCGGGCAGCCCGCCCTGGGACCTAGACGCGGAGGTCCTGGCGGCGGTCTATTGGAGGGACGCGGATGCCAAGCAGAGGGGCGTCCGCCCACCTCCGGAAGAGATGAGACGGTGGCGAGAGCGGGGCCGGAACCGTCTCTTCCGGAAGTGGGAGCAGAGGTTGGAGAACCCGACTGCCAGCGGAGAGTTGGTGGCCGCCATTCGGCCCGTCCTCAGGGACTGGGTCGAACGTAAGCACGGAGCGCTCACCTTCCACCTGACGCAGGTCCTCGCGGGACATGGTTGTTTCGGCGAGTACCTGTGCCGGGTGGTCGGTAGAGAGCCCACGAAGGCGTGCCATCACTGCGGGGCGGCGGAGGACACGGCGCAGCACACCCGCGCTGTGTGCCCCGTATGGGAGGAGCCGCGCGCGGCGCTTGTCGCGGCCATCGGGGCGGACCTCTCGCTGCCGACCATCGTCCGCGCCATGGTCGGCAGCGAGAGAGCGTGGGAGGCGGTGCTCACGTTTTGTGACACCGTCCTTTCACAGAAGGAGGCGGCGGAGAGGGACCGCGAGAACGACTCACTCGCGCTTCCAATTCGCCGCCGGCGAACGGGCCGCCGGCGGTTGGCTTATGCCCACCGCCTGCCGCCCTAACGGGGACCTTCGGGCGGAGGATCGGGGGATCCGCCGTCCGAATAAAGCGGTCCCGAGCTGGAAGGCGCTCCACGTGTTCCGGAGCGCCTTCAGCGGAGAAGGGGGGGCGTCAGGCCCCCCGGAGTCGGGCCCGAAAGGGCACCCGCCGACAGGGCCGCGGTAGTTTTCGAAAGAGTACCCGTGGTCCTGTCCATGGTGGCGGAGGCGGAACACCCCAGGAGTTTTAGTTGGTGCAAGTCCAACATAATCGCCCGTTCCCCCGGACGGGCGGTATACATAATGTATTTCTCCTGGGTAACAAAAAAAATAAAAAGGGCCGATGATCAATTGGTATTGTCGACGGAATACCTAATGGCATAAGATAGGTGGTTAGTGAGCTCGGTGGCTCAGTGGTTGGGTCAATGGACTTGCAATATGGAGGTCCCAGGTTTGATTCCCAGCTATGTACCAATGAGTTATCCTCGGTTTTTTCGACGGAAAAACTTACGTACATTTACCGAGTGCTCTCAAAACGGTGAAGGAAAACATCGTGATGAAACCTGCATGTCGTAAAAAAAATCTAAGGCATGTGAAATCCGCCAACCCGCACTGGGCCCGCGTGGTGGATTATGGCCCGAGCTCCCTCGATTTAAGGGAAGGTCTGTGCCCGAGCAGTGGGGCAATATAAATAGACTGATGATGATGATGATAAGATAGGTATGACTTTTTACGTCGAAGTTAATAAACCATTAGTAAAAATCGTAGGTACAGTCGACAGCAGGTCAATGGTAACACTTGCAGTACGATTTCAAGTCTTACGACGCAAATAATAAGAACTGTCAAAAGTAAAAAGTGTTACCATTGATCTACTGTCGACTGTACGTATTCTATTCTATTTTTATTTGAATGGCTTCTACTCTTATTCAAAAGAAAATTTCGCCAATGTCAAGGTATTTAGAGTATTCATGTAAATAGACAATTAAACGAATAAAAAATCATACCCCTGTAAACATTAAAAGGAAAATTATCAAATAATTTCGCAACCGTCGTTTCCTGCCATTTTCAAGAGAACCCCACGTACAAAGCGATACAAAAAGATGCTGGTGAAGTGGTGACCATTGACATAAATGTATTTTGTAGAACCTACCTTGCATTTCTTTAAAAAAACCTGTTTATGTGTTTATGCCCAAAACTCACCCCAATGATTGCCTATACATACCTACAGGTAGGAATAAGAAACGAGTATATCCGCCAGAAGACAAAAGTGGTTGACATTGCTCATAGAATCAGTAAACTGAAGTGGCAGTGGGCTGGACACATCTGTCGTAGAACCGATAACCGATGGGGTAGACGAGTTCTCGAATGGAGGCCACGAACGGGTAAACGTAGTGTGGGACGCCCCCCGACCAGATGGAGGGATGACCTTCGCAAAATGGCTGGCAGGGACTGGATGCAGAGGGCCGAGAGTAGGGTTGATTGGCGCGCTTTGGGAGAGGCCTACGTCCAGCAGTGGACTGATACGGGCTGATGATGATGATGATGACCTACAGGTAAGGTAGGTGTACTAACATACATACAGTGGCCAAAGTCACCAATGATAATTTCATTTCATTTATTCAAAACTAGCTGTACCCCACAACTTAGTTTGCGTAGAGGAGGAGGATGAAGGAGATCGGGAGGCAGATCTTCCTCCCTGGATCCTTGTTTCCACATCACATACCGCCATGGCTAGCCTATGAGCTGTCCGGATATTTCAGCTATCTCCTAGTGAAACTCCCATCAAAATCCCTATGGCGTGATACTTGCACAAAGTCACAGACAAAAATTCTAAAAATTAGTGTTTTGGCATCAGTATCGATCCTAAAACACATTACAATTATTCTTTTCAAAAAATATCCAATGTACAGTCGAAGACAGATAAGTATACAGGGGACCTCAATAAGGTTGAGATTTTCTCAAAAACTACTGGACCGAATTTAATAATTCTTTTACAGTTACATAGTTTTAACTTTTATCTGTCAAATAGTGAACGAATGTTTGCAATAGGTCAAGTAGTTTTTGAGAAAATCTCAACCTTAAAAACTCTCCTGTACACCTTTCTCTGTGTTCCACCGTACATACAGACACAACTTTTTTACAGTCTTATTGTATGTATAGATTCAATGCAATGTCAAGAACATGCGTGAAATAAAATAAAATGGCTAACAAGAAACAAATCGAACGGGCAATAATAAAAAATACTCCATTCGTGCAGCTGCGCGGCTGTATTTTAGGCGAGCCGAACGCCCTCTGCCCTAAACGAGATCAGAATATAAAAATAAAAGAGTCAACGCCCCCGTTCACGCATGCGCCCGTGACCTTGACACTGGCGGCGGCGGAGCTTACTTCCATTTTCGGACGAATGGTGAAACTGAAATGCCTTTCCGAAAATGGCGATGTTGGGTCTGTCGCGTTAGAGCTTAAGCAATTGGTCAAAAAGTAAAATCTAAAAAATAGGGAAATGTGAAAAAAAATGTACTTAAAGGATGTAACTTTTTTTAATTTCAATTTATTTATTCAATAACTTAAAATTTTATGTAGATATCTCATATAAAATCAGAAGACAATGGTAGCTAATTCTGGCGTTCGTTTTTTTTTAAATATTATTGCACTAAAATCTAAAATGTCTAAAAATGGTATCTGCCTTGCCTTCACAGTTCTAAAATGGATGGCTCTTTTATAACTGTCAAAGTTAGCTTAAAATTAGATAACGTATAACAGAATCACTATCAATCTATCATTATCAAAGCAGGAACCTATTTTTTAAAGTCACGTTATCCTTATTTATTTAGGCAAAATTATTATTTCCTGTTTTGTGATATGATGACGCTTGCCTTAAAAACATAAAATAAATTCCTAAACTGAGTTGCGAATGTTTTACTAGACTTTCACACTGCGTCACTCGACAATTTTCACTGCTGTTCGATTTCTAGTTATAAAAATTAACGATACGATACGAGAGCAGTTGAGAAGTTCACTGAACTGGTTTATGATGTTTCCATGTCGTCAGTCATCGGAGTAAACGATATCGGCAGGCTATTAACCATAAACATTGAAGTGAAACTTCGGCCTTTTAAATTATAATAAATCATTAGTTATGATGATGAATTTTAATTAGCTAGATTACCTTAGGCCTAAGGTAATAAACTGCAGCAATTTCCCACTAATGAGAAAATAGACGTGGAAGGCGAAGACAATACTAGAGCCAAAAATGTATATGGATAATATAAAATAGTGAAATACAATAACTCAAACTGTGACTCCAACCGAACCGAAGCCAGTTTTTTTAATCAAGGCTCTTGACATTGAACCCGACCGATCTTGATTTCCATTAAAAATGCAGTCCTCATCAATAATGAATGCATTCATTTCATGGCGACACGTTTTATACGAGTACAGCGCATGATACAAAATGAATGACTTTTTCATCTCATAGAAGCATTTGAGTATCAAACTAATTTATAATTTGGAAGGGGTTACAATTTTTTATTCAGATTCCAGCTGGATTCTATTTTCTTTGGCGCAGAGACTACAGAAATAAAATTGCAAAGCACTTTACCGCGACACAAGTCGCGTCGCGTGGCATTCCAAAAAGGAAAACTGTACAATAATCTCGCGTCTGCGACTGCAATGGGCTATATTTAACTTGCACCACAGACTCGCAATCACTGGTCGCTATAATGTAGCGGGCTACGTGCGGGGACTATTGTAAAAGGATTTCGATGTTAATCGCTAATCGGGATAGATAAGGTCAATATTTACTGCGTTTTGGTAGCATTAGCAAGCGGTAGCGGCTTAAGCTGAAGAGCTGTCAAAAAGACGAAAATTTTAGTTAGACCGTGTGGGATTTTCGATGGATTTCGCCATATAAAATCGGTAGTTCAGCAACCGTTGTTCAGGAACATTTGTCGCTAAGGTCCTAAAAGTACAAGGCATTTGACAATGGTTTAAAAGCGCTGGCCCATCACGTTTGATTTAATAAGATCGAGTTGAGTGACGCGTTTTGTCAGAGAACTTAGTAGACTAATACAGATGATGATGATGATGAAGGGAACAGAGGGGTCGTTCCATGCAAGGCTATGGCTACGGCTTCAGCCATCGTTTATTGTGTAGCTGACAGACGAACGACAGTAATGGTAAATGAGTCAACAAATGAGTATTAAAAGGAATCAGAATCAAATCTCTTCATTGCATTGCACGTGAAGAATACGTCAATATCTTTTAGAATTTGCATTTGCCTACACCACTTTGTAAGAAAAAGGTGCCAGCGAACGCTGAGAAAAATAGCAAAAACTCTCAGCAAACTAGATACAATGATATCTACAAACTCTCATATCAAGCAATTGAACACTGAGAGACAAATGCATAGTTTGCATTGAATGTATCTCAAAAGCCATTACAATAGTAATGTATATTCAGAACGTGTCCACAACCGGCGTCGCCGGGCCAGTCGCTGTCACTTGTGTAAATAAACACGACGAACAGACAGTATTGTCCACAGTTCCACGCTACAAATAGTCAATGTTATTATCAGATGCTTTGATAATTTACTTTTGGATTCATCACAAACTGTAACCAGACGAATATTAGATCAATTTTCTCAGTGTTTACTAATAGTCAACAATTTATTGCTATTGTTTAGCATCTGCAAGCAATGCTATGGTAAAACGGGAAGTGTATACAACATCTATTGTAATCTGACTGTATGCTCCAGTCTGTTCTTTGCCAATAGATTGTCCAACAGAAGTTTAGAACATTGTTGATTGACGTGATCAAGTGTACATGCCTTGGGTTCCTAAGATCCGAATAAATGAGTTATGAATTATCTGTCACGCTGTGTTACTAGTACAAATGCTATCGTTTCACGTTCTTGAAACTGTTTCAGACAATTCTGATAATTGTCCAAGTCACATTCAAGAATCTCTGTTGGATCATTTTTAGTATCGCTAAGGACACGTTTCACTAGAGGTGTCCTACTTTGGAAGCCTGGAACATCATTCTCTTTTAAATCTTGTGAACTAAATACATATGTAATACATTTCTCTAAAATATTTTCTACGGCCGATGTGATCCGTTAGAAGCTCCAACCGGATTGTTTGCTTCCTTGCGTCGTTAATGAGAATTCTAAAAAGATATGACGTGTAAAAATATTCACAACATACCTACAAACGATGTGAATTTGTAATCTTAATCTAGTATTATCAGTACATCTTCATAGTTATCTCATCACCCAACCCATAATACCTAATAGCACACACAGCTGCACAACAATGGACGGATGTCTGCCTGTTTGTATTATAACAACGCATCTCTTATTGTGTGTCCATTCGTAATAGGATAGCTTATTCATTTCAAGTATTCACATATCTATGAGGCATTAAAGTTTCTATAATTCTAAGTCATTCACCATTTTGCCAATGGATGCGTCTTGTCAAACGAGTTTCAAATCGATCGACAAGCAGGAAGCTAACTGCATTAACAGCGTTGCCATAAATAAAATGATGGTTTTACATAAACATTAATACACATTGTAAAAAAATAGTAATCAGTCTAACTGATGCCGGAGGATATTATAAAGAATGTGTTGAAATACCAGTTAGTCACCCTAAAAGAATAAAATTTAAATGACTATTGAAGCAAGATTTCTGAAAAGTTTTTAATAAAGAGAATGAATATGTAATGAGAATATTTGCGATGCCCGTTACCAAATATTATCACGAAATCCTCTCGAAAATGCTAATAAGCGACGTAATAGGAGCACTCGGCCGGCGAATTGGTTGATAGCAATATCGTATCTAACAACTAACAATGATATCAATCTGATATGTCAATCAATCATCTGCACACAAAGATGAATGTTTAGAAATAAACATGAATTTAGATGTAATAAAAGTATGGACTCCTTGCAATCTTCCCTTGCAGTCTAGTCCGAGATTTTACTAGTGCATGACAGAAGGGCATTGGCGGACGCTGCTCATTGAAGAAAGACTCTTTTATAAGGCAAAATTTCAATTAGGACTATCCTATATTGTACACGCAAAAGTAACCAGTGTAAGCAGCTAGCTATGTCTTCAATACTTTAAAAAAAGTAACGGTTAAAACTGTATAAAGTCATAAAATTAAATTAACAAATCAAATTTTTGAAATAAGAACAAGCGGCTCGCCGTGATTGGCGGAGCAAGCATTCTGTGTGCGCGTTCCAGTGTCCGCGCGTTACAGAATAATTAAAGCGCACTTAATTACTGAAATGCTACATATCAGCGGCTCGCAGCTAAATCGGCTCATTTTTATGAAACAGATAACATCGTCTTCTCGCCGTTGGAAAGTCGGTGGCGTGTCTGCCGCAGATTTGGGAAAGTAAAGCGATGTTCTCAAACGCATTCTTGCAATAGCAACTTCCGTTTGTTTAACTCTGCCTTTCACCTTGCGATAATTAGATTTTTAATGGTAATTTTATTACAAGGAGAATACATTCTAACTTTATTTTTAAAAATATCTTAATAATGACTTTCTCAGTAATGTTGAACTGTGATTAAGTGCAGTACCTATGTCAAATTAAACCATTTCATCACCTTGCGTAGTTCATCTGGTTAGAGGTATATTTCATGTCTTATGTATAATTTTTGGCTTTTAAAATCTATTATCAAAATATACCTATTTCCTATATATTATTACGTAGAAGCTGCAGTAATGTACTTCCATAAGGTGTGAATACGACACGTTAGCTGACAGATAATGACTGGTTCAGTAGATGAGGGCAGCCCTCGCCGCGGTCTGATTCGGTGCGCGCGCGCATCGTGTCGTGATCGCGGCTGAGATTGCAGCGGATCACGAACGCTTTAATTTCGTGTTGCGCTGATTAATTTTAATTTATCTAATAAATGTTTGGTCGGCGAAGCGTTCAAAATGTTCTGGCATAGAACGACGTCGTAGAAGAAAAAGAAATCAAATAGCTCGTTGCTAACTAGGAGCTTTCATTTATAGGTAATGAATGGTTATTATAAGAACTTTGATTGAATACTAATAATTTAAATTATTATATACACACAGATAACACTCACTTAATTAGTAACGACTCACTACATTTTAATTCATAATGCTGAATAATTTATTATGAATAAATCTGCAACTTTTAAATTGGAAGATTTACCAATTGCAAAAATTATAAACTGCGATCAACCTAGAGATGGTTAAACATACATTTACCTTCAACGTTTCTATTTAAATATGGCTTGCTTGAATAGTGTCATCGTGGTTAATTGTGATCAACATTATTGACCGATTCTACATAATGTTACGTGTTATTTGCTCAATTTTAGAGGCAATAAACAAAATATTATCGTCGAATTGTCACCTTCACCTGCATAATTTAAAAACGAAAGTATGGAAATACGTCCCGCGGTGAGGCGGTCCCTGATTAATTATTAATCTATTCATTACCATTAATCTCGGAGAACGGTTATTAAACTCATTAATTCAATTTATCAGCTAATTGCCACTTTCTCGTTGCAAATGTCTATCACACGTATGTGTTGCCAACTGATGTGTCAGAGGAATTAATTGATCTCGTCTCGCAAACTATTTTACGACTTTATTCGACGAATTCGTTTACTGTGCGTAGTGTGCGTGCACTTTGTGTATAAGTATTGAGTTACAACATAGGTATATTATTATTATTCATAGGTATTGTGTATTAATATTGAGGGCAGTTATAACAACAACAATGCTATTTCCGAACTACCTGTCTTGCCTGTCAAATAAAATACGTTGTGCTAAGAGCTGTGCTTTTCATTTATTTATCAATTAATATAAATATACCATAATAGGTAAGTATGAAAGTGTCCTGATGACACAGAATGCCCTGATAAGAGTCACGGGAGTTCTGTTGAAAAAGAGCGTGCCAGAAAAAGGCGAGATCCATGAATCACGATCCTGACGGACAACTTTCCCCTATTTTAAAATTACTACAAGGATAGTGATTGTGAATTACAACAATGTTTTTGATATTTTCTTGCATACGCGCTATGCGAAACGAAAATCTAAATGATAAATGGAAAAAAAAATTTCTCCATTTATCATTTAGATTTTCGTTTCGCATAGCGCGTATGCAAGAAAATATCAAAAACATATGAAAAAGGAACGCGTCATCAATTAAATACATGTTTTCTAACTGCAATGTTAGACATGAATTTGAGTAATTGCACAATTACTGGATAGATGTCGCTACCGTCCCTCAGACGAGAATATGGAGACAAAAAATCACGATCTGGATACGAATCACGATGGCTCTGTTGGAATAGAGCGTGCCACGGAATGGCGAGGTCCCGGGTTCGAATCCCGGTCGTGATGAAAATTTTTCTCCATTTATCAATTACAACAATATTCAGTTATGTTTTTTTATATACACTAAATACCTACCTAATACCAATAAACATCTATAATTTTATATATATTTTTATTTGTACATACATGTATAGTTTTAGTTTATTTCATTTAGTTTAGGTTTTTAATGTTACATACAATTTTTTGATTTTACCAAATAAATAATATTCCCTTGTCTTCTAATTTAGAAAATACATTTGAAATGCTTTTAGTTAGTTGAAGGCTATGAATGTTACATGTTCTTATTAGAAAAAAAACTGTAATGAAACAACGGCCCAAATAGTTTTGCTGCAACCGAGAGGAACCCTTTTTGAAGTTTTGCTTTGATAAGACTACCCAAATTAAGTGAATACATAGATAATTAAAATAATTAAAATTATCAGTTAAAATATATAAATTATGACCTGCCCAGTAAGTTCTAAAATTAGTGGTTACCCACATATAAAATAGGTGTACTGTGTTTTACAATTAGTCAAGTAGGTAAGTACCTACAGCTAAAAGCAGATCAAGTGTAACATTTTTGGACCTTGGATCGTTCTTATTATCTGCGTCGTTAGATTTAAAATCGTACTGCAAGTGTTTTTATTGATCTGCTGTTGTAAATACACACGAATGCAGAGAAAAGTATACAGCGGGTCCAATAAGGTTGAGATTTTCTGAAAAACTACTGGACCGAATTTAATAATTATTTTACAGTTACATAGTTTTAACTTTTATGTAGGTAAGGGTCAAGTAGTTTTTGAGACAATCCTCAACCTTAAAACTTTCCTATACAGTTTTCTCTGTGTAGGTAGACCGTACGTTTTTTCAATTATCTACGTAGGTAAGTACGGTACAAATTCAAAGTCCAAAGCGTAACCCGGCATGCTCTCGGCTGTACCGCCTCTCCGGTCCTCTCCTCACCGCGTCAACACTTTACATTATCTTTGGTCTACCCTTAGCTTAACTAGAAAAGCACTCGCCTTCTGTGCATACAATTTATAAATAATTCATATCATAACAAAGCTCGGTTCAAGATCACCGGCAAATGAAACGACAAATAGACCGAGCCGCAGGCACGACAGAGCGAGGGTGTTCGGAGAGGCTCGGAGCCCTAGCAATAGGTACTTAGCTACCTATACCTACCTACCCGTCCCGTACGGAACAATCGATTCGCGGGAGTGAGCTCCCCTGCCGGCGGAGGCGGGCGGGCCGCCCGCAACCGCCATGCCCGGCCATCCACCCGGCATAACGTCTCAAAGCCCATAAAAAGTGTAAAAACTCACCGTTTCACACTTCAGCAGTCTCGCACCAAGAAATGCAGTCACGTAGATCGCGAGATCACACACAAAAAAATCCTAATAGGATTCGCAGTACACAAACATCAATTAACTCGACACTGATTACGAATAATAAGAGAGTTTATAATCCTAAATGCGTGGATACCGGCTCGGTTTAGGAGTGAGGAGGTTTATTTCCAAAGTCGAGCACGAAACGACGATACCCCCACGACGGTTCGCGGCGGACTGAACGAAATGAAGATGGCGCGATTCGAACGCCCGATGCGATGCGTGTGAACTTAGTCGCGAAAGGCCCGTTGCTGAGTGGGCCAATAGAAGGCCGATTCGAAGTCAATGCTGTTTTGATTAGCCAATAAGATTCGACGTCTGCTTTCGTTGTTTTTCGCGTGAAAGTTCAAAAAAGTTTGTGTTTGTTTTCCTAGCTTGTTCAAAGTTTGTCGTCCAAATAATCCAATGAGACCGCTTTTTATTATTATTTGCAATTCGGTGTTTAGTTTAATTTTACACTTCTACATTTCTACATTAATTTTACAATTTTCTACTCATACATAGAAATCATACTTGTACATGATAGAAAGTATGGATATTAGTCATAAAGTGCTATCTATCTGGTAAGGAAAGTCCGTTTAGGTCACATGAAAAAGAGTTTACAAGATACTTCTACCATTATTTTCTTGAACCAACCAGTTATACTTACGTCTCTCAAAACTAAATGTCCAAAATATTATTTAAATATAAATTCAACTACTTTAAAGAAAAGCTTCTGCCACGGTTAAGTGGTAGTCCTTTAAGCCTCTTCAAAAAGGCGCTCGCTGAATCACATTTGAAGCGTTTAAAAGGGAGATTTAACTTCAAACATCTATCGACAAAGCCCCTCGCTGTTGCGAATTGAAATCAAATTTAAATATTAATTACGTTAAAAAAACTCTTAATACGAATTACAAATTGCCTGCATTTGAAAGAATACTAATTAATGCTGTTATTCATAAACCTAGTTAAAACTCACTTCCATTAAATCGTGTTGCTAACCCTTTCACACTTCGTTAAAAAAGGTTAATTTAGAAAGGGACAGGGGGTCTAAACGGTGGCGTAACTTTAAATCACGTTTATGAATACGCGACTTTGATTTTATATTCTTGTAAGTAATATAACAGAAAATCATAATAATTTCCCTAGTCGTAAGCAAAGTAAGACTGCGTGAGAATCCGTCGTTACTGTTGACTGTGATAAATAGCACCACCACACAATCGCCACATAAAAACTAGATAATTGCAGGTAACGTTCGTCGCTACGCAGCCAGCTCACTGGAACAGAATGAGATTTGTATAATTAATACCGAGTTTGTGCCGAATTTGTTACTATGCGCTCAAAGTCAAATACTTACGAAGTGTTTTGACTAAGTTTAAGGTGTATCTAAATATAGGATATCAGGGTCACCAGTGCATACGACATATTGTATGCATTGATCCCAATAAGTAGTCAGAGCAAGGTTTAAAAAATTTACGAAAATCATGTCAAGCCAAACAAAGGCTCCGACCACCGGAGACCACGGTCCCTTTCTATCTTAAGCTTTTCAACGATGAAATATAAATTAAAGATAACGTTAATTCAATTCAATGCTTTATTTGTGGCATCGAATTCACAAATCCGCCAATGTCACGCACACAACACTGGGGATCAGGTACAAGTGTGAATGTGACAATAAACGCGGGAAAGAAGAAGTTTAAGGAAGTGATTTTTTTTGTACAATTCTTCCCAGTGGGAAAGGCAAAGCCAACTATGGCATACAGCCTGGTCTGATGTTAGCAGAATGTCTGAATTCTTATAAATACATACATATATACGAAGATAACCTAACCTAAACCTACGCACAACCCTCCCAAACCCCTAAACGAAATAACTCAATGATCCACGCAACCATCAAGCTATGCAAAGGAAACCTTGCTAAGTGCACACAACTTCACAAACACGACTTCTTTCGAGCACTCATAGAAATAATAGAAAAAAAAAACTAATAGAAACGTTCGCGGACATCTACTGATTAACTTAACGTGATCATTAATCACTAAATACCACGGAAATATTTTAATTAGAATTTTCACAAAAAAAGTAGCTAATGTCAATTTCAAGGAATCTTTAAGGAAGTGAGTTAATTTTATTATTTATTTTAATAATGGACTCGACTGTTCGTCATTTGCCAATGTCATGTTACAAAACAATGTAATGTTATAAATGTCAGAAAATTCAATATATAATAACTGAGATATATAATATCTTCTATCTGTGAGTTTAAACTAGGTTTATGGCTGACAGTCTCAGCGGTTAGCCATAACGTGATTTAAAGTTAACCGCGATTTAATTAAAATTTAATTTCCTCTCTGTCTAACGTAACATTATTAGCAACGCGTGAAAGTGACTAAACCCGGGTCAAGGGAGGTGAGGAATGATTTGGCTTAAAGGCTAAACCTACCTACTTACTTTATGATCTAATTAAATTGTAAATAAAGTATGAAATCTAACAATAAATATTTGTCACCTGACCACCATGAGTTTGCGGCGCTTGCCGTGGAAACGATAGGGCCGTGGTCCTCTGACACAAAAAAATAGTGCATGAAACCTCGACCAGGCTGATCCAGACCTGGGGGCTGGCGCTTACCTCTCGCAAAGGCTTAGCCTGGCCATACAGAGAGGTGATGCAGCCAGCGTCTTCGGCATAAGGCCCTGTGGAGGGGAGCTGCACGACGACGTGTACCTTTTATAATATTTTATCTACTTACCCAATTGATTATTTTAATTATTTTTAATTAGATACCTTAGCGCCGTCCCATCTTCCAGGGACTGTTAATAAGGTCGGTTATGCGGCAGAATCTGCTGAAAGCCTCAAACGGCGCAAATACGCAGGCATCGGCGATAACTACGTATTTGTGCCGTTTGGGGTTGAGACGCTGGGACCATGGGGGCCGGGAGCACACCGCATCGCTACAGAAATATCGCGGCGCCTGGTCGAGGCATCGCGTGAACAAAAGGCTGGCAGCTACTTCGCACAACGTATCAGCCTCGCGATACAGCGGGGCAACGCTGCCAGCCTTTTGGGCACGCTGCCTATATAGTGGGGGACCTGGGGCAGGTTTTTTATCTTTAATTTTAATTTTTTATTATTAGTATGTTATTATTAGTTGAATGTTTCAAAATAAAATATATTCAATTTTAATTATTTAAAATTTTATGAATAAATATCAAAACAAACAACAATCTACTAATATTGTTATTCGTATAACTACTTCAAAAACACTTTCTACTCCATACTTACGTGTGTGAGAAAGGTTTTGTTACATCGTTTCGTGTTATTAATTTCTCTGAGCTCGGTAATTGCACTTTATTCCCGGGAAGAGGCCAGTACGTGTCTGAGATCGCGATAGACGGACATTTCAATGAAGTTAGCGGAAAGATGGGCGATAGCACACGTTATGTCGGCGGTGAGACCACTGGGTAAGGGCGGTAGCGGTGGCGTGGAATGAAATCCTTCCTTTGCCGTGGTCAGTGAGGGATTTACCAGCAGGCTAACTAGGCTGGAGCCTAGGGCGGCAAATGACATTGCCACATTTCAATGTAGCTTTGCCCCACCTGCAAAACTACGTGACCATTTAAGTTGCACCCTATCATTTTGTTGGGGACTTATTACAGGTTTCATATGATTCATTCCCGTAACCTCGCTTTCCCTTAAGCGCAACTCTCTTTACGTCGCTTTCCCATTACCGCAACTCTCGTTACCGCAACTCCCGTAACAGCGCGTTCCCGCTACGTCGCGCCGATTTTGCATAATCATAGTCAGTATCATTTTCTACTACTCTCGCAACTCCTATAGAAGAATAACAAAAAGAATGAATAATTCGCTTCGATTTCTTACATTTTCTGAATTCTTAATAAAGCTGTTTTGTGGACTCGCTTGATGTGTAAAACTTTATTTTTTTATTGTACATTTGTAGGTTGTTAGTTAAATTATTATTAAATAGTTGTTTTTTTCAACATGTAATATGTATATAATTAATAGAAATAAACTTTATTTTAAACATTAAAAACGGAGATATTTTTACATTTATTCGTTATCTTGTATATCATGCGGTTGATGGTGGGGCAGAATCTGGCATTGTCATTTCCTTAACTAAATCGTTGGTCGTACGCAGGGTTGTAAAAATAATCTAGTCTAGGAAGGAACTGACACATCGATCCCCTAGTTCTCAATCAGACTAATTACGGGAAAAATTAGGACGACAGATAGTGCACAAATCATAAAGTTACAATTTTATTGACCAAAAATATAATCAATTTGATTGTGAACTAATTAACTTGAATTGTAGACGTCGATAGGGTACCATTGTTGGTACTGTACAATTATTGTTACCTTAACCATGCAATCAGATTTTTCCGAGTTGTACAGTCGACAGCACATCAAGTGTAACACTTTGGACTTTGTACCGTTCTTATTGTCTGGGTCATAAGAGTTGAAATCGTACTGCAAGTGTTACCATTGATCTGCTGTCGACTGTACAAAGAAAAATGTGTACATTTGTCACATGTTTTCTACTATCATTAGATTAGAACTGTATTTTGATGGTACTTCTATTTGAAGAAATAAGAAATATTCTAATCGCCGCTTCGTCTGTGACCGAAGCCGCAGCTCAAGCGATGTTCACGTAGCAAGCAAATGCTAATAATTTGCATACTCGACTATTTTAGCATCACAACACATCACACCATATCACACCATCAACACTCACGAGATACGATATGATAGTGAGAGAAAGGAGACAATTTGATGCAATAAAATTACGATATCACTCTATCCGTAGACACTTCCGGGTGTTGAGGCACATCTTGGGAAATATGGGATTTGATTCCATATACTCTTTGACATTTTCTATTATTGGTAACGGTAAATTTTAATTTAATTTTTTATTGATGACAATTGAATCTCAATGTATTATTATTATATTAGTTAATATTACTTTTGTACTTTGTCTCTTCTCTCTCGATCATCTTTACAAATAGGACTGCATTATAAAATAAATAAATAAAATAGAATATTTTTATTTCAGACTTTTTTTACATCCATATTTTGTTAGTAAATACTTAAATAACTAATTATACGTATCATATACTATTGTAAGAAAATTATGTAAAGATGAAATCTAAATCTAAAATCTATGTATTGAGTTTGTTATGCTCCAGGAGCTCGGTGGCTCAGTGGTTGGCTCAATGGACTTGCCATAATGGACCTCTGGTCCCAGGTTCAATTCCCAGCCAGGGCAGACATGTACCATTGAGTTACCCTCGTTTTTTTTGACGGAAAACTTACGTACATTTACCGAGTGCTTTCAAAACGATGAAGGAAAACATCGTGATGCAACCTGCATGCCGTAGAAAAAGAAATCTAAGGCATGTATAATCTGCCAATCCGCACTGGGCCCGCATGGTGGAGCATGGCCCTGAGCTCCCTCGATATAAGGGAAGGTATGTGTCCGAGCAGTGGGGCAATATAAATAGACTGATGCTGATGATTGTTAAACCCAACTATTTTTTTTAAAAACTAGGTTTTTTAGGTTTATAAAATATAAATACGAGATTTAAAAATTGTACAAAATATTTTCTTTGAATCTTAAAATTCACATTTACTTTACAAATCAATGCATTTTACCGATATGGAAGGGTCTTCTTAAGACATGAAAAGTCCAAAAAATGTGGAACGCTTCACGATTTTGCGTGTCATCCTTGCGCAGGGGCCATGCTAATCTTCTCTGTATCGTTCCAATTTTAGTATATGTACTGCCGAAGCAAGTACACTTACCCTTCGTGGGAACTTCTATATATACTGAGCGCTGAGAAAATTTCAATAGCGCGTTTCAGGATTACATACATTCGCAACGATTTGTATCGGCGGTTAGTGACAGCGCCATCTAGTGAATCTTTTTGGAACTATATACGTCTTATAGCGAATGGCTTTTTTATTTAATTACATTATACGGTACGTCGATGCAAGTTTTAGGGTTTCGTAGATGTTTTTAAAACCCGATTTAATATAAAGGGTGGCGTAAATTGGTGTTTTAACAATTATTAATGTTACTTTACGTTTTTGTCAGATATTAAGCAAATAGGCCCGAGTTAACCAAAACTTAACTGTCAGTCAATTTAAACTGTCAGTTAACTTATAAAGTGTTCACGTTGAGTAAAACTTCTGTTAAGTTAAAGCTAACGTTAAGTTAAGGTTAAGAAATCGTGTTTTGTTTCATGTTTGGTTAACGCCATGTTTTAAGGATTTTGGCAGGATTTTATAAAATACAATCGTTTAGCAACCGTTTTAACAACTTGGTTAGATTTGAGAGTTTTATTTGAGAGTAATGAAATGAAATGAAATGTTTATTTACAATACAGTATTTTACATTAACTTAGAAGTAATCAAGCCCACACTAGGCTAAACCTGTCCGGTGGGATTCTAAAAGAATTACAAATACAGAACGACGGGTTTTTATAGTTGAACTTACAGGTTGTTAGGTATTACAGTAATTTCTATACGGTGCTCCCTCTTGGCGGGGAAAAGTTCAGGGCCTAAATTTGCCGAATTCTGTGTCGATGTCATGAAGGCGGTGGCACAATTGAATAAATAGACACACACACACACACACTCACCCTCACAAAAAAAACATGAATTGTACAATGGTCTATAATAACATTTAATGATACATTCAAGGACCCCGAAATATATAGGTAAATCGGGGGAAAAAAATTAAATAGAATCAAGAAAAAAAAAGTAATTTCTATAAACAATTAGAAGCATGGTGAAACTATTGTTTATGGCATCGGCATTCGGCAGTGATGTCGTTGTAAGCCAATTATTGCGTTTAAATATAAAATGTACGCAGATAAGCATCATTAATCCGTTTGTTCGGAATTGGGAAAGCTGACACGGACCGTGGCGCCCGCACCGCACTCGGACGGACATTATCATAATTGATGAAAGCAGGAGCGAATCTGTAACAAACATTGCGCGAGTTTTATACAGTATTCTGTCTAGTTTCAGATAAAGTCGCTTTTAAGCATTTCTTCTTCTTTTTGCACTGATCAAGAATCAGATCATTTTGGGCGTTTATCTTCACTTCTAGATCACTAATTTTAATCACCAAGTTAGTCACTGTTTTTCAGAGTTCGCGCACCATGGTTTCAATAGTTTTAGTTGTCATTTTAAAGCAATTAAAAATCCGGAACGATTTATAAACGATGCGTACCGCATGACGGGGGGAATGAGTTCCGTGCCTCAAGAGAAAAAAATTAAGGAACTCTTATAGGATCAGTTTGTTGTCCGTCCGTCTGTCTGTTGTCAAGACCTTAATCTCAGGGCACAAAGCTAGACAAAAATTAGATTTTAATACCAAACATTCAGGTCTGCACCCGTGACAAAAATCAACGCAATCAAAAGATATGGCCACTTATGTCGTCTTTTCCCTCATATTTGTATGAAAATGCGAGAAACTCAAAACCTATAGGGTACTTCCCGTTGACCTAGAATCATGAAATTTGGTAAGAAGCTAGGTCTTTTATCACAAATTAAGGATTTTTTAAAATTACAAACTTATATTTGCAGTTGACGCCTGGTACGAGTATGTCGATGTATGACGTTATCAATTCAATTTGTTTAATTGGATACACATGTCTGAATGTAAATTAACAATACATCATCATCGTTTTAAAATATGACACATGCCCCCTGTAGGGCACAGCAACGTGGAATGACAGAGGCAGACATTTCGGCAATAAGTAAATTATGTAGTTAATTAATTTCGAAAATGCAAAGATAAGTTTGTCCCTAAATAAAAAACTACGAGTGAAGTGAAGCGGCTATCGAATGATATGTCATATCGGGGAGCCATGGCATTAGTGCACACTAGATGAATTTGAAAAACAAACGAACAGCCGAATTTACTTAGTGCATTCCTTTGAAAAACAAAACCTACCCATAAATCTTATTCATTTAATTTACCTCAATAATTTTGATTTTACCGTTGTTGTTTTGTAATAAGGCTACCGTAAAATGGTTTATGAACTTGCGATACGGAGGTCCTAGGTTCGATTCCCAGCCAGGGCAGCCATGTACCAATGAGTTATCCACGTTTTTTTCGACGGAAATATTACGTACGTTTACCGAGTGCTCTCAAAACGGTGAAGGACAAACATTGTGATTAAACCTGCATGCCGTAGAAGAAGATAAAAATCTAAGGCATGTGAAATCCGCAATCCGCACTGAGCCCGCGTGGTGGATCATGGCCCCAGCTCCCTCGATGTAAGGGAAGGTCTGTGCCCGAGCAGTGGGGACATATAAATAGACTGATGATGATGAAAATAATTTATCAGCCTCCGCATTACGCATTTATCATTCCATTCATTAAAGAAACATTCCTAGCTCACATCCATCAAAAAGAAAAAGAAAAGATGTGTTTATAAAATACAAATTATGACTCGGAACGTCTGGTATTTCTCGGCATACTATATTTCGTGTCTGCAAATGTGCGTTGCTAAGGAACTAATACCAGGCGCTGTCAACTTCGTGTCTTCACTTCAGACTTCAGCAAAAACCTGTCATTTCGTTACATTGTTTCGGGAAAGTGTTGGTGATTGTTATTTGTGACTAAACGTTCGCAGTCAATCATGCGGAGCACACATTTTCCGCTTATGTGTGACTTAAATGAATTTATTGGCATAACTGAAGATTATTGTATGACAAGGCCCCTTTACAGCAGCTTCTAATTTCATTTATATTTTATGGACATAATACATAATGCTTACATATACACACAATTATAACTTTAATATAGATTTAATACAATTAATAATTATAATAAATAGCTGCAATTCTGTAGTGAAACGGGTAGTGTGAATATATCTATTGTAATGTAACCGGTCTGCTCTTTGCCAACAGATTGTCCAACATAGGTTTAGTTTTTTATATTGTTGAAAATTTCTCTGATATATTGTTGATTGACGTGATCAAGTGTACCTAGTGTTCCTAAGATCTGAATAAATACAATACAAGATAACATTACTAGAGTTACTTAGCCCGTAAAAACTCCATACATTTTACTCGGGTATAAATTATAAAGCCTTATAAATTTTGTTTAGTAACTTACGTCCTTTATTAATTATTCCACTTATCTATACTTAGTTTTTTAATCGTCCCTCAAGTCCCCGCTACAGTACATGCTGAGCTGGTCTTTTTTGACGTTACATGCCGCACCATATACTGTCTCTAAGTGTTCATTGTATTAGTGTTTCGCTTATTTATTCACTGTATGTTAGTATTTTATTGTAGCGTCAAATAAATGCATTTTTCTATCTTTCTTTAGGCGCTGACATGAGCCAACTAGCGCCGCCAATCTTAAAAAAATCATATCTTCCAATATAATCAATTTTATTAAAAAAGCTACGTTCACATTGTTTACTGCTATAAATATTATTTTTTAAATGCTTATTTGTAACATGATTCAATGTAGGTAAGTTGTAGTTCCCAAATGTGCCAGAAACGGCCGTTTTTCGCAATTATGTGAACTACAACTTACCTACATTGAATCACGTTATAAATAAGCATTTAAAAAAATAGTATTTATCGTAATAAACAATGTGAACGTAGCTTTTTTTAATAAAATTGATTATATTGGAAGATATGTTTTTTTAAGATTGGCGGCGCTAGTTGGCTCATGGAAGGCTCTTAAGTCTTTATTCTTGATGTTAAATGGACTTGAAAAAGTTCACATTCCACTACCAATGCTATACTTATCATCTCATCAGCATATCGACAATCGACACGCAAAAACGTAACCACAATATTTCAGCGTTTCGCGGTTAATTGGGTCTGTAATGCAGATCTACGCGATACATAAAATTTAATTACTTGTCTAGACACCACAAGAAAATCAATAAGTGGTAGCCACAAACTGACCGTAATTATTACTTAGATTATTGTTTATGTTTGAGATATTTACGGTAAAGAGACACGCAATCTTCGATTTGTAGTCGAAGACTGTGATAAGTATACGGTCTAAATAAGGTTGAGATTTTCTTAAAAACTACTCGACCGAATTTAATAAGGTCAAGTAGTTTTTAATGTTATTGTCGCTGTGTATCCCGAGAGGCCCGGTTAAGTTTCAGGGGCGTTCGGCAACCAGTTTGTTGTTCTTTTAGCACCACCCAGAGAGCACGTGTGGATTAAGGAATCCCACGGACGCGAACAACAAGGCTCTCCAAAAAAAGGGAGCGGCCGCCGAATTGCCACCTCATCTCGGACCCCAATACCCAAGTTCCCGGATTTAACCTGCCTAGGAAATATTGGAGCCAAGTAATGTGAAACCTGTTGGTTTCGAACATCACAGGGCCGGTGCGCAGAACTCATGCACAGATGGCACTTCGGGTCGGACTCCCACTGCTCCTGTGGCGAAATCCAGAGCATGTCACACGTCACCGACAACTGTCCGCAATGGTCAATTGAGGGTGGTCTTGTCAAGATCCATAAGGCTGACGAGGACGTGATTGAGTGGCTGGACAGCCTCCCACTCACGGTCTGATCTCCTGTCACGTCGCCGTGACCATACGAGAAAAAAAAGTAGTTTTTGAGAAAATCTCAACCTTAAAAACTCTCCTGTACACCTTTCTCTGTGTTCCACCGTACAGGAGACAATGAATATCAGAAGGATATACTCACATGAGTTTCAGTAGTTTCAGAGGATCTCCTAAATCAGTGTCTTCTTTGGTTCTGAGTCGAGTTTCGGTCGGAAATATGTTTAAACTATAGTTGTCAATCTAAAACCGAGAAAAGTACCTATATAGGTTCTCAATAAGGTTCAGATTCTCTCAATAACTACTTGACCGATTGCAAAAATTCTTTCAATAGTAGATATCATACTGATAGTCTGTTTTGTTTTGAGTAGGTAGGTACTAACTACGAACTCACCTAGGTAGGTACAGAGAAAGGTGTACAGGAGAGTTTTTAAGGTTGAGATTTTCTCAAAAACTACTGTATACTTATCTCTGTCTTCGACTGTACGACTGTCAAAATAGTATGAAACTGACAGCTTAGTAAGACCTAACTCAAACTCTAGTCATACTCAAAACTGTCTCTCAGATTGTGGCCCTAGCGCGGAATGTATATAATAATTAGTAATTAAATCTCAACCCTATGATTCTCCTGTAAGTAGGTATATTTTTCTTTGTGTAACCATGGCACTGGAAATTCTAGTTTGGACCATAAATGTGTTATCTTATTTAGTTAGTAGAAGTTGAACACAATAATAACTGCTACGAAAGTTTTGCATTAATTACAATTACATTTTATGTCTAGACGGTGAAATTTAACAGTTACAAACATAAAACATGTCAGAATTGATGATATATTTCTGTCTAAATATTCTTGTAGAAATGTGAGAGGCTGCGCTGAGCGGAACGAGATCCTAATTAAATTATTTGGAGCGTGACTGCGCGCGCGCATTGACTTCAACTTTTTTCTGGACTAGGAATTAAAATTAGTGGGTGAATTTGTTACCGAAACTGACTTGATGTGAAATGATAGCTTTATTTTCTAAACTAATTAAGCCATGACGAGAAGTTGTAAAAGTAACAAATTTATTTAGGATTCATTGAGTCTCACCCCACACAATTATTTATAATTTCTGTTTAATAAGAAATATCCCTCTATCTGCCTCCCTAAAATGGGTTTAAGTACTTTAATTGCTGTTAAAATAGGTGTTAAAAACTAGATAAAAAGAGAGCTAGGCCTGATAGAATTACGGTACCGATAAAACATTGAACAACACGTTCATGGACAGTGGCGGCATAGGCCGTACTTTGAGTATTCGGAAAATGACAGTACGGCGTATGACGTAGTATTTTGATGCATTTAAAAAGACACAACGGCATCTCCCGCGGCGTTCGTAGGCGGTTTTCTTTGTGGAGCGGTCCCACTGTCATTCTGTGTAGAAAATAGGTATGTGTACTGTCAAAATAAAGGTTGTAGGTACATTTTTGTCGGTCTTGACACGCACATACTTAGAATCCCCCACGGTTATGACAGTAGTTGAGAATTTTCACTGTCATTTCGTAATTTCTACTGTCCATGAACGTGTTAAAGAACAAATAAACATGTAACCGCTGCTGATGGCTTTTCTGCACAAGGGCGCTTGTTCTCTCTATATAATTTATGTAAATTCAATACAAAACTAGGTTTAAAGATTATTTATTCTCATTTAAGACACTTACAACTTACAAGTCACTTACATGAGAAGAGGTAAAAGTAAATTAAAAGTATACGTTCACGTCGATCTATAAAAATACAAGTACACTTACACTTCACTATTAAATAATTTTATGTTTATTTATTCAAAATTAGGAAATAATATATACAAATAAATACAAATTAAATCTAAACTACCTAAACCTACCTAACGTGTAAAAATTATAAATAAAAAACCTGCGCCAAGTCCCCCACAATTGGCAATGTGCCCAAAAGGCTGGCGGCGTTGCCCCGCTGTATAGCGAGGCTAACACGTTGGGCAAAGTAGCCGCCAGCCTTTTGGTCACGCGTGGCCTCGACCAGGCGCCGGGAGATTTGCTTCATTAGGCGGTGTGCTCCCGGCCCCCATGGTCCCAGCCCAGCGTCTCAACCCCAAACGGCACAAATACGTAGTTATCGCCGATGCCTGCGTATTTGCGCCGTTTGAGGCTTTCAGCAGATTCTGCCGCATAACCGACCTTATTAACAGTCCCTGGAAAATGGGACGGCGCTAAGGTATCGACGCAAGTTGCGTCCCATACCAAAGGCCGCCCCATCGTCCAGGGCATAAGAGTCATGCCGTCGGGTCGCTTGCCATCGTCGCGCGCCAAGCCGTTCGGTTCGAGAACGGCCGGCGCTCCGGCGGTGGCAAGAGCCCGACGGATGATGTCATTAAGATCAGCATGTCTGGGCATGCGGCCTGCACTTCTGCTGCACGACAGACCATGGTGGCCGAGCTGGTCAACAGCGCCACCGCAACGGCAGGAGTGGGGGACATTCGTCGGTGCACCCAGGCGCAGGCAAGTAGCTAGGCGGAATGTGGTGCGTTCCAAAAGTGTCCCGATATTGTGTGATGGTAAAGCATGAAGCCACAGACCTGACTCCCACTCCCCCACCGCCAGTAGACGAGCACGCTCTGCAGAGTTGGTTGACGTATTAATCAGATTATTCCGTACCAAACTGCAAAGCGGCTCGTCCCACTGTCTCTGCGAGGAGGGAGTGGTAGGGAGGTCTGTGTTTGGGCAGGCCAAAACCCAAGCGTTTCTACCCTCGGCCGAGTATGTCACCTCATCGATAACCCCCAGCGACGGCGCAAGGATTTTATCGACAAGGGGACGAGTGCTGTAAACCGAAGATAAAAACGCTGGTAAGGAAACACTAGAAATTTTTCTTATACCCAAGCCACCGAACCTAATAGGCAGGGAAGCTTGGGTCCAAATTTTGTCGTCGAAAGTTATGTTTAAGACTGATGATAGAGTAACCCTGATAGTGTTGTCGAGATTGATGAGAAGATTAGGGAATTTCCAAAGTTGGCAACACCTCAGGTAATACATAAATTTAGG
The DNA here is from genome assembly GCA_963506565.1 of Tachystola acroxantha. Taxonomy (NCBI): domain Eukaryota; kingdom Metazoa; phylum Arthropoda; class Insecta; order Lepidoptera; family Oecophoridae; genus Tachystola; species Tachystola acroxantha. The sequence continues at coordinate 13,704,009 of OY735881.1, forward strand.
AGCAAATAAACAGTATCTAATAATGTAATAAGCCATATGAGTGTTAATTTTGAGTAGTCTATCCGAAATATCTGTAAAATTTTAAACTATTAAATTAGTAGGTTATTTATTTAAAACTCCATGTAATACATCGAAAAGCATTCAATGAAGTGAAAATAAAACAAACTAGGAGGAATGTTTCAAAATGATCTTGCCATCATCAAGCCAGGGCCATAAAACTTGAAAAAAAATATTTGACAGCTGTTTTGCAGATTTTGAGGTTATAAAATTCTTTGTTTACTGCGAAAAAAACCAAGAAAAAACTTTAATTATCTGAGTTATTGATGTGTTAAAATCGTAATCAGTGCATAGTTCGTCATTTAACCATGGCGTTTGCTCCGCTGCGAGTGAACTGTGTGCGCAGGATGGTCCAGAGCGCCTGCTTCGCCACCCTGATGAAGCGGCCCATGGCTTACAAGAGCGCGATATCCTTGGAGACGTTATATCCAAACAGCTCTTTGAAGCTTACCACGCCGTCGTTTGTGAGTATTTATTTGTGGTATTCATTCACTTATATTTTTAACCTGTGTATTGTAAACAAGTACATAACTCTTCGGCCGCATATCCTCCTGCAATATAACTTCGAGTAATGTCCGACCGTCTGTCCGACAGCAGCTTGCAAGTGTAAACTCCGTAGCAAGTGTTTAGCAATTCCTCCGGGTAGTTGCAGGAAAATTGCAGTGTTTAAACATACCGTACAAACGTACCCATAAATAAATTGTTCTTTGGTTTTGTATTAACTATTTGACTGGTTAGAGTGTCCCTAAGGGGGCACTGAGGAAAAAAGAAATTTCGTCTCTATATAACCCCCTCTTTTTATGATATCATCAGAAGGGGATGATTTTTTGTCAAAGTCATTTTTTTGGCCGATCAACCCCTGTCAAATTAGGGAGTGAAACGTAAGAAATTCGGTTATGGCACTCCGCCGGCCGCTGCCGTGGCAGCTCTCTTCAAGTCTTTTTTCCTCAGTGCCCCCTTAGCGACACTCTGACCGTTTGACTAGTGTACCTTTTGTTTTGTTGTAGACTCCAGACCCAAAGGAGAAGTTCTCTGGCTTCATCCCCTTGGAAAAGCTGGACATCACATACAGTGCCAGTTCTGGACCGGGCGGGCAGAATGTCAACAAGGTGAATAATTAATTTATAGCTATAAATGTGACTTATAGGTGTAAGCCACAGACTCCTATTTAACTGTATATATTTTAACTAAGTGTGAAAGTGGCAAAACACAGTTTATGGGAGGTTATGACTAAGAGGCCTGGCGGTTAACCTGTTATTGTTTGATGCAGGTACACACCAAGGTGGACCTAAGATTCAAGCTGAGTGAAGCGGACTGGCTGCACCCGGACGTGAGAGAGAAGATGTTGGAATTGGTACGTTACTTATTGATCATTAGGGTACATAACTTTGTAACAGCATTTTAACCTTTACACACAAACACAGACATTAAAAAATCATTTTAATATTGGGATGGTACCCATCACACAGGAGTATCAAGTTACTGAACAAACTACTCGATTGAGTTCGCAATAAGTACCCTGGTTTATTTTAAAATAAATAATAAATGCTCTTCAATCCGCTTCCAGCACGGCACCAAGGTGACCAAAGAGGGTTACCTGATCATCCGCTCCGACGCTTCCCGCTCGCAGCAGCTCAACCTGGCCGACTGCCTGTACAAGCTGCGCGCCATGCTGCGCGACGCCGCGCTCACACGGCGGCTGCCCTCACCGGACACTGAGGAGCGCATTAGACAGAGGTGGGTATCCTACCTCCTCCTTGCGTCGCATTCCTCATTGCTGAGGGTCGTGACCCCCTTGGATCATCTTTTCTCTGATGATATTGCGCCATCTGTTCCTATCTTCGGCGACGTGAAGAGCATCGTAAAAACCGGTATCGAGATTGGTACGGATCTGATCGAACCAACGTATCGGGCATCGTCCGCGAGGTCTCCTTCCATCTACCTTGCCAGTCGCCTTGTCAGTCATCTTTCCAGGTTGTCGCCACTCTTCCTGGCAATGTGACCGAAGTATTCAAGAATCCTTTTGAGACAGATGGTTGACAGCCTGGTCGCTCCTTAAGGATGGATACGTTTGTCTGATGCGCCGTCCAGGATGCTACAACTATAGGCAAAGCGCATTACTGAGTAGATAGAGGGTTTCTTCTTCTTGACGCGGGCTATTGGCCGCATGAGTGGCAGCCATTGTGCGTGAAATGGTGTAAAACCGCACTAGTTGCGCCAGCCCAGCTCCATCCAGAACGCCAGCAGCCTGCGGATGCCGCTTGCGGCCTGGGAGAGAAACCCTGGGTTGTTCAGGATCTGGGCTCGATGTTCTGCCAGCCCCTCGCACTGCACCAGCACGTGGGTTGAAGCAGCTCGACAGTCACATTCACTCCCGAGCTTGTAGCTCTTGATAAAAGCTTGAAACTTCAGATCTTGCTACAATTATCCAATAAATTCACCATACTGTCATTCGCGAACATTTTCTGATTAATTTAACGTGGTAATAAACACAAAATAATCACATTAAAATAAAATTTATCAAATAAATGGCAATGCCAGATCCTGCCCCACCATCAACCACTAGATGTACAAGATAACGAATAAATCTAAAAATATCTCCGTTTTTTATTAAAATTATTTTAAAATAAAGTTTTGTACACCTCGCGAGTCGAAAAAAACAGCTTAAGGCGAGGTGTTGGGACGTTTTTAAGTTTTTCGATGAAGGCTACGGCACTAACTACTGAAATTAAAGGCCTGAAAAAAATATATATCAATCTTGGGATATCTATTTAGGGACTGTTGGCTACCGATACACGATTGGACAAACTTCGCTCGATAGAAAAAAATCACAAACATACCCCTTTCCTGTCTTTTCACTGAGTAGTGTGTCTAAACTAAAACAGTTATTCATACAAAATATATATCAAAATGTAGGTTATTATAAATAGAGGAGCTTGATAAATTAAAAATCTGTTGTTTCTAACGTTTTTTTATACCAGGCAAAATTTAAGAAAAAACACAATTTGTATAAATACAAATGCACGGCGCTACGAGCTTCAGTGCGCCGCTGGGCGCTGCCGAGGTCGGACCTGTATCGATTTTTGCCAAATGTTCCACTTTGGTTTTTACCTTGGAAATCTTGGAATGCTCCCACGATCGTCATAACGTAATAAAATTTAAAATAATACGAGTCGAATTTGGTCACACCTATACTTTAAGATTATTAGTTTACTAATCACGGAATGATTGTGCATCGTTTTGAATAAAAAAAAGGACTCATAACCTAAAACAGATATTCCTTAACACAATAGATTTTTCGCGAACCATGTTTTTGAAGTCATCATATTACACGCGACACGAACACCAGTGTCGAGTGTCGTATATTGGGAGCGAGCAGTGGTCTGATAATTGCAGATGAAGACAAGTCGGCTAACATTACAGTGGGGCTATAACATTACGGTTCTCAAAACGATCAAATCATACCATGTCATAGCGGCCGTGAAAGGGACAGTGTTATTGCATTGGTATAGCGGCGTCTCTGTTTGGCGCGCCATGAAATGGTATAATTTCATCGTTTTGAGAACGGTAATAGGGGGGCTGATCAGTAACTTCCAAATAGACCAAAGTGGAACAGGCCAAAACAAATGACGATTGACGGTGATTTGTCCCACAGAGCGAACGAACAAACAGCAATCGAACTTAAAATAGTTTGTACGTAGTTGCTACTTGTAAAACTATGTACAGTGAACATCACATAAAGTTTGCCACATTTTACTCTAAGCACAGTGATAATACGGGCCAAATTTCAATAGCTACGTAGTTATAGACTGATGCAATATACCTACTTTTAAAAGTACAGTCAACAGCACATAATGTGTGTCATGTTTTACCCTACGCAGTGATAACACGGGCCAGATTTCACCATCACTGACGTCACACCTGACACCAATAATAATACTTACCTAACATCACGTTACAAAATTCGTCATTTATTTAGTTTTATTGATACACTTGACAGTTTGTCACTTAAAGTCAAAAACAGATTTGTTGTAATGTAATATTCTATGGTTATTAAAATTTTAATAAATTTTGTATTTTATAAGAATTTATGCTCAATTTTTTATTAAATCGCGTGAAAGTACTTTCAAAATATATTCCCCTAGCAAATAATTTGATTATTCCTATTTTTCACTTTTATTACAACAATATTACCTAATTGACATTCCTATTACTCCAGGTCTTTTTTTCCGTCAGATTAGTATTAACATAGTATTTTATTCTACTACGTCATACTACATCACTACGCTACGTTACGTCAATATAAATAACTAAAAAAATAATTAAAATATATAACCTGTAGACGCGAATTTGACTGCACTGAACCCACTCCGGACGGTCGGTTTAACGTATGTCTGCTTATGACCTTCCGTATAAATAAATACGTTTAAAAGTACAAATTGCTTTACTTTATTGTCAACTAGCTTCTGCCCACCACTTCGTCTGCGCAGGATTATAAATTATAGCCTATGTGTTATTTTGATGTATAATATGAGCTATATTATTGTAAAGTTTCATTCAGCAACATCCATCCATCCAAACTTGTGCATTTATAATATTAGTGGGAGTGGTATGGGATTGTCACGAGCACAGCCCGTGTTAGGGCCAGTGTAGAAGTTGAAGCCTGGTTGGCGGCGAGAGGTGAACAGGAGGGGTGATGATGATACGGTTCCGAGTTGACATAATGTGCGACAACATTTAGTATAGACAAAAGTTCAAGATTTGAAAGAAATATTTTCCGACAATCGCGAAAATTGAAATAAGTAACTCCGAAGCTGTTAGACTTGGGATATCCCTATTTGGCATTAAATGGGTCGATAATGTTGGCACCGACAAGTGGACTTCGGTATATCGTCTATCCGTGGGACATTCTGTATATGTATTATTATGGGTAGCGAGCTGTGACGTCACAGTGAGGACACTGGTTACGCTTACTCTGTGTACCTGCGCGAGTAATGACCCCGATCAATGCGCGTCATCCCTCTCTCGCCCCTCCCTCGCCCCGCACCTCACCCCCTCACTAGGCTCAAATGACCCAATGGCCTCGCCTTAATTAAGAATTCAGAAAATAGGAAGAAATCGAAGCGAATTATTCATTGTTTTTGTTATTCTTCTATAGGAGTTGCGAGAGTAGTAGAAAATGATACTGATTATGATTATGCAATATGAAACCTGTAATAAGTCCCCAACAAAATGATAGGTACAGCTTAAATAGTCACGTAGTTTTGTAGGTGGGGCAAAGCTCCATTGAAATGTGGCAATGTCATTTGCAACCGTCGTTTCCCGCTATATTCAATAGAACCACTTTGTCAATTAATATTATATTTATCTTGTTGTTTTTAGACACCTGCGCGCGTCTCGGCTGCGCGTGGCGGTGAAGCGCGCGGAGGCGGAGCGCCGCGCGCAGAGACAACCGCCCACAGTCGTGGACTTATGATTCTTCCACTAAATTGGGCGTACTTGTGTGAGGCCTTGAAGTCTTAATCTAAGGCCCGTATTAATAGTCTGAGCTCAAACCCTATTACAAAATATTTGGGGGTGATAATTGAAAGAAATAGGAAGTCTGCCTTGGTAGATGTTTTAAGGTTAGTCAGTCGTGGAACAACTTCGAGAAAGAGAGTGACAGGAGAATTCAGCTGGGCTGTGCAGCGTTTGGGAAGCTACGTCATATCTTCTCGTCTTCAATACCACAATGCCTAAAAACTAAGGTCTTCAACCAGTGCGTCCTGCCAGTGCTGACCTACGGAGCCGAAACGTGGACATTGACGGTGAGACTGGCCCACAGGTTCAAGGTCGCTCAGCGAGCTATGGAAAGAGCTATGCTTGGAATTTCTCTGTTAGATAGAATAAGAAACGAGTATATCCGCCAGAAGACAAAAGTGGTTGACATTGCATAGAATCAGTAAACTGAAGTGTCAGTGGGCTGGTCACAGCTGTCGTAGAACCGATAACCGATGGGGTAGACGAGTTCTCGAATGGAGGCCACGAACGGGTAAACGTAGTGTGGGACGCCCCCCGACCAGATGGAGGGATGACCTTCGCAAGATGGCTGGCAGGGACTGGATGCAGAGGGCCGAGAGTAGGGTTGATTGGCGCGCTTTGGGAGAGGCCTACGTCCAGCAGTGGACTGATACGGGCTGATGATGATGATGGATATACCCACCCCGTTACCTATTGCTGTCATACGCAAGCAATACCTAGGCCCGTATCAATAGTCTGAGCTCAAACCCGCCCTCAGGAGCGAATTCAGCTGATACACTCCCAAAACGTGATCACAATCTCAAGTATGTCATTTATAAAAACCAATCTTGAAGGCGTATCAGTCTTTCTCAAGTCGCGGTTCGCCTGCAATCAGCAAATACGTTCTCAAGTGTGAGTTTGACAGTTGTCTTGAGTTTTGTTTATTAATACGACGTTACTCACGTGATACCCGATTCCTAAACGCGCACCTAAGTTACGTTTAATAGGAACGCCATCTTGAGGTCGTTCTCAAGATTGACTTTTGAGCGAGATTTATTAATACGGGCCTAAATGTCACAGTACACAATGGATGATATTTGTAGCGATTACAGATTGCGTAGGCAAATTTTAAGCCGTTAAGCGTGGCGTCCAGTGGGGTGACCGCGACTTCCAGTCGTTATGGTTATGGCTTTCAATTTGACACATGGACGCTATACGTTGCTGCTATGTTTTTGCCAGTTTTAACTAACGACAACGAAACGCAGCAATGTATAGCGTCCATGTGTCAAAATGAAAGCGATAACCATAACGATTGGAAGTCGCGGTCACCCCTCTGCTCGCTCTTACGCGATGTAGCAATTGAACGACAGTGACATTGCGTTTGATGCCTGCAATGGCCATTGTGTACTGTGCCTTTAAGGGTTGAGAGACGCACATACTCCATGAAGCGATGTACTAACAATGTGTCATTTAAGGATCGCGTTTACTTACTTCAAGGCCTTGTCCACTAATGTTTACTGATTTGATAGTTCAATGGATTTGTGTAAATAGTTTAATTTTCTTATAAATAAAGTATAGTATTATCCAGATAAGTCTTAGTTTAGTAGAACCTAAGTCAAAGTCAAATTTCTTTATTGCAAGTAAGCACGTTGTGTACATTTTTGCACGTCAACATATTTTTGAATTTACATTTACACCACTTTGCAAGGAAAAGGTGCCAACGCTGAGGAAAAAAGTGGCAAAAAACTCTCAGCAGCACATCTTTTAAAACAATGATAATACAATGATTACTTAATAACTATACAGTACGTAACTATTACTATTGTTAGTAAGTTTATCCCTCATGCGGAAGTTCAATCCATGTGTGTAAATAGTTTAATTTTCTTATAAATAAAGTATGATTACTATAGTACCTAATACCCAGCGAAGTCTATATTAATTTAGTAGAACATTTTTAGATTTTCGAATGATTCAAAGTCTTCCGAGCCACAGACCACTTACCCAATAGACATGAAATCGGTATAAAGCAAGCGAATTTTTTTGCCACCGATGCGATGAGCGCATAGAGACGAAGCGGGGGACAGGGGTGCTGTATTAAAGAGATGCGTCCATGTCCATAATGTCTCTAGGTGCCACGTGTTGCTAGGCAATGTTGCGCTCATGTGCGGGCAGACACGGGCCCTCCTGCTACGTATGGGGGAAGTGGTCTGTGTTCCGAGCTGACGGCATTGATATTTTTCACGCCAAGGTTGTGGCAATTTCAGCGTTTTTTACCTGACTGCGCAAGAAGGAGGGTTATTGATGTTTCAGGACATCAAAAAACGCTGAAATTGCCACAATATGTAAGTTAATAAGTATGGATTCAGATCCATCCTTATCAACTTTCCCGCTGACGCGACGGTAGTTTGAAAACGCCTGTAAATATTGTAACATTTACTGTAATTACACTTTGCTATTAAACTTAGGATAGGCATTACTTCTGGTTACCCAACCGCTAGAAAAGGAGGGTTATGTAGGATGGTGGACTATCGAATCAGTGAAACATTTTGGTAATAGACATTTTATTCAATAATTCATACATTGAATACTAATGGTCTATACCGTATGCCCAATTTAGTTAAAAAAAATTAGTACCTAGTCTAGTTTATAGTATTGAATATATTACTTATTTAACCGCAATTAAGTATTTTAATTTGCAACTACTTATTATAATTGGTGATATGAGATGGGGGCAAATGATGTGATTATAATTATCGTATTAGGGGGCGATAAAAGTTTCCTATGTATTGTACGGACAACAGCAGATCAATGATAACACTTGCAGTACGATTTTAACTCTTACGATGCAGATAATAAGAACGGTGCCAAGTGTTACACTTGATGTGCTGTTAGAGTACTATTTATTCGATAGATAATGGGCTTTAACTTTTAGGCCAAGTTTATGTTTAACAATCGATCGTAGAGTTTTTTTATTAATGGACTCGACAGTTCGTCATTTGCCAATGTCATGTTACAGAAAATTCAATATATTCAATAGTCTTCTATCTTCCTCCAGGGGAGTCGCAGTAGCGTCTTCACCCTGGGTAGCCGCGTCTTCATGTCTTCATCCAGAGGAGACGCCGTAGCGTCGTCACTCTGGACGAAGCAGCTCGACAGTCACGTTCACTCCCGAGCTTGTAGCGGGACTCTTGATAAAAGCTTGAAACTTCAGATCTTGCTCAAATTATCCAATAAATTCACCATACTGTCATTCGCGAACATTTTGTGATTAACTTAACGTGATATTAAACACAAAATAGTCCCTGTAGACATTAAAAGGAAAATTATCAAATAATTTCGCAACCGTCGTTTCCCGCCATTTTCAAGAGAAGCGTGAACCGTAGAGTTGTGGACAATGAGCATATATTAAACACTATGTTGCTCTTTGGTTCACCTCGGTCGTCATGACAACGGACTCGTGTCAACAAAGTATAAAATATTTGACAAGAAGCTTTTTAACATTGAAAAACATTTAAATATCTCGTCTGTGAGTGAGATGTCGTACAGAGATTTACGAAGTAAGTAAATAGGTATCTATTGAGTTAGATCATGAAGTCATTGGGATGGATATGGTATTTGTGGATTGCTGTTTAAAGTGTTGTCATCGTACTGTCGACAGTACATCAACCATTCACTTCACTTCACTTTTTAAATTATGGCTTCTACCGCGGCTGGCACAGTAATTTTGCCAGTGTCGAGTACTTAGGTTATGACCAACGAATTGAGAAAATGCACGGTTAAACGAAACAAACCAAAAAAAAAAGTATAATCATCCAATAAAACAGATAGATGGCAGCACAGGCTTTATGCGGAAATTGCTTTATGAGGATAATAAAAGGCAGAATAGAAAATAAATAAATAAATAGTTCTGCGAATGTAACTATATTATAGAGATTGAGAAAACAAATCAAATAAAATGTTACAATTTAATGTTGTTACTTTCAATAAATCTCCAATTTAAGCAGTAATACTACCACTTAGAGTACCCGGGTGTTAAACTTGATGTGCTGCCGACCGTACCTACTGTAGTTACACGTCAATCTTCAGATTTCAGCGAAGCAATGCGCGCTCTCGGCTTCCCTCGGCCCATATCGCTGGAGAGCTTCCGCACTCCCAACTGGGAGCTGGTGGAGGAGTGCGTGCGCTGGCTGTGCGCGCGCCTGGAGCCCGACGCGGCCCTGGCCGGCGGCAGCGCCTCGCCCGAGCAGCGCGTGGCCCTGGTCACACACGCGGCGGCGCTGTGTGTGAGTACCAGGGGCTGGGGGGGCCCAACGCGGCCCTGGCAGCCTCACACTCTTGAAAGCTGGCCGTCAGCTCCGTATATCTCCCTCTATCCTGAGCCAGATAGAATTTAACAGCTCTTCGCCGCTGGCTGTCTATGTCCACTCCCATATGTTGCGAGGCCATGATTAGGTTCTGCCAATCTGCCTCTTCGCCTCAATGTTGCCCATCATTATGGGAGGTTGTACCGCTTGTGTCTCAGCACAATGTCATAGGTTCTCCTCTTGATGGTAGTCATGAGTTCCCGGGATGTACCGCCGCGTCGCAGGACTTACGTTTGTGACTTTATGTACCCACCCAACTTATCCCAAGCATCCTACGATAACACCACTTTTCAAAGGCTTCTAATTTCTTGCGAAGTTCTTCCTTTATGGTCCAATCTTCGCTGCCATACTAAGTATTGGCCAGATGTAGTATTGGAGTATTCTTGTTCTGAGTCTGATACCCAAATGTCTGTTGAAGACACATACCACTTACTCAATAGACATGAAACCGGTACAAAGCAAGCGAAAAATTCTGCCAACGATGAGCGCATAGAGACGAAGCGGGTGACAGTGGTGCCGTATTAAAGAGATGCGTCCATTTCGATAATATCTCTAGGTTACACGTGTAGCGAAGCAATGTTGCGCTCATGTGCGGGCAGACACGGGCCCTCCTATAGTCCTGTTACAGGTCTGTTGTTGAAGATCACCTTTCTCGTCTTGCGCTGTCGATTGCAATCCGGGTTTCAATAGTCCCAATATTTCTGATGTTGATGATGTGCCGTCGTGTTCTCAGCACTCCCGCGCCAACATCAAGCTGAACGGCAAGCGCGTGTACGGCGCGGACGGGTGGGCGGTGCGCGAGCTGCTCAAGGTGGCGGGGCTGCTGCGCGCCGCGCTCACTGCGCGCGCGCACGACGACGCACAGCAGGACGGCGCGACGCTCACATACGACGTGGCCAACAGGGTGAGGGACGGACACTAGCTATACCAGGGTCGGGGGAGCCACGCACTATAGTTCGTCAACGTCGTGCTTGCAGCGCCCACGGGTGTTGGCGAGGACGAGGTAACACCATATACAGCTATGCGTTGCGCTTGCTTGCCCTCCCGCTAAACCTCCTTGACCATATTCCCAACCCCTGTAGTGGGCGCGGCAATCACGACGTTAACGGACTATACTTATACTATACGACGTCTCAACCAGGGTGAAAGCAGGACTGTTACTAAGGTGATGGATGAATGGATTATACATTGTGGGCTAGTACAGCCCACAATGGGGAGTGCTCGGGCGCCAGTCGGGTCGCGGATGTATCGCAGTTCCCGTGGCTCGGCTAGAATGGCACGAGGTGGAACACCCCAGGACGTTTAGTCGGTATGCTGCCCCTTCAGGGCGGTGAGTCCGACATAACCAACACGCTCCCCCGGGCGTGGTGACACATGACATACATTTTACCTGGGTTAAAAAAAGGACTTACTAACCTGAAAGTGTGCGGCAAACGCACTGGTGCACACGTGTACTAGAAGCGCAGGCACTGGCTAAGCGTCCAACAGCAGGACGCTACGGTGCTCAAACCAGGGTGAGAGCCAGCCACTATAGCTATACCAGGGTGAGAGGAGCTGCGCATTACTTATACGACGTTTCAACCAGGGTAAGAGCCAGCCACTAGCTATGCAACGACTTACGCCAGGGTAATGGCTTAGCCACGATTTTGTCGCTGTCAGCGTATAACTTGCTGCGGTTAATAATCCAGGGCAAGATCAGTGGGAAGAGGAGTTTTGGCAGGATACTCTTGGCTAAAGTATCGTGATAGGTTCGGCCGGCTCTTTGTTCTGGGGAGCCGGCCAGATTGCCGTGATGGTCAACCTTCGCCGAGAATGAGACACTCAGGCATATTGGGCAGCGCGAAAGTGTGAACGCATCATTCTCACTGCTGCTGCTCCTGTCTCTGTTTAGAAATGACAATGCCAGATTCTGCCCCACCATCAACCGCAAGTTGTACAAGATAACGAATAAATGTAAAAATATCTCCGTTTTTTATTAAAATTATTGGTTTAAAATAAAATTTTGTACTTACAAATTCCGATTCGAAAAAAAAAGCTTAATTAAGAATTCTGAAAATAGTAAGAAATCGAAGCGATTTATTCATTGTTTTTGTTATTCTTCTATAGGAGTTGCGAGAGTAGTAGAAAATGATACTGATTATGCAATATGAAACCTGTGATAAGTCCCCAACAAAATGATAAGTACAGTTTAAATGGTCACGTAGTTTTGTAGGTGAGGCAAAGCTCCATTAAATGTGGCAATGTCTTTTTAGTTATAGTTAACTACAATATTAAATAGTTTATGTGTGGTCTCGTGCGACAGCTGGGTGAGATCAAGCAGGCGCGTGCGCTGGCCACAGACATCACGGCGCAGGGAGCCTTCCTCTATGACCTGCTGGCGAAGGAACCACAGAATAAGGTATCTATGTCCGTTTGTATTACACCGTACAGCTGACAGCAGATCAAGTGTAACGTTGAGTTTGGACCGTTCTTATTATCTGCGTAGTAAGAGTTAAAATCACATAAAAAAATCTCACGCGTGTATCTCGTAGTAGTAGTAGACAGAGTCGATGTCTTTCCATCTGCTGCGATCTACCATACATATAACACATAACGTACTACACTGAGAAAGTTGTACATGAAAGTTTAAATAAAAAGTGCTTGACTGTTTTTTGATAATTATCCACTTATTTACAATTTCATAGTGTTTACTCTAAACTATATACTAACTAGCTTCTGCCCGCGACTTCGTCCGCGCATGATCTTTATAAATTATAGCCTATGTGTTATTCTAACTTATGAGCTATATTATTGAAAAGTTTCAGTAAAATCCATTCAGTAGTTTTTGCGTGGAAGAGCAACAAACGTCCATCCATCCATACTTACAAACTTTCGTGTTTATAATATTAGTGAGAAAACATATTTTTTTTTACAATCGGTCAAGTAATCCTTCAAATCAAATCAAGTATACTTTATTTGCACACAAATAAAAATAAATTAGTTACATATAAAACCAATTAAAATTAGCTAGTGTACAGACAGGCGGCCTTATCGCTTTAAGCGATTTCTTCCAGGCAACCTTCGGGTAATTCTTGATAAATGCTCAAACCTAATAATAATAACAATAGTCCCAATTAAGTAGTAATTTCCAATCACTGCAATAGTTTATGCACCTGCCGGGGTCTGTCATTGAGTGCAGTCAGATGCGCTCAGAGACGGGTCCCGCTAGGTGCATCACATATCTCTTCAAATCAAAGTTCTCTAAGGGGCCTCTACGCGTTGGACCTATGTCTCCGTGCAAGCCTTTCAAAGGACCGGGTTTTCTTAAACCCATGAAACCTGGAGAGATACATAATAATAAATAACGGTCCCTTTAGGAGCACCGCGAGCGCGCCCTGTCCCGCCCCTTGGACCTGTCTGCCTTGGAGGCGTCGCTGCGGCGCGCGCTGTCCGCGGCGGCCGGCGGCGTGGCGGCGGCGCGCGAGCGGCGCGACGGCGTGGCGCAAGGCGAGGCGGCGCTCGACGCCAAGCTGGAGCGGCGCCGCGCGGAGCTGCAGCGCGCAGAGAAACGGCTGCATACCGTGCAGAAGATCAAGTCAGTACTTGATTCGCTGGCTCAGTAAACATAGAATACTGGATAGGTATACAAGAGAAATTTGAATTTTGAATTGAATTTGAAGAGAGCTCGGTGGCTCAGTGGATTTGCGATACGGAGTCACCAGGTTCGACCAGCCAGGGCAGCCATGTACCAATGAGTTATCCTCGGTTTTTTCGACGGAGAAACTTACGTAAATTTACCTAGTGCTCTCAAAACGGTGAAGGAAAACATCGTGATGAAACCTGCATGCCGTAGAAGAAAAAATCTAAGACATGTGAAATCCGCCAATCCGCAGTGGGCCCGCGTGGTGGATCATGGCCCCAGCTCCCTGTAAGGGAAGGTCTGTGCCCGAGCAGTGGGGACATATAAATAGACTGATGATGATTATGAGGATGATGATACAAGAAGCCAGAAACTGTGTCGAGACAGGGCGGAGAGTGGCCTCTGCCCTATCCGTTTCTGTTCTCACTATTGATATTGGTCCGCGCACTGCTTAGGCCCGCGTACCAGGGCGAGCTGACTGCGCTCGAGGGTGAGATCGCGCAGCTGTGGGAGCAGTACGTGCTGCGCTACCGCGTGGTGGAGGCGCTCAAGCACCAGCTCAGCGTGCTCGAGATCGCGCAGGCTGAGGTAACACACTCAAGATCATCATCATAAACTCATGCTTGTTTCCCGTAGGAGTTGGCAGACTTTCGTCTGCTGCGATCCTGGCGCACAACTCTCGCTTCATCCCGTTCATAAATCTCTTCATATACGCTCGTCGGTTTGTTATAGACCGCATTGGACCCTTTTTTTAAACATCGCCAATCTGTATTACGGTTCTCAAAACGATCAAATCCTATCATGTCATATCGTGCGTGACAGGGACAGAGCTATTGCGTTGGTATAGCGGCTCTGTTCCGCGCGACATGACATGGTATGATTTCATCGTAATAGGGGGGCAGGTCGACGTCCTCCTCGGTCTACCTCTGCCGACCCCTCCACCAACGTTCGCTCTAGTTCAGTCTCTCTACTTCCACTGATGTTGCTCTCCACTCTTCGCTGACTCGGCAATGGGATATTGTGCTGCGAAAAAAGCCCAGATTATTTTCCCATAGAAAGCATTGTTAGGATGACTTGTAATAAAAGATAACTCTAAAGTTAAGGGCCTTCCATGAGCCAACTAGCGTCGCCAATCTTAAAAAAAAAATATCTTCCAATTTAATCAATTTTATTAAAAAAAGCTATTTACAAAATGTTTATTAGGATGAATACTATTTTTCAATATACAATACATGGCATAATTGCGACAAGTTAAGTTCACAATTGTGCCAAAAACGGCCGTTTTTCGCAATTATGCGAACTCCAACTTACCGAAATTGAATCACGTTATAAATACGCATTTATCAATAGTATTTATCGTAATAAACATTAAATAGCTTTTTTAATAAAATTGATTATATTGGAAGATATTATTTTTTTAAGATTGGCGGCGCTAGTTGGCTCATAGAAGGCTCTTAGCGACTTAACCCTTGAAAATTCCACACATTTTACTCTTCTTGTCATTGTAAGGATCATGAACCTGTCTATACCATTGTGTTTATGTGTTCAGGCCGCCGAGGAGCAGCAGGCGGCCATCATGCAGCTCATTCACAAGTACGAGGCGGAGGACGTGCTCGGCAAACTCAGCGAGTCAGGTAATTGAGCGGATTCGAGAATGCGCACGATTTCATACGTCGCTAAGAGAGGCGTCCTGCTCGCTCTTACGCTATGTTGCATATGAGTGACAGTGACAGGCCGTGATAGAATAACTATTGTCTTCTAAAAATCTAATTTATTAATTAGATAAAAACGGGAATTACCGTGTTAAACATTTATTATTGATGTCTCGATATTTCGCCAGCATTGCAGCCATCATGGTCACGAGTAGACTGAAGTCGGCGAGTGTTAAACGTCAGAAGGGTGACACAAAACGATCTACCCTCTTTCGTTCTAATTTACTTAATTATGATATAATTATTTATATTAGTTTCCTCAAAGAAATACTACAATTACTTAATATAATCGATTACCTAGGAGGCTTGTCAAATGGACCCCGCGGAGTGCCCCCTGACCGAACGTGGCCATGATGCTGGCCGCATTATCTCTCTGGACAGCGAGGGAAATCCTCTGAATGAGGAAGAAGGTGGAGCGTGGATCCCGACCCTTTAGCCGGCGACCCAGACACCTTGACTTTACACCTGGCTTCGGAGCCCCACGGATCCGCCGTCGCATTATGATTTAATTTTGGATATTATTTAGATATGTTTGTTTTCCAAAAAAGGGTGGTTCATGCTCGTGTAATTAATTAATTCCTCTGGGGTACCTCAAGGGTCAATATTAGGTCTTGTATTATTCATTTTGTTCATTACAAATAAAGTTGTTTTTACAATTTTGAATTTTATACGCTAACAATTTTTATTCATCTGTTTCGTAATCGGCGACTGTAATAAATTGCAGCAAGCTGTATAACTTATTGTTCAGATGAGATGGAGTCTAGCGATGAAGGGAAGGACTTGAGCGAGGTGAAGCCGCGGCCCGCGTCCAGGCCCAAGACCAGGCTCAGGATCAAGACCGCAGGTCAGCCAATAGCCAAGTGGCTTCGACTTTCGATCACGCTAGTAGAATTGAAAAATATGTATTTATAGAAAGAAAAATGTATGAGACTGACATTGGCGTTCTCGTTAGCAACGTTGTCATCCCATATTTTTTTCTCTATTATAGCGTTAGTATAAGTCGAAGGCTAGGTCCTCAGGATACCGATCGTTCGAGGATAACAATTGGGCTATGATTCTAATAACTTGTAATTTCATTTGATTGTCCAAAAGCGATTCTGTTGTGTTTCATCATCATCAGTCTATTTGTATATCCCCACTGCTCGGGCACAGATCTTCCCTAACATTGAGGGAGCTGGGGCCATGATCCACCACGCGGGCCCACTGCGGATTGATGGATTTCACATGCCTTAGATTTTTTCTTCTTCTACTACGGCATGCAGGTTTTATCACGATGTTTCCTTCACCGTTTTGTGTTTATATCACGTTAAATTAATCTGAATATGTTCGCGGATGTCAATATAATGGAATTTTCGAAGAATTATGCGCAAGAACTGCAGTTTCGAGCTACATTCAAGAGTCCAACAGAAATACAGCAGAACAGAAATAATAATAGTACCAGCGAAATTGAAGTAAGTACATACTTGCTACGTTTTACACATCCTATTTAATCAAAAAGTGTCGTCTCTCTCTTATATTGCTGTGCCTAAACAAAGTCCATAAAGAGCATTGTAATATTTTAATTTTAATTATATGAACATCTGTATTATAACTTATGGAATGCAATAAATAATTGAGTATTGAATTCGCGTGTGAACGTGACTGCTGAGCTGCTTCGTCGACGAGCCTGCGACTCCTCTGGAGGAAGAAAGAAGACGATAGATTAAAACATGACATACTCTGTAACATGAAATTGGCAAAAGACAAACCGTGGAGTCCATAAACTAAATCAATAATCCTGTATGTCAGGCACCGGCGCCGCTGAAGCCCGCCGCGCGTTCGGCAGCATGGCGGCGCGCGACTCGCTGGACGACATACGCGACGAGGACGACTCGCGCTCAGACTCTGAATACTCGGACACTCAGCACGACGGTGAGTGCCGTATTATGGCGTGGCCCAATGCCATTGGCCAAAATGTCTGTGAATTCACATTACAAGTACAGGCTCCGACCTATTTGGGCTACTATAATTGCACGCCAAAATATTTTATGTCGAGTGCTTTGGTTTATACAGGGTGTAACGGAAAGGGTATATGAAGCCGAAGGGAGGGTGTTCAGTATCGGTAACTGAACAACTTTTGTTCTACGACTTTTTGATTTTTGCGAATTTATTTTTTGACTTTTCATACATTTCGATTTGTATAAGACATTAATTTATTTTTATTTTTTATTCGAAAAGTCGTAGAACAAAAGTTGTTCAGTTATCGATACTGAACACCCTCCCTTCAGCTTCATATACCCTTTACGTTACACCCTGTATAGCGCTTCCATGTCTATAAATTTGTTGTAAATGAATAAATATAGTAATATATTGGATGATATTATTTTTTAAGATTGGCGGCGCTAGTTGGCTCATGGAATGCTCTTAAAAACTTGTCTACTACATTATTGTGTGTGGTGCAGACGTTCCTGGCGCGGGTGCGGGCGCCGCGTCCCGGTGGTCGCGCGCGCGGCCGCGCCCCGCCACGCGCACGCTGCCCACGCACGATGACGACGAGTTCGCGGAACTCATCGAAGGTAAGTTGTGCCATCGGGTGCGAATAACTCGTATTCAAGATACCAAAAAAGTGACAGCAGTAGCGCTAGAGGTCCGACGACATGGTCTTTAAAGGCCGAGGGAGTTGCCCGTGGTACTCACTCGGGGTTCTTTCCCGCGGGCACTTTACAGACTCCCTACATGTGCTCGAGCAATCCCTTTGTGCTGCTCTGCAGTCTCCCACTGTAGGGGTACAGTCATGAGTAATAACATAGAAACATCCTTAAAATTCAAATTCATGTAACAACTTTAAATCGCAAAAATAAGTATGCAAAACTGTGACCAATAATTATGTAAACGCTAAATTGTATCAAAATAAAGTACACACCCCACCAAGCAAATCAATTTCTGATTTTGTTTCGATTATACACATTAAGTGGAATAAATGTATACCTAATTTTGACACAGTTTAATGGTTAGATAATTTAGAACAAATTGTCGTGCACTTCTTTCTAGATTGGTATAAGTTAACATATTTGAGAAAATGTGACAATGTATATATATTATTACTCGTGACTGTACACGTCACAAGTGCGGTTCGATGCCGGGCTGACCTTTCTCATAATAATATACATTGTATGTGCCGCAGGTGTGGATGTGGGCGACGTGGGCGGCGACTCGCTGGGCAGCTCGTCCGAGAGCGAGCTGCGGCTGGGCAGTGGCGGCGGGGGCGCGGGCGGGGCTGGTGCCGGGGCGGGGGCGGGGGGAGGAGGGGCGGGGGCGGCCGGCAGGCTGTCGGCACTCAGCGACAACGAGTTCTAGCCTGATCTCAATCAAGTGTCAGCTGAGTAACAAGAGACGCAATCTTGAGCAAACACGCACTCAAGTCGCACTCAGCATAGTGTGATATTTGAGGATGCTCTTGATTGCTGAGTTTTGTTTATTAATACGTCGTTACTCACGTGATACCTCCCTTGCAGGGTTCATGTGAGAGTCATTCATAATGTAACACCATGTATGTACCACATGGAGCAATAAATTGATTTGATTTGATATCCGAAACCTAAACAAGTTCCGTTTATTAATATGAACTACGTTAATGACAATGTTGTAATGTAAAAAAAATACCATAATGACAATGTTGTCATGTCATTAACTTATTCATGTACCCCGCAACTTCGTTTGCGTAGAGGAGGAGGATGGAGGAGATCAGGAGGCAGATCTTCCTCTCTGGATCCTTGTTTCCACATCACATACCGCCATGGCTTATAGCCTATGAGCTGTCCGGATATTTCAGCTATCTCCTAGTAAAACTCCCATCAAAATCCCTTCAGTAGTTATGGCGTGATACTTGCACAAAGTCACAGACAAAAATTCTAAAAATTAGTGTTTTGGCATCAGTATCGATCCTAACACACATTACAATTATTCTTTTCAAAAAATATCCAATGTACAGACACAACTTTTTTACAGTCTTATTATATGTAGTCGGGGCAGACCTCGGCGTAGGTGGAGAGACGATATCGTTAGATACAGGGATGGGTGGCTGGAAGAGGCTCAGGATAGGGATGGATGGAAGGGGAGGGGGGAGACCTTTGCCCAGCAGTGGGACAATTTATATGTTAACAAAAAAAAATTATATGTAGTATAGATTTCATGCCCCTTTGATGGCTTTCCTTTGAAAAGTTACATCTTTTGCATATTTGATTACTGGTAAATATCTCTGTTAGTTATAAGCTCGCATTTTACTAGTACATATTTGTTTCTTTGTTATAATTAGCCTACTCCCTTTTGTATAAAATAATATTAAATATTACAATAAAACAATACTTATTACAAAACTCGTTTATTTCAACGTCGCCTTACAAACGGCAATTTTGCCTACAAAATAATTTCATACAAATAAATAACTATAATCTCAATATATTCGATTTACACATAAATTCGTATCCTACAGTCAATTAAATAAGGTATAAAATCGCTGACTCTATCTTTATTTCTACATAACATAATGGATAGTACACACTGTAGTAGCCAAATACAAGTATATTAGGTAAAGAACATTGACAGTTTAGTAAAAACATGTCCCATTGACTACTCAATTACCGTACTGTTGATATAAGCCGTATTAAAGAGGCCCGTAGCGATAAACGCGACAAGTTAGGCGGTGGTTTAAGGATTTTCGCTGTTCGCCATTCATTACATGTAAAAGTAAACCACCGATTAACAGTTTTATCACTACGATGCATAAATATTAGCGCCCTCACGATCATAGATCTTTGACGCATTTGCAACTAGTAGCTGGAGTTCAAACACTCAACGGTCAAGCATTAAGTCGTCGCATTTGGTCAAATTCGCATTTGTTTCATGGCATTCGCAAAATAAAAAAGTCCCAGACGGTTAGCGTTGGACCAAATTCGAATGTGACCATTCGCGAATTGCGCGTTTTTGGGACATTTGACCAACTGCGAAGAATCGTATAGAAACGTCAAACTTGCCTACTTTGCTTACAACTAACTGGCAGCGAGCAAACTACCCATTATGTAATAATTCAAGTATTTACAAATCTTAACTATCTACAAAATTCGAATTAATTCGCGTTATAAAAAAGCCCCCGTCAACTTTCAAACCCAAGCGAAATATTTGACTAAATGCTAATAATTAAATTAAAATATTACATTTAATCCCGGTTTCCTTTGATTTGATAGTTATGCACCTATAAAATGCTTTATTTGTTAATTTCCTTAACATTATTTAAGTATGTATCTTATTTACACAGTTATTTCAAATCGGATTCCAAATTCACTAAAGGGAACGTAAATGAAATAGATTTTTTTAATATATGAGATACATCGACGGTAACTGCATTAAGTTAGTTTCAAAACTAGTAGTTACCATAATAAGTATACAATTAATAAATACCAACCTTATAAACAGTGTGATAATAAGTGCATGTGTACTTAATAACTTTACCGAAACATCGCACATAACTTAGAGATATAGAGGAAGTAGTTTAATTCCAATGAATACCGGAGTTACATAGCTGAATTGATTAATATACCTTTTTGGTAATTTTTGTATTGGATTAGTAAAAATTGACGTCACGTCTATTTGATTTTTAAGTGTCTGTCACCTATGTTATTTTTGAACTAATATCAATTCTGTTTCGATAGATTACAATCAATTTATGTCTAAAGCCGGGTCCGATGCGACGAGTTACAAACCACTGTTACGGTGTTTTGTAATCGCATCGGCCCCAGCTTAAGTATTGTATAAAAATAATAATATATTTTAATGTCAACGACTTGGAAATATTAAAGATTGAATAAAATAACCTAAACTAAACCTTAGCTACAATATACACGAGTATACAAGCGAATTGAGCAAAATTAGATGCACATAATATACGAGTTATTTACAGACCAATAACTTTGCTCGTGTCGATAATTTGGCACCGGTTAGGTACTTCGGACTTCCATTTGAAAATGTACATTATTAGAAACTAGAGTACAGCTAGTTGTAGGTAAAACACTTAAGAAAAGCGGTGCAGTAAAATGTTCGTACACTGTGATTTGTGACGTCACGGTTTTTTAATTTTTCACGAAGTTTTGTTTATGGAATTAAATTGGTGACTTTGACTTGTTTGTGAATAACAACATACCGTACAATACTACGCTTTTCTTAAGGTTTTTACCTATTTTAAAACACGCTAAATAACTTAAATCAATAGAGACGTTTTCCACATTAAAACGTTAAGGTGGATATACACTAGAGCATTTTCTCGAGCATTTCTATGTAATGTAACGTTCCTGCGAATGCTCGGCGCTCTGTTCGGCGTAATGCTCACAGCGAGTGTGGATTTACCCGTAACATTTCGTTGCGTTCGGAGCTGTAGGTTGCGTGTGCGTCACCCGCGCTCGTGCAAAGGCTCGACAAAATGTTACACCAATACGCTAGTTGGTTTATACAATTAGGTTGTAACATAACCCCTTCCTTTAAAAAAGGCGAGCGTGTTCGACGTTTGGTTCGCGACATGGTGACACTAGAACAGTGCATAGAGCGGCTCGTTGTTCTATTACAAGTAAATGCTCTAGTCTATACTCACCTTTAGGTGTTTCGATTTTACTCAATTGTAGTAAAAATTGAATGGTGTGACAGAAAAATGTTTATACTCATCTAATTAACTAAGAGCTAGATAAATAATACAATCTTAAAGAATAGGTAGCATATAACACAGATATTTGACGATATTACACAAGTTTACATTCGTTTAGTGATTAGTAATGTGAAAATTAAATTCTTACCACCTTAAGAAGTGTAGTGAAATTAAACAAAAATATATTCGATGGACAATTTCAATTACATTTTTATAAAACTGTTAAGATGTAGTCATTTATTCAATTTTTAAGTAGCTCTTACTTCTTATTGGATCCCGTGGAAAGAGCATGATTGATGTTTTCAATAACCCAATTTCGAACTTCGAGCATAATCGGCCAAAAAAACTGTAAGCAGGTAGGTAAATGAAAACTAAACATGACAATTATTTCAGCAATGCAATGGTAAGAACTCTGACATAAGGTGAGTGTTAGTTCTGTTTTAATCCTAAAGTTAATTGAGTGCACAAGTTAGTAACACTATCTATCTAGGATCTAGTTAATTATGTGCAGTGCTATTAGTGTATTACAACATTATTTACAAAAATATAAGTATCTAGAATTACATTAGTTTGGTACGATAACTTACCATTAAAAGAGTATTTGTATAAGAAAAATAAATATAACTTTAAATCTGAAGATCTGCGAACCATAATTTTGTTTTACTCTTCTCTAAAAATAAATAAACTTACTATAAATAAACTTTTTTCCGTCGCCGATCCTGGTCACTGCACCACGATTGTAACAAGCCTATGAAAAGTTTCATTTCATCGGATTTGAATCCCGTTCTTATTTTTCATTCACCTGCGTATCACGTGAAGGAAAATAGCTCTTCACTCGTTCTTTTCAAGGGTTATTCAGTGACACACTTTACAAGTGGTCTGATACCGGCTGTTAATATTCTTAGGTGGGGGTGAGATGACGAAGGTGATAGTATTGTGTATTTCCCCTCCGCTGTCAGCTAAACCACCCATAGCTTATTGAAGTACCGTAGCAGGGTTGCCAGCTGACAGATACAGGCTTTTCCTACTGTTATAATAGTCAATAGGGTATATGACTCATTTTTATTGCATAAATCAACTCGAATAGACATTATGCTGAAGATAAATCTGAAATCCGTTTTTCGATATCTCAATTAATTCCGAAGATATTAAGCGGTGGGATGCCCCATCTCTTTTTAGCAAAACGGTCTTTAGTATTGTAGTTTGTATGGCGCAACTTGATTGTGAAGTCACGGCCTTAATACATCGTGTTATATTTCTCTCTTTCAAACTCAGCTTTTCTGAATGTCTGTAATTTTTCAAGTCATTTCAATTTTGTTTTCACAGTTGATCATCATTATCGATGCTTGCCATGTACCCTATTCGACGTTTGTAGGATTCGAATGTTTCTGCAAACCAGGGCGGTGTGTGCGACGTTTGCAGGATTCGATAGTTCCTGCTCACCAGTGCGGTTTGTGCGAATGTTCGTTCATGACGTGTGACTGGTGTCGCTCGTGGCCGAGGTGCTGCCGAGCGAGTCGTGCTGCTCGGCCGCGTGACGGCTCTCGTCGCACACCGCTATGAACTGCTCGGCGTATGCTCTGCAATACAACAGGATGAAGTTAGGCTTGATCAGGGAAAGATGTTCGGTATTTTATTGCTTTTATAGATTGTATTATGACATTTTTGCACCCGCTACGCTGTTTTTGATACAATATCTCCATGACCCGAAGGTTGCCTGGAAGAAATCGCTTAAAGCGATAAGGCCGCCTGTCTGTACACTAGCTAACTTTGGTTTTATATGTAACTGATGTATTTTCATTTGTGTGCAAATAAAGTATATTTGATTGATTTGATTGATTGATGTTCAGACAGGTTAGTTGTTAGTATTTGGTATCAGGATGTTGGTTCAAGCTGATGGTTCACTGTGACCTCAAAGGACTATTGTTAACGCGAACCTTGCATTTACATCTCGCTTCCAAGCCTTCTTTCCGGAATCGGGCGATAGAGACGGTCAGACATGCTTAAGGTCCTGCTTTGGAGAGTAGCGGAATAACGAGCCTTGAGTAGGACATCAGGCGTGATGTTCGTAATGTCTTTACATTTTAAAACATCAATGCAACTAGATTAATAGAAGCGGTCTGGAATGGCTCGTGTTTTGAGCTCACAGCGAAGCATTGTATGTACATTTTATGGTTCTTCTGTTCTGATCAGCAGTCGAGCAAGAGACATGGTGGCTAGCGATATCGGCGGTATCAAACAGCTGTCATTGCCAGATGTTTTTTTTATGATAGACCAAACCCGCGTTTGGCCTCCATCTCACCTGATGGTGCGTGCCGATGAGGTCGATGATGAAGCACGCGGACCTAGTAAATGCCTATTCACTCTAGCCTTAAAAATCCCAAGGTTATATGTATCCGGAAACATCAACGCCGGCAGGGCGTTCCATTCCCTAGCCGCTCGTATGATGAAGGATGAAGAAAAGCGCTTCGTACGGGCAAGCGGGATATCTACGACATGCGGATGGAACCCCAGGCAACGCCTGGTTGCTCGGAGGTGGAATGGGGACACAGGAATTAAATCGTGCAATCATCATCATCGTGTGTTTGTCAGCTTCGCAGCGCTATAAAGCCGGCGCCAGACATTTGAGCGACTCTGCAAAGTTTTACATACCGTTGATTTGTACGATATAATAACTACGTCATAAAAAGCCGTCAATGAACATCGAATTTGAGAATATTTGCAAAGTTTTGCAACGGCTCCGGGGTAAGGCGTTGCGATAACGCTGCCTACCTGTCAAGTCCGGTGTACGTTCGCTTGAGCTCCGCGTCTGCCGCTCGCTCTCGCTCTGCGCGTCGCTTGCGGTGAATGCGCTCGAGCGAGCGCGTGAGCTGCGAGTCCCGCTCGCGCGCGCCGTCGCGCCGCCGCCCGCGCCGCTCGCCGCGCAGCTCGCGGGGGGAGCGACGCCGCCGCACGCGCTGCAAACATAGGAATAGGAATTAATATTTAAGTTTCAAGCGATGTAAATGTTGCGAGTAAAAAAATTCTAAATACCCTAATCAAAACTATCTTTGGAAATAAGCTCGCCTTCTGTACTGTAGTTATTTATTTATTTTATTAATGGACTCGACTGATCGTCATTTGCCAATGTCGTGTTACAGAAAATTCAATATATTCAATAGTCTTCTATCTTCCTCCAGGGGAGTCGCAGTAGCGTCTTCACCCTGGGTAGCCGCGTCTTCATGTCTTCATCCAGAGGAGTCGCCGTAGCGTCATCGCTCTAGACGAAGCAGCTCGACAGTCACGTTCACTCCCGAGCTTGTAGCGGGAACTCTTGGATAAAAACTTGAAACTTCAGATCTTGCATAAATAATCCAATAACTTCACCGTACTGTCATTCGCGAACATTTTCTGATTAATTTAACGTGATATTAAACACAAAATAGTCCCTGTAGACATTAAAAGGAAAATTATCAAATAATTTCGCAACCGTCGTTTCCCGCCATTTTCAAGAGAACCCCTGGACTGTAGTTGTTTAGATTACCTCTAGTAACATAACTAGTAACATAATTGTAACAGTTCGTTACCTACTTAATAAAATAAATAAATAAGTAAGCCCGGCCGCTTGCCATGCCTCTAGTGGTACGCAGGGTCTTTTTTTTGCAAAACGGTACCCACACCAGTTAATAGTATTGTATATTTTGCTTCTTAGGTACGTAACTAGACAAAACCCACTTCAGACGACAAGAGTTAACATTATTGTCCCTTGATTATCTCGTGATGGTTTACGTACCGGGTCGTGCACCGGGTAGTACAGCGGTGCGTGCTGCGGTGCGTGCGGCGGCTGCGCGTGCGGCGGTGCGCGGTGCGCGTACGCGGCGGGCGGCAGCGGCAGCGGGAGCGTGGCGTAGCGCGGCGACACCATCACGCACGGACCGACGCGGCCGAGCTGTAACAACAAACAAATAGGTTTTACATACAGTTAGACCATAGTAAATAAGATTCCGTTAAAATTATCTATTAGGTATGTACACACGAATACAGATATAAGTATACAGAGGGCCTCAATAAGGCTGAGATTTTCTCAAGAACTACTGGACCGATTTTAATAATTCTTTTACTATACATAGTTTTTATTTTTATCTATCTGACAGTGAAAGAATAATTGCAATAGGTTAAGTAGTTTTTGAGAAGATCTCATCCTTAAAAACTCTATTGTACACCTTTCTCTGTCTTCGACCGTCAACAATTAATAGAGTATCGATTTACATAGATAGATAGAGATATATTCTGCAATAAGACCTCTCGCTGCAAAACACTCATTAATTTGTAATATTAAATCCCGCTCTGTGGGAACTCATCCTCATATTCCCTAATGTATGCCACTCATTAATATTAGCATTGGTGTAATTTTCATAACCTTAAGATTAAGTACATTCTGTTTAAGCATAAGGGTATCTATCTATAGACTAACCCACATATTTAAATTATTGGCGAAAACTTGTAAATGGCATATATTAGTTTTTAATTTAAGTTTATAACCCATATTACATACATAAAAGTTACCTAAATAGAGCCTTCCATGAGCCAACTAGCGCCGACAATCTTAAAAAAATAATATATTCCAATATAATCAATTTTATTAAAAAAAAACTATTTACAAAATGTTTATTACGATAAATTTTTAAATCCTTCTCTATAACGTGATAACTTTATTTGAAAATATTAATCAACTACTTAAATATATATGAACACGTGAATAATAAAAACGTGATTCAATGTCGGTAAGTTGTAGTTCGCATAATTGCGAAAAACGGCCGTTTTTGGCACATTTGTGAACTACAACTTAGCTTGTCGCAATTATGCCATGTATTGTATATTGAAAAATAGTATTCATCCTAATAGACATTTTGTAAATAGCTTTTTTTAATAAAAATTGATTAAATTGGAAGATATTATTTTTTTAAGATTGGCGGCGCTAGTTGGCTCATGGAAGGCCCTTGAAGACCATGTCGTCGAAAGGCCACGACTCAAGAACTGTTATAAATATTAGAAAGAGCAGACGAGCCATCTAATGGTAAGCGGTCATCGTCGTCTAGAGACACCTGTAACATCTGGAGGGGTTGCTGCTTCGCTGCCGACCTTGAAGGGCTCATTGACTAACTATTGTACGGCTAACAGCAGATCAAGTGTAACACTTTGGGACTTTGGCACTTTATTATCTGCGTCGTAAGATTTAAAATCGTGCTGCAAGAGTTGCCATTGATCTGTTGTTGTTCGTACTGCAAGTTTTTCAAGATTGGCGGCGCTAGTTGGCTCATGGAAATTAAATAAGGACCTTTTCAACACTGGGAGGAACGCCTTCAGGGGGGATGCCGTGGCAGTATTGGAGGACATCATCACTGCGTAGTACGTGCACGACACATAAGCACACCTACACATCTACACTACACCGCATAATCACCACATCAGGTCTTGCTAAGTTTTAGGTATTTAGTTGTTTAGGCTTTATTATGTAGTTGTTTTAGGCTTTATTATGTCTTATTTAAAAATTGTAAATCCGTAATTGGCAGTAGGTTTAGCTCATTTGTGTTTTTTAAGTAGCATTAAGTGCTGTGGATTTTGTAATAATCAATAATAATAATAAAAAAAATATATCGAAGGGGCTTAGCAAATACTCATTAGTTACGAGTTACACCCGGAACAGTCTCCAAGATCAACCAGTGTTTTTGTCTCAATATGTATAATGTTGCAGTCACTCTCGCCAAGTCACGTCTCCAGCTGATGTCACCGCCGCGCCGCCGCCGCTAAGGCCGGCCCCGCGAACGGAATGTGCCCCACAACACAACAATCCCAGAGTTTCCTAAACTACGACCCACTGACTGACTTCGCAACAACCGCAGCTTACTGAATGCTAAGAGGAAGAAATCAGAACGCCTGCATCCGTTTCAATAACGATAGGATTTACATTAGCGCAAGTTTCAGAGTAAATACTTACCTATATCCGGATTAACTTTTTTTAGAACATTTACTTCATATTGCTCTGTGAATAAATTAGAACATGATGAAAATAAACTTAAATTAAAAACTAAGCCATTTACAAGTTTTAAATAATTTAAATATGTGGGTTAGTCTATAGATAGATACCCTTATGCGTAAACAGAGTGTACTTAATCTTAATGTTATGAAAATTACAACAATGCTTATATTAGTGAGTGCCTATATTAGGGAATATGACGATGAGTTCATACAGAGTGAGATTTAATCAGCATTTGAATTACGCATTATAGCCATGCTCGGTGAATAAATTAGAACATGATGAAAAAATTCTTGCCGTGGGCAGGACTTGAACCTTGTCATTCCGTGACACACTCTTACCTGTGGTGGCTCAGTTTGGTAAGAGCGTGTCACGGAATGACAAGGTCGCAGGTTCAAGTCCTGCCCACGACAAGAATTTTTTCATCATGTTCTAATTACCATGTTTCTTTATGTTTTAAGTTAACTGGGCTGTGTACAGTCGAAGACAGAGATAAGTATACAGGGGGCCTCAATAAGGTTGAGATTTTCTCAAAAACTACTGGACCGAATTTAATAATTCTTTACAGTTACATAGTTTTCACTTTTATCTATCAAACAGTGAAAGAATTTTTGCAATAGGTCAAGTAGTTATTGAGAAAATCTCAACCTTAAAAACTCTCCTGTACACCTTTCTCTGTGTTCCACCGTACATCATTTTTCTCTATCATTTATGTAAGTAGTTGTTTCTTGTACAATATAGAACACAGAATAGATGGGACTTCGTTTGGTTAACATCAATTGGTGACTTAAATTAAAATTGACGAATTATCCTCACAATCTTCAATATTGAAGGTTCTGATCTATCACCATTTACTAAAAGTAAAACGTTACATGCGTTACATCTTAGAAAACTTTGTCTGTGGTTATATGTACCTACCTAATATTGTGACTACACTAAATAATGTACTGTAATAGTATAGATAATCTTTAGTATTAGGTTATAACTTGTTTTTTGTTTGCTAAATAAATACATTATTATTATATTATTATTACCTAATGAAAATTCCGTAAGATTCTTGGGAGTAGCAGTTGAAGCCACGTAGTGCTTACCTAATCACCCTGCCAGGTCTTGAATCAAGATCCGCCTTTGATAACTAGTGCTGTTATTCATAAACCTAGTTAAACCTCACTTCTCTTAAATCATGTTACTATAAGATAGAAATTGACAGGGGGCCTAAACGGTGACTTTAAATCACGTTTATGAATATGCGTCTAGGAAATTATCACACAAACAAAACCCGACTGCTAAAAGTGCTCATTTCGGTCGGTATTACATTATTCTTGGACAAAACGTAAAAGATACACTTTTTTTTTTTTTTTTAAATTTATTGTTTAATGACATTTTATAAAAATACATTTAAAATCTACTTTCCCATCATCATTTCTACTACACACATACATACAATAAGTAACCATTGGTTGCCATTGGAATCTGTTAGCTTACCTTACGTACGTACGTCGTACGCACGGTACGATGCTCCTCTATAACCAATTTGGAGCCAAGGTGTGGGCTGAAAATCAGCGCTGACGCACTCTGTGTCAGCATCAGCTGAAGCCTAAACCTTGTAATTTTTATTTCTTATATGTATATACTTAATAGGCAATAAATGTTATTCTATTCTATTCTATTGTATGACGTAACTAATATTTACATACGTATTTGCTCTGCCAACAGCCAATTAAATAAAGCGTAACGAAAATAAATAAAATCAATTCGCATTCGACGACGTAGGCCGTAGCTCCCGTGGGAGGACGCTAGGTGGTCCTATTCATATATAAATCAAATTACACATTTAAAGTTGACGGAGACGGACGGACGGACAGCTCGTTTGCAATTCATCCGTTGCGTATGCGCATCTCAACTCCATCGTCCTACTGCATTGGAAATGCGAGCTCTTTGCACAGTGACAGGGTTGATTTTAAATTAACAATAATTTACATTTTATTAGTTGCTTTAATATAATAACAGCCATGCGGCGTGATTGTTAAGGTTTGTTTTGCTGTAACAACTTTTTTATCAAGCTCTGTTGGATGTGTTGGAATCAGCATGCGATGTTTACAAGTCGCCTCCGATGCTAATGTCATCCTACGTAAATCTGGATCTAGTTTTCGAATGACAGTCAGAAACATTAGCATATAGGTACAGAAATAGTTTAAATGATAAATACTTTATGTAAGTATTTCTGCATGCTAAAGCGACCTTTTCACTCAGAGCAGAGCTATCTCTTCCAGACAACCCCAGGCGAAAGGAAATGTATTACCGCCATATCGTATCACCTCATATAGGTACAGTCGACAGCAGATCAATGGTAACACTTGCAGTACGATTTCAACGTTTATGACACAGACAATAAGAACGGTCCCAAGTCCAAAGTGTTACACTTGATATGCTGTCGACTGTACTACACTCAAATGTTACATCGCGGGATGACTCGTTTAGCGACGCTAAAATAGGAGTGTCATTTATTTATTTTATTAATAGACTCGACAGTTTGTCATTTGCCAATGACATGTTACAAAATATTCAAGATAATATCATAGTTTTTTTCTTTTCCTCCAGCGGAGTCCCAGTAGCGTCTTCACCCTGGGTAGCCGCGTCTTCATGTCTTCATCCAGAGGAGCCGCCGTAGCGTCATCACTCTGGACGAAGCAGCTCGACAGTCACGTTCACTCCCGAGCTTGTAGCGGGAACTCTTGATTTTAGATCTTGCCCAAATCATCAAATAACTTCACCATGCTGTCATTCGCGAACATTTACTGATTAATTTAACGTGATATTAAACACAAAATAACCATTGTAGGTGGACATTAAAATGAAAATTATCAAATAATTTCGCAACCGTCGTTTCTCGTTATTTTCAAAAAGCCCCGATACACTCTTATCTTCACAAACAACTAAGGTTATAGATACTCGTAATAGATTACCCAAAGTTTTTGTTTAATAGATAAATGTAGCGACAGGTATTATCTGTTATCTCCGCGTGATCTGAATTCGTAATGTGTTTGTACAAACTTAGGTGCCCAGCGGAATGCAGTTCACCTCTGCACAATACACCAGGCAGTGAGTTGGGCTCACAGGTTGTACAGCCACAGCAGAGAAAAGTATACCTACTGGGGGCCTTAAAGTTGAGATTTACTCAACAACTACCTACTTGATTACATGTAAGTAGTTATTTATTTATTTTATTAATGGAATCGACAGTTAGAATTAAAACTATAGTGAGCCATTACTACAAATTATTATATATAAACGGATATCACTCACTTATATTGTTAAAGTCGGCAATTAGAATCGACAGTTATTCATTTGCCAATGTTATGTTACAGAAAGTTCAATATTTCATAGTTTTCTATCTTCATCCAGAGGAGTCGCCGTAGCGTCGTCACTCTGGACGAAGCAGCTCGACAGTCACGTTCACTCCCGAGCTTGTATTCCAGGTCAACGGGAAGTACCCTATAGGTTTTGGTTTTCTTGCATTTTCATACAAATATGGGAGAAAAGGCGATATAAACGGCCATATCTTTTGATTGCGTTGACGTAGACGTTTGATTTTATCACGTCTGCATGAGGTTGCAGATCTGAGTATTTGATGAACATATTTGTTTACGATATCCAGATGGAGGGATGACCTTCGCAAGATGGCTGGCGGGGACTGGGTGCAGAGGGCCGAGAGTCGGGTTGAGTGGCGCGCTTTGGGAGAGGCCTACGTTCAGCAGTGGACTGATACGGGCTGATGATGATGATGATATTTGTTTACAAAACAAGACACTTGATTGGGGCTGCGGTATAGGTACTTTATTTCACACTGTAACCGATAGTTCTCGAATGCGATATGTAAGTACCTGCATTGAACCATCTAATCCGAACTAAACCTCCTTGATACATTTACCGACGCATTGAATGGAACCAGTCCGGCCGCTAAGCCGTAGGTATGTGCTAAGTTATCCACTGAGCATGGTCTATGAAGCCCCAAGAACTTGACAACTAATATTTGAAAAGGGCTGAGGACATTTTAGTATGAAGCCTATCTAGTAAACTTCATATAAAACCGGCCAAGTGCTTGTAAAATCGGACTCGCGCTGAGGCTTCCGTGCAACGCAAATCCCGTAAAAGACAATGCCAGATTCTGCCCCACCATCAACTGCAAATTGTACAAGATAACGAAAAAATGTAAAAAATTCTCCGTTTTTTATTAAAATTATTGGTTTAAAATAAAGATTTGTACTAGTTGCGATTTGAAAAACACAGCTTAATTAAGAATCCAGAAAATAGTAAGAAATCGAAGCGATTTATTCATTGTTTTTGTTATTCTTCTATAGGAGTTGCGAGAGTAGTAGAAAATGATACTGATAATGATTATGCAATATGAAACCTGTAATAAGTTCCCAACAATATGATATGTACAGCTTAAATGGTCACGTAGTTTTGTAGGTGGCGCAAAGCTCCATTGAAATGTGGCAATGTCTTTTGATCCCATGAAAAGATAAACTAGATTTAGAGATCAACTCAACTTTGCCATATCGTAAAAACAAAAACAAAAAATGAAGGGATGTAATTTCAAATTTACAGCTTTTGGATTTTTTCCTTTACTTGTGCTTCTTGCCAAGTTTCATGATTCTAGGTCAACGGCAAGTACCCTATAGATTTTGAGTTTTTTTGCGTTTTCATACAAATATGTGCCTAAATTCGACATATACGGCCTTATCTTTTGATTGCGTTAACATAGAAGGTTGATTTTTTCACGGCTACATGAGGTTGTAATCATGAGTATTTGGTATCAATTTTTACTTGATACGTCCACGTGTTTCTGAGATATCCCAAGATTGCTATATATTTTTGTCAGACGTTTAATTTTAGTAGTTAGTGCCGTAGTCTTCGTAGAAAAACTGTAAATCCGCGCATACGAAGCCTTAAAACGTCACATTGAATAGATACTCAAGTAAAAGTTTGATAAAGAAAGTGCTCTAATTTCCGCGTCCCTTACCGCGTATTATAATTCCGTACGAAACACTAGCGCTAATTAAACAAACGTTAATTGCCCAAAAACAAGCGAGTCATCTCCTATTGTTATAAACTTGTGTTAACCGCTGGTGACAGGCACGGATTCGGAGTTTAACTCTGGGGGTCAACATGGACCGCAGGTCCTGCTATTATGCAAGTAAACTGTAAGATAATAGTTGCGATTCTGGATTGTGATTAAACAAAAATCGTTAGGAAATTTAATATAATGCACCAAAATACGCATTGTCTTTTATTTGAATTTAATCGTATTCCTAGCAGACGTCATTTAGTCTAATTGCCGACTTTAACAATATAAGTGAGTGATATCCGTTTATATATAATAATTTGTAGTAATGGCTCACTATAGTTTTAATTCTAAAGACGTCATTTAGATTATGATAACTAATATTTAAATATTTTGAATTTCTAAGGGTGCTTAATATCAGCAGTTCTGCCATAATAACAAGCAATAAAAGAGAGAGAGCAAAGAGTTTGGGGAGGCCTTTGCCCAACAGTGAGATATGGCAATCAATAAATATTTTTTTTATGAAAATGAAAAATCAGAATTTGAATTACGCGTTATCCATGCTCGGTGAATAAATTAGAACATGATGAAAAAATTCTTGCCGTGGGCAGGACTTGAACCTTGACATTCCGTGACACGCTCTTACCACACCACAGGCCACGCCACACCCACCGAAAATCTTCATCGCTTTATATCGCAGGTTCAAGTCCTGCCCACGGCAAGAATTTTTCATCATGTTCTAAAATGAAAAATGTTTAGCTTCGTTAACGTAAACTTAATTAATGTTAACATTATAGGTTTTTGGGACACTTCTTTTGAGTATGTGGATACTCGTTATAGGAGGCCCCGCTCTTCCAAATCCGGTATACAGAAAATATATATTAAGTTTATTGATTTTTTAGTGATTTACATTTAATAACATGAATAAATATTGTTTTTAGAATTAAATCTGTAGTGAGCCATTACTACAAATTACTAGATATCACTCACTTATATTGTTGTAGTCCGCAATTAGACCGAAGAAACGTCACCGGCGACGCGGGCGTGGCGCGCTCACCTTGAAAAAGACCGTCGAAATCGGTCGAAATTGTCAGTCTAATTGCCGACTACAACAATATAAGTGAGTGATATACGTTTATATGTAATAATAAACGTATATCACTCGTATACATATGTATAGTTTTATTTTAGTTTAGTTATACTTTAGTAAGTACTTTTATTTTTAGTTTAGTATTGTAAGTTTAGTAAGTTACTTTACAGCCATATTAAATTATTACTTTGTTTAGCTTACTTTTATTTGTTTTAAGGTATTAATAAGGGAACTGTCCCAATAACCGTCACTTTTTGAACTTTTCACTTTTGATTTTGTAGCCACGGCCGTAGTATAAGACCCACAGGGAATGAAATAGTGCAAAGATATAAACAATTTATTTAAATTTTACATAATTAAATAATGTTTCTTTAATTTTAAGATTAAATAAGATATTTTTAGACTTATATGAAATAATACCCCTTTGCCCGGTATCCGGCATGTCCTTGTACAGATATCCGACATACCCATGTCCCAATAGCCGTCATATATTTATATAGTTTTTGTGTAGGTAATGTATGACGTATATATATGATTGATCAAAGTGTTATAGTGTAAATGGAACACCTGATTGGACAAGCTTTATGTTTTCGACATTTCGACATTTCTCAAATATATAAACCAAAATAGTCAAAATATTCATTGTTGCTGTTCCAGCTAGTGAACATATATAATTCAGGTCATTATGCCTATAATTACTAATGCACCCAAAGAAGTTTTAAAAATCCCAAAGATGTTTTTTTTTCTCTACCCTCAAAAAGTGAACAGTGTTAGAATTTGTATATTGTATTAAATTAATTAAATAATTAGTTTATGTGTCTAAATTACGCCAAAAACACGTTATTTAGTGAAATTGTGCATTGTAATAGTGGACAAGTGTTATCTCGCAAAAACTTCGACATTACATAGTGTAAAATCCAATTGACTTTTTTTTACGAAAAATTAACGACTTTTTGTGGCAAACTTGTTTCCAAAATGAAGTGCGATAATGATCATAGCGATGAAAATTTGATACAGTGCTATGGTTGTAAACGGAACGTACCTATGTCTTAGTTGCAGCAACCTAACAAGCAGCGAGGCTCGTGTCATGGGGTTGAAATCCAAACGCACCCTCATATTTCTATGTTCGCCTTGCCGCGAGGCCTTATTTCAAGTGCCTAAACTGATCCAAGCATATGATTGTGTACGTGAGGAATTGGACGACGGATTTCTGCACCAGTGACTCATGCAGTTTCTACTGCTACTCCGGCCACTTCCTTAGACACTAACAATATATCGGAGGAGATGGCGGAGCGTGATCGCAGAGCAAATAACGTGATCCTTGTTGGTCTCCCTGTAATGGATACGGGTGACACAGCTATTCAAGGGCCCACTGATGAGGCCACTGTCAGAAGGATCCTGGTGGAGATTACGAGTGAACAGATATCTTCTGACAAACTGGTGAAAGTCTTGGTAAACGAGACAACTGTAAACCGCGCCACATGAAAGTGATCCTCAAGTATCTGCATGATGCAGTGAAGGTCCTTAAAAACAAGAATAGAGCCATGGAGGTAAGAGTGTATGATGACAATACACCGATGCAGCGGGACGAGCTAAAGGAGCTGAGGCAACGTCTCCAGCTACGTACTGAGAGTGGTGAGTTAGATCTCACTATTAAGTATGTCAGGGGTGTGCCGAAGATAATCAAACAAAAAAACTATTTGACCCCAACAACCCCTACACTGACCTTACCTTCCTATACACCAACTTATGCTCGCTGTCATTAAAATTCGACCTATTTCTTTTATATGTAAACACCAACAAGCCATCCATTATAATTGTCACGGAGACCTGGCTGAAGAGCAGGGACAGAAACAGCACATTTGCCATACCTGATTATACTATATTTAGACAAGACCAGAAACATCGACCTAAGTCGCAGGGTGGCAAAACGCGTGGTGGCGGTGTTGCCATATAGGTCAGAGACCGTGTCAACGGTATACCCATTATTGCAAGAACTAATAAGAAGTATGACTGTATGTGATCTTACGGAAGCCTTGTTTTTGGATATTCAATATGACTCTTACCATTTCCTTGTTGTTGGGGTCTATCGACCCGATGATAGGGAACCAGATATATGGAAACGACGTGACTCTAAATTATTGGCCAAGCTGCTTCAGCGAACAATGTGATAGTTATCGCTGGTGACTTCAACTACTCCGACATCCTATGGCCTTAAGACATCGAACAGGACCTCAAGGGACCCGAGGAACTGTTTAAGAACATGTTTCTCAACAGTAATCTTCATCAATTGGTCTCCCAGCCGACACGTTTCCGCACAGGCAACACTCCATCCTTGCTCGATCTGATCATGACAAACGATGAAAACTTAATCACTGGAATATGTTATAAACCACATATAGGAAAGATTGATCATTGCGTACTAGAGATCAGCATCCATTTCTGATACAAAGAGTCCACAGTCAGCCCAAACTTAAAAGATATTACCATTACATTGACTTTGACAACTACATGGAGGAACTGGAGAAGGACCTCGAAATCTTGGAATCTACTACTGGAGACAGCTAAAAACCATAGTGGATACAAACACAGACAGACACGCTCCGCTTAAAAAAGTGAAGAAGAAGGAAGGTAATAAACCCTGAATCAATTACAATATATTGAAACTTGTATCTGAGAAGAGAATACTTTGGGATGTTTATATTGGCACAAAGGATGACGAGGACTACCAGCGCTATATAACCGCCAGCAATCATTGTGTGGCAGAAATCAGAAGGAGCAGAAGACTGTATGAAGCAAAACTACTGGATAACGGACAAAACCCTTCTATTCCCATCTGCGAAGGTGCATGTCATCCAAAGTGAGCATTCCACCTGCAATAAGGAACTATAATGGCGACCTAGTTACAGACCCCACCGACATAGCGGAAACCTTCGCGCAGGAGTTTCAGAAAGCCTATTGTCGTGAACCAGATGTGACCATATGCTAACAAGTGACTACATTAGCCCGTGTGGAGCACTCGATCTGTGACATAAACTTTACACCCAAAGATGTTGAGAAAGTTCTAAAAGGACTCGACACAGGCTCTGCTCCTGGACCTCACAACATTCCCAGCATTATTCTAAAAAACTGCAGCAAAACACTTGTTCCTGTTCTCACTGAGCTTATGAGGGTGTCTTTTGAGGTCGGACATGTCCCACTTGACTGGAAACATGCTGTAGGTACACCTGTGTACAAATCCGGTGATAAAACAGACCCTGCCAAGTTTAGGCCAATTAGCTTGACAAGTATTGTGGGTAAGGTGATGGAGAAACTAATATGCAATAAACTGTAGAATTTCCACAACAGAGAAAATTTTATATCCAGCAGAATGGCTTTGTCGAGAAGGGATCCACAATAACGAACTTACTGTCATGTGTGCACCCGTGGACTATGGACGTGGACCGTGGCAACCCGGTTGACGTTATTTGCCTCGATTTTGATTTTGCTTTCGACAAAGTCCCGCATCAGCGCCTGCTTATAAAATTGGAGCATTTTGGCATTCGAGGTCGGCCTTTAGACTGGGTAAAGAGTTACCTGTTGGGAAGAACCTTCCAGACCAGGATCGTTTACTCCTTGTCCCAGAAGAGGGACGTCCTGAGTGGAGTTCCCTAAGGATCTGTTTTAGCCCCCACACTTTTTGGAATTTTCATCACGGACCTCGTTGCGCTGATAGACTCACAATCTGCATTTTTTGCTGACGATGGGAAATTCTTTGGCAACCCACTCTTAGTGTCTGGACAACTACTTCAGAGCGATCTAAACAAGCTCCAGGAATGGACGAAGCAGTGGCTAGTCAAGCTGAACATATCGAAATGTGCTGTGTTGCATCTAGGTAGTAGAAATCCTGGCGTGGTATACACCATTGATGACACTGATATAAACACTGTGGAATCCCAAAAGGACCTTGGAGTTGTGGTTTCAAAAAATCTAAAATGGGGAGAACACATTAATGGCATTGTCAAGAAGGCTAATTCATTTATGTATGTTATAAGGAGATCCTTTCAATATATTACATCCGAGGTTCTTGTCAAAATCTACAAAACATACATTAGGTCTCTTCTGGAATATGGATTTCAAATATGGAACCCATATTTTATAAAGGACATCCGATCTACCTACTACCTACTTGAGAGCGTGCAAAGAAAGGCAACAATTCCATATATTAAACTGCCCAAAAAATCCTATGAAGAAAGGCTTAAAATCCTAGGTATTCAAACCCTGGCAGAACGTCGACTCAGAGGTGATCTAATTGAGACATATAAAATTCTCACGTACAAATATAACCTCCCAGATGTCCACCGTTTCTTTGAGACTAAAGACATACGTCCATTGCGAGGACACCATATGAAAATCTACCGCACTATCGCCAATACCAAAATCGCTCATCACTTCTTAAGTAACAGAGTTGTCCACGCACGGAACGAACTGTCTGATGATGTAGTATCTGCACCATCAATGAACTCTTTTAAAAATCGCCTCGACATGTGGTTAAAATCAAACATTATATAAATAAGCAATATGTGTAGAATCATATGAACATTAGACAACATAGACTGAACTTTTCAACACTGTGATATAGACACACCAGCATTGTGCTGCCTGTCTATCAAATGAATAATAAAATGCACAAAAACGTCCAAAACCATAAGAAAACACATCGTAATGTTTGGGACGTTTTTTGTGCATTTAGGGATGTTTTGTGTTTTGGGAAGTTAAAAAATATTATTTTACGGGTACTGGTGTGGAAAGTAAGCAATATCTCTATAGTTATCTATATATCATATAGATGACGGGTACTGGTACATTTTGCTGTTTGGTTGAACCAATAGCCGTCAACGAATTTAAAATGTTATTATTCAATTAATTAAAACAAATAGGCATCAAATCAAATTACAGAATGATATTAATATTAATAAAGTTTCATATTAAACATCAACACTTACAAATAAGTAAATACATGAGCCAGCGTTGAAAAAAAACCGTAGTCAGTAAAAACAGCAGTTTAGTAATCGAACTTCGTAACTTTTTTACAAAAACGTGAACACAAACTATAAAGTGATATTATATTATGTTATTTGATGTTTTACTGTATTTTTGCCAGTTAATTAGCAGCAAAACAGTATTTATTTTCATAATATTGCAGAGAAAACGATATAAACTACCATTTTCGTGAGATATAGGTAATTTAAGTTGACTTGACGGGCATACGTACATTGACGGCTATATGTACACTTACCTTATAAATATAAACGTAATAATTAATAAATATGGTGATGTAAGTTTGGTCCACACCCGGAATAAGTAACTTGCAATGGACTAGATAATTTGAGGTGGTTGCTGCAACGCAAACTGCCTGGATCTGTGCCTGCTGTCCCCTGAGATGACGAGTGAAATGACCTGCTTTTGGAACCGGGTCTTAAAGATAAGTTTTAACCTTGCGTAGTTCGTCGACCACTTGCGTTTTTGATGGTTCCCACGCGAGTGACGTTTAGGAAATCGTACAGTTTGTTTTTGTAAGTTAAAGTTGAAGCGAGGTTTCTTAGACAAATAAAAAGTGAGTTTCTAATAGTTGGGTCATTGTTTTAGTGTGTGAATTTAGCAGGTTTATTTATTTTCCCAGCTTATGACAAATAATGGACGAAAGACGTATTAAACTAATTATTATTTTAATAGTACCTACTTACTTTAGGGTACTCTTTCGCCTTGTGATAACTCTGAAATTGAAACCGTTTTTTATCTATTTCATTTATGAAGTACAGTGCGTGAGGCGTAAGCTCAGGTTTGCATTTGTGTGAGTGCACACAGATAGCGTAGAGTGATATTCGGCCTGAGGCGCGACGCGTCCTACGCCACCCTGCCGCGCACGCACCGCACTTCACCTCTTGTACCGCTATCACTCACACAAATGTAAACCTGATCTTACGCCTCGCGCACTGTATCGTCAGATACGTCTTGATCACGCATGAAACAATTCCCCTATCCGATCTTGCATGACAATTTTTCGCGTCTCTGCCACTCACTTGTTTTTCCATTGTTTGAATCATCTGTTCTACTTAAATCTGCATCAACAAGAATGACCTAGAGACTTTTGAAAATGGCGAAAACGACGGTTGCGAAATTATTTGATAATTTTCAGTTTAATGTCTACAGTGGTTGTTTTGTGTTTAATATCACGTTAAGTTAATCAGAAAATGTTCGCGAATGACAGTATGGTGCAATTATTGGAGGATTCATGCAGGATCTGAAGTTTTAAGCAATTGTCAAGAGTCCCGCTACGAGCTCGGGAGTGAACGTGACTGTCGAGCTGCTTCGTCCAGAGTGACGACGCTACGGCGACTCCTCGGGATGAAGAGAAGACGATATTATATTTTGAATATTCTGTATCGTGACATTGGCAAATGACGAACTGTCGAGTCCATTAATAAAATAAATAAATAAATCTACATCAACAAGAATGACCGATAGCGAGCTTGTAGGTCAAGTTGACTTCGATAAAGCTGTTCAACCTGATAGATGCCGACTTGATGGCATTTGAATGTAAATTTAAAATTATCATATCTACAAAACTTTCGTAGATGCGTCATGGTCGGACAACAAACATATTTTTTTTGAGAGCCGTGCGACAACTCCCGCACCTTGACAAGGTTCATGTTCAGCTGAGCCCAAACTCAAAAAGCCTAGACATCCAAAGACTCGTTGGTATGAGACAAAGTGAATCAAATGTAGAAAAAAGAAGAAAATTTTAAAAATTTAAAAATTTAAAAAATTTCAAAAAATTCTTGGAAATTTCTCCTTTTTTCAAATGGAGTCGAATGACAGATACCTAGTAGCGGATGGCGATGGCTTTTGTCCAATATTGGCGCATAGAAGATGAAAATGATGTTCATCATCATAATCAACAAGTTTTTTTATTGTTCTCAGTGTGTAACACACTGAGAACAAGTAGTAAGTATAAGGCATGTGTGATTTACCAACTAGCGCTGGACCTGCGTGGAGGTTCATGACCACAGCCCCCTAAAAAGTAAGATATACTTACTTAATTGTATGACGTCATCGCCGACTCCGTCAGCCTTTAAAATGAATAGTTCGACAAAACAGCGAATTGGAGAAGAAACGTATAAGCGAAAGTGAGAACGGAAATAGTGTAATTAATTAGCATATTATACAAATGTGTATGTTAATCCTCGTCGCGCCACAGCACGCGGCTTCGTACATCCGTCTTGTGATTGTTGAAACAAACACTTCGGCTATTCAAAGTCAAAGTCAAATCTCTCTATTGCAAGTAAGCACGTTGTGTATATTTTTGCACGTTAACATATTTTTTAAAAGACATTGCCACATTTCAATGGAGCTTTGCCCCACCTACAAAACTACGTGACCATTTAAGCTGTACCTATCATTTTGTTGGGGACTTATTATAGGTTTCATATTGCATAATCATAATCAGTATCATTTTCTACTACTCTCGCAACTCCTGTAGAAGCATAACAAAAACAATGAATAAATCGCTTCGATTTCTTACTATTCTCTGAATTCTTAATTAAGCTGTTTTTTTCGAATCGCAACTTGTACAAAACTTTATTTTAAACCAATAATTTTAATAAAAAACGGAGATATTTTTACATTTATTCGTTATCTTGTACAACTTGCGGTTAATGGTGGGGCAGAATCTGGCATTGTCATTTAATTTTAATTTATTTGGAATATATAATATGTACGACTAGTTGTGTTTAACAATAGCCTCATAATAGCCAACCAATGAGCTGCTCGTAAATTGCGCGGTCCGCAATCTGGGTGCGCCCGCGCACCTCGGTACATCTCTTGAGTTGCACAACGCGACCTCAAGACGCGCCCGCACCTGTTTACGTGACGACAATATTTGAGCTGGTGTACAACATTACTTCTTTACAAATAAAACATTGGCACAACTTTACTTTGAATTGCAAAATGACAATGCCAGATTCTGCCCCACCATCAACCGCAAGATGTACAAGATAACGAATAAATGTAAAAATATCTCCGTTTTTTTATTAAAATTATTGGTTTAAAATAAAGTTTTGTACAAGTTGCGATTCGAAAAAAACAGCTTAATTAAGAATTCAGAAAATAGTAAGAAATCGAAGCGATTTATTCATTGTTTTTGTTATTCTTCTATAGGAGTTGCTGGAGTAGTAGAAAATGATACTGATTATGATTATGCAATATGAAACCTGTAACAAGTCCCTAACAAAATAATAGGTACAGCTTAAATGGTCACGTAGTTTTGTAGGTGGGGCAAAGCTCCATTGAAACGTGGCAATGTCTTTTGGCGTCTGGCTGCTGGTAGGGATTGAGCAAAATATGTCATTAGCCTCGTTTTATATCTCCATTGTTGGGACAAAGCCCTAAGCATCCCCACATTTGGAGGGAGCTCGGGGCATGATCCACCACGGGCTTAGTGCAGATTGTTGCACGTGCCTTAGATATGACATAAACTGGTGAGTTCATAAACAAACAATTTCAATGAGAACTACTCTTCTAAATGCGACCTCTTTAACTCTAGTTCTGTCTGGTTCAGATCATTAATTAACATCAACTTCTTTGGCAACATAACATTTCATTCATCATCATCATCATCATCAGCCCGTATCAGTCCACTGCTGGACGTAGGCCTCTCCCAAAGCGCGCCAATCAACCCTACTCTCGGCCCTCTGCATCCAGTCCCTGCCAGCCATTTTGCGAAGGTCATCCCTCCATCTGGTCGGGGGGCGTCCCACACTACGTTTACCCGTTCGTGGCCTCCATTCGAGAACTCGTCTACCCCATCGGTTATCGGTTCTACGACAGATGTGACCAGCCCACTGCCACTTCAGTTTACTGATTCTATGAGCAATGTCAACCACTTTTGTCTTCTGGCGGATATACTCGTTTCTTATTCTATCTAACAGAGAAACTCCAAGCATAGCTCTTTCCATAGCTCGCTGAGCGACCTTGAACCTGTGGGCCAGTCTCACCGTCAATGTCCACGTTTCGGCTCCGTAGGTCATCACTGGTAGGACGCACTGGTTGAAGACCTTAGTTTTTAGGCATTGTGGTATTGAAGACGAGAAGATATGACGTAGCTTCCCAAACGCTGCCCAGCCCAGCTGAATTCTCCTGTCACTCTCTTTCTCGAAGTTGTTCCTACCCAGCTGCAGAGTTTGTCCTAAGTAGACATATTTCTGAACAACTTCGAGGACCGTGGCATCGACTACTATTGGTTCCGGGACGACCAGATCATTGAACATGATCTTGGTCTTATCCAAATTCATCCCGAGTCCGACACGGCGAGAAGCAGCATTAAGGCTATCCAGCATTGTCTGCAGATCCTGCAGCGACTCAGCCATGACCACTATATCATCGGCGAACCGAAGGTGTGAAATGTACTCGCCATTTACACTGATGCCACGTCCATTCCAGTCCAGTGTTTTGAAGACATCTTCCAGCGCGTTTGTGAAGAGTTTCGGTGATATAACATCTCCTTGTCTCACACCTCTACGCAACTGGATAGATCTTGTTTGCTGGTTCTGGATTTGGACGGTCATTGTGGCGGCGTCATACAGGCATCTCAGCACCTCGATGTATCGCCAGTCTACTTGGCATCGCTGCAAGGACTGCAGAACAGCCCAGGTTTCGATAGAGTCAAATGCTTTCTCATAGTCCACAAATGCAAGACACAGGGGCCGATTGTATTCCTCTGTCTTTTGTATAATCTGC
This sequence comes from Tachystola acroxantha, assembly GCA_963506565.1. Classification (NCBI taxonomy): domain Eukaryota; kingdom Metazoa; phylum Arthropoda; class Insecta; order Lepidoptera; family Oecophoridae; genus Tachystola; species Tachystola acroxantha. The sequence continues at coordinate 13,747,881 of OY735881.1, forward strand.
CTCACTGTGTGGATGTGGTCTATGGTGCCATATCCTCCGCGAAACCCGGCCTGCTCCGGGGGCTGGAAGTCGTCAAATCTCCGTCCAAGACGATTCGTAATGACTCTCGAAAACAGCTTGTATACATGACTCAGGAGAGAGATAGGTCTATAGTTTTTCAATAGGGTTTTGTCCCCTTTCTTGAAAAACAGGACAACGATGCTCCTGTGCCATGCCTTCGGAGTTCTCCCACTCTGTAAGACGGAGTTAAAAAGCTTCTGTAGCTCCATCAGGACAGGAGTACCACCTGCTTTCAGGAGCTCAGATGTAACCCCGTCTTCACCGGGGGCTTTTCCATTCTTAAGCTGTTTGAGAGCCAGTCCGATTTCGTCAAGACTCACATCAGGCAGGTCTTCGGTAAAATGGCGTGTTAGCGTGGCTCGGGGATCATCGGTACTAGGCTCAGGTTGCGGTGCGTGAGGTGCGTACAATCGGCCGTAGAAGTCTTCGATCTCAACGAGTATCTCTGGTTTGGAAGTGACGGTTCTGCCATTCGCCGACTTCAGTTTGGTCAGATGGCTTCTCCCCAACTGCTGCATGAATACTTTTGACCCTCGATTTTGCTCAATTGCCTCTTGTATGCGGCGTGTATTGGAGCGACGAAGGTCACGACGTATAAGCTTCCTTACATGCTTGTTGAGGGTCCGCTGTTCTGTCTGAGAGATTTGCGTAGCCTTTTCACGTCTTTCCTTCATAAGATCCAGAGTCTCCACTGAGAGCTTAGACTTCGTGCCAGTACGTTGCGACCTGCAAAACCTTACGCCTACGTCCCTGATGGTCTTCACCACTGTGTCAAACGCCTGGTCAACGTCAATTGTGGTTTCCAAGACATCGAATCTATTCTTCAGCTCCAGCTGAAATTTATCGGAGCCGGTTATGATCTGTTGCAGGTTAGGTCGGAGCGTAGACCTCATCATACGGAGTCTTTCTAGCTTAAAATCGATATTCAGGGTGCCTCGCACGAGTCGGTGGTCACTACCAGTGTTAAACCGGTTAAGTACAGAGACATCCCTGAATATATGCCTTTTGTCCGTTATGATGAAGTCTATCTCATTTTTCGTCATAGAGTCGGGGCTTTGCCAAGTCCACTTCCTCTGAGGCTGCTTCTTAAAGAACGAATTCATTAAGAATAGCCCCTCTCTCTCCAGGAAGTTAACTAGCATTTGCCCCCTATGATTCCTGCAACCAAGACCATATGGTCCGATTTTCGATTCGATGTTGCTCTGTACTCCCACTTTAGCGTTGAAGTCCCCCATGACAACGTTGAAGTGTGTCTTAGTGGTGTGATTGAGGGCTTTGGCTATGTCTTCATAGACAGCCTCCACTTCTTCATCCGAGTGTGCCGACGTTGGTGCGTAGACCTGTACTACCTTAAGAGAGTATCTCTCGGTAAGTTTCAAAATGAGGTACGCTACCCGTGGCGACACACTGGAGATCTCCATTACGTTGTCTACGAGGGCCTTATTCACCAGAAAACCTACCCCGCCTTGGGAGAGTTGATCGCCCTCTCGAAAGTAGAGTAGATGGCCCGATTCCAGGGTCAGTGTGTCCTCCCCCTCTCTTCGGACTTCACATAACCCTAGGACGTGCCAGCGTATCCTCTCCAACTCTACTTCGAGTTCCGTGACATGATCGTCCAGCCGCAGAGTTCGTCCGTTGTACGTAGCCAGGGTCAATTTTGTTTGGCAGCCTCCCGTAACCCGGGGATTCTTAGCACCCCCTGCCCCGCCGTTACCGTAGCCGCTGCCTTGGCTAGGAATAGCGGGGCGGCCGGGAACTGGGGGCCGGGGCCTTGTGGTGTACATCATGTTTGGGAGGTGATGCCCGTAATCGCCACGCTGGGCAAGCGGGTTGGCGATCGCAGAGCCGGCCACCTCGCGCCGGTGACGCTGCTGCCCGTCACCGACCTGCTGCACTTGGCGCCGGCACGGTGCGAGCTGGTTATACCGCCAACTGTCGGTCGCCAGAGCCCCGTCCGTTGGTCGGCAGGGTGCACCACGTGCCGGTGAGGTTGGCATTTGGGTGGCCAATATAGTCGGTCCCCACCCCTTACACCCCCCAATATAGTCGGTCCCCACCCCTTACACCCCTTACACATTTCATTCATGATATTCTTATTCACCTGGTTCGTCCTCACTCGCGTGTTTGGGGGGGGAGACACACACACACACACACACACACACACACACACACACACACACACAGGAGACATTGTATTTTGTATTATTATATTTATATTGTTTGCTATCTCAAATCTTATATCTCGATGTAGAAAGACGCATTATCGTGTTATAGGTGAAGACTTGTAAATGGTTTTGTTTGTAAAATAGATAGGCACATGTTTGTATAAATAACTGTTAGTCTTCCGAATACGTAAAAAAATAAAAAATAAAATAAAACCAGCGAAATATGAGTATTGTGTTATCGCGTCGACAAGTGGGCATTACCAGATTACCACACGAGGCGAGGAAAGTGATTTATGGTCTGCGCCCGCGCAGAGCTTTCTACGCGCACTGCAATAGGGAAATAATGACAGTGTGCATCATTGCACAGAGGACCACCGCCCGACAGTCGCCCGACAGTCGCCCGACAGACAGACAGACAGACAGAACTAACGTTGATGGACAGGCTGCGGTAGACTTTAGCCCAACTGTATAATTCAAAGACCATAGTACCAACAAGTGTGGGAAAGTTTCGAGAATGTACGAAATATAGGCTTTTATTATACTCATACTCATTTATTCGGCCTTAGGTACACTATGGAACACTTGGTTACGTCACGTTTCTTACATATTATATGTTTGTACATATTGATTAATTATATTTCAAATCACATGGCTGGGTGATGTGAGCGCAAAGAGCAGCACAGTAACACTGCTCTTAAACCTAGTTCATAACATTTTTTCACAACCTATTCACAGTAGAAGACGAATTTTAGAATTAACTTTTTAAACTGTCGGTCTAATTGCCGACTTCAACAATATAAGAGAGTGATACATATAGTTTTAGTATATTTTAACTAAGTAATTTTACAAATTCTGTTTCTTTCACAAAAAAGTTGAAATTGTGGGTAAAATAAAAATTTCAGAGAGTGATATCCGTTTATATAATTATAACTAGGTGTTGCATGGTGCGCGGGCCGCGCGCGGCCCGCGAGACTGCTTTGTTTTCGTGTTGTAGGCGCCGCAACTAAATAAACATTATCCGGATTGTTCGCTGTGCAAATAATTCGTGCAAGCCATCCACTAATTATATCAAGCACCGCCCGAAAGTTGCAAGTTCAAAACTCTATGAAAGACATTTATTTCGAAAAGAGTTCATGTAAAATTGGTTATGGTTGTGTTTTATAAAGCAAGCAACGCTCGAAATGACCGTATGCCAGAAATTTATTCAAGGTTTTCATAAACCAAACGTTGCTAGCTGTACACAATTTCCATAACTTTGTTCATAACCGAAAAGCATGGGAATCTTTCAGCCTTTGGTAGCGTGGGGACGCTTCGGGCTTCGCCCTACGCGGAGCTCGGCCTATGGCCTCGCAGTCCGGCTCGGCCTTCGGCCTCGCAAAAGTTACTTGGAAAGAAGAGAGTGGTTTCTGGTCGGTAAGGAGACGCTTCGGGCTTCGCCCTACGCGGAGCTCGGCCTACGGCCTCGCGGTCCGGCTCGGCCTTCGGCCTCGCAAAAGTTACTTGGAAGGTTGGAAGCTGTTTCTGCTCGGTAAGGGGACGCTTCGGGCTTCGCCCTACGCGGAGCTCGGCCTGTGGCCTCGCAGGCCGGCTCGGCCTTCGGCCTCGCAAAAATTACTTGGAAGGTGGGGAGTTGTTTCTGCTTGGCAAGGGGACGCTTCGGGCTTCGCCCTACGCGGAGCTCGGCCTATGGCCTCGCAGGCCGGCTCGGCCTTCGGCCTCGCAAAAGTTACTTGGAAGGTGGGGAGTTGTTTCTGCTTGGCAAGGGGACGCTTCGGGCTTCGCCCTACGCGGAGCTCGGCCTACGGCCTCGCGGTGTTCTATCGCTTCGGGCTTCGCCCTACGCGGAGCTCGGCCTTCGGCCTCGCCGGAGGGTGCTCGGCCTTCGGCCTCGCTATAGTTACTGATAGATATTTACCGCACGTCAGTAATCCTTTCGTTTCGTATAGGAAAATATATGGAGAAAATATTATGGTTGACTGCTCGTCCGCCATTTTGTTTTTCCAAAAATTTACAATTTTCTGGTATACTGCATCATATGTGCTACGAAGTGGAATTGGTTGGATATTCCTCATGCGCTCGTGCTAGGCCAGCTAATTCGTCAAAGTTTGGTCTGAAATGTCCAAATTTTCAATCGGCTATATTTCCGCCGCCATTTTGTTTTTCTTTTGTTTTTCAATTTCATCACAAAGTAGGTCGACCATGTGACGCGTGTTCCAAATTTGAACGAAATCGGTTGGAAAATGGCGGAGATGGCATCACGTGACCCGCCGCCATTTTGTTTTTTTCACTTCCCTATAGTTTTCCTCTGGTCCAATCACTAAACTATACAACTCCCCCCTACATCACTTTCACCTCCGGGAACTCCTTCAGACTAAACGGGCGTGTCAATCAGTGAGTCAGTCAGTGAGTGAGTGAGTGAGTGAGTGAGTGGTAGTCGAGCTATATATATTAGTAATAATTTGTAGAAGACGAATCTTAGGCGAACTACGAATTGGCTCATGAGATAATCACTTGAATTGTAAGTAAAAGTATGGAAGTAAAAGCATAAGCTTAGTAAAATATGTTTAACGAAAGTAAATGCCACTTGCCTAGCTCTAATGGCGGCACTTCAGTTAGCTATTCGTATTCGCTATTGGGTGTTTGTCGTATTTTACATACAAATAAGACGAATATTTTGTCAAGCATACCAACCATGGGAATTATGATGACAAATACGCAAATACGAATAGCCAAGTGAAGTGCCACCATAGGGGAGGCAAAGGTGTCGTGTCGATTGTAGGAGTTCCTCTGAGTATACAGGGTGTAACGTAAAGGGTATATGAAGCCGAAGGGAGGGCGTTCAGTATCGGTAACTGAATAACTTTTGTTCTACGACTTTACGAATAAAAAATAAAAATAAATTAATGTCTCATACAAATCGATCAGCTGACCGGTACGAAATGTATGAAAAGTCAAACAATAAATTCGCAAAAATTGAAAAGCTGTAGAACAAAAGTTGTTCAGTTACGGATACTGAACACCCTCTCTTCAGCTTCATATACCCTTTACGTTACACCCTGTAGATTAGGTTCTATATGTGTACCGCCCACACAATGTATAGAACCTCCAAATCAAAAACATGTTTTGCGAATAGTTGCGTCCCAATAATTGCTCTCAGCGGCTGTAAGTACTACGCTGTGAGATGCGTGAACTTTGACACCTTTGGCTGTGTCTTGCGCAACCGGTGACCGGCCGGTGGGTGGGTAACTGTAAGGCTGCGTTTCCACCAGAGATGTGCTATGCTACGGTATGCTCTGGAAGCGTTTGATATCCACCAACCATATTCATTGGTCTTCACTGGTGGAAACGAGTTCAACTAAGCTATGTTTTTACTTTTGAGCTCAGTGGCTCAGTGGTTGGGTCAATGGACTTGCAATACGGAGGTCCCAGGTTCGATTCCCAGCCAGGGCAGCCATGTACCAATGATATATCCTCGTTTTTTCGACGGAAAAACTTACGTACATTTACCGAGTGCTCTCAAAACATCCTGATAAAACCCGCATGCCGTAGAAGAATAAAAAATCTAAGTCATGTGAATTCCGTTAATCCATAATGGGCCCGCGTGGTGGATCCTGGCCCGAGCTCCCTCGATTTAAGGGAAGGTCTGTGCTCGAACAGTGGGGCAATAAATAGACTGATGATGATGTTTTTACATGGAAGGGAGCGAGTGGTGTAGCTATGTGCAGGGCAGATAATCTTCCTCGCACAGCTGCCTCGCGGCGGCGCATATTCATAGCACATCTTACTCCGCTACACAGCTTAGTGTTAGTGGAAACGGTCACAGTTTCGTAGCTTAGCTTTCGCATCCTCGCATCTGGTGGAAAGGCGCCCTAACGTGTAACCATCGCAGTCGGCTGGGATCAGCACGTCTTTAGCGTTAGGTAACGCTTGATAAGAGTGTAATTCACAAAACATACACATCAAACAATAATTGCTGTAAGATTTTGGTCACGATTATTTGAAATACTATCGAATTTTCGACTGTTTTTAGTTACTTAGATTTTTAGGTAGTTTGTAATGTATTTTTAAGTAGTTTTTAGTAGGAGTTACCAGTATATTTTGACCAAGTCTTTAATTTAATTAGGGCCAAGTTACTCTGTTCTAGACCATGCGTGGCTGATCGGAGACAGAATCTGAGACCTCTGTGAGTCCTAGTTACTGCTGGAGTATATTTATTAATTCGATTTATTTTATTATTAGAGGGTATAATGATTATTAAGGTTTTATTGTTATTAGCTGGTTTAACAATATTTATAGCTGGAATTTCAGCTAATTATGAGTTTGATTTGAAGAAAATTATTGCTTTGTCAACTTTAAGAACCACTGTGCCATCGATATCTTAAATATTTGTCGCTTAATACAGCAAATATTAAACTTAATGCTCCCACTTCCCTTAGCTATTCGTATTCGCTATTGGATGTTTGTCGTATTTGTCAAATACTTGACGTACATACAAATAAGACGAATATTTTGTCAAAAATACCGACCACACATGGCAATTGTGACAAATACGCAAATACGAATAGCCAAGTGAAGTGCGACCATTAAACTTAATACGAAAATACCTAGCGTAATTGGAATAAGTTACGTTCAAATGCCAAAGCAATGGTAGCAGCAGACTACGCAATCCGTCATGTCTTGCATTCCCCATAGCACAGCCCATGGCCCATAGCATGCCGATACCATGGGAAAGTGTGTAACTCGCTCACTATCGTAATATAGTTCCAATGGCCAATTAGCGGGACTGTTTCCATATCGTTTGTGAAACATTGCGTTGCGTCTAGAAACGTCTGGAGCTGGTTTAGCTGCAGTCACGACTCTCGCTTAGAAAATTGATACGACCTTTTGGCCACGAGTCGGAGGCTGTGCGTTGTACAGTCGAAAACAGAGAAAAGTGTACCTACATTCAAGGGCGTCGCCAGTCGATGGCCCAGAGGGGGGCAAGCCGGTATAAATTACAGCTGTGTGTGAGAACAGGCGACGACGCGGCCGCGAGGACGGAATAGGAGAGACAGGAGCGCTCTCCTCTCCCCGCTCGCTCTCGCCTCATCGCTTTCCAGTACCTGACTAAGGACTTTGCATTGGGCTGGATATTTTTTCTAATCTCTAGGGGGGGGTAGCTGCCCCTACCTGCCCCCCCCCCCTTGGCGACGCCCTTGCCTACATTCGGGTTATTGCCCGTGGACCACCTCGGTGGTTTACCAGTGATGGGGATGCCCGTGGCACATCCAGGTGAACCAAGGGAATTATTTTTGCCCGTAGACCACGACTTGTGTTAAAGTATTTAATTACCTTACCTACTTATATTCACCCTTACCTATACCTTCAACACTTACTGCAGTTTTAAATGAAACTTGATTAATATTTATTTTGTAATTTTGTTCGATGCCTAATTATTTTTATTAATCAATTATTATTTTAAATTCTTGTCTGTTATATAACTGCCAAGAACTGTCAAAAACTGCCAAGAACTGTCAAAAACTGCCAAGAACTGTCAAAAACTGTCAAAAACTGCCAAGAACTGTCAAAAACTGACAAGAACTGTCAAAAACTGACAAATCTGTCAAGCATTAAGGTTGGGATTTTCTCATACGAGTATTGTAAACGCTCGGTGCCATACTTATAATCACGCGTATATGTTATAAGAGGGGGGGAGGGGACTTTAAAAACTATTACCCCCTAAATTCAAGCTTTTCAGTCAATTACCCAGAATTCTCTTTAGGTAACTCGATAAAAAGGTTTAAAAGAAACTTGAGTATTATATTTGAAACGAACTGTTTAACTGGTATTTAGCGTTGATTGTTCAAAAAGAATTTTATGGTTATTTTAGGCCCGTATTAATAAATCACTCTCAGCTCAAAAGTCAATCTTGAGAACGACCTCAAGATGGCGTTCATATTAATAAACGTAACTTAGGTGCGCGTTTAGGAATCGGGTATCACGTGAGTAACGCCGTATTAAAAACAAAACTCAGCAAAGAACTGTCAAACTCACACTTGAGAACGTCATTGCTGATTGCAGGCGAACCTCGACTTGAGAAAGACATCACGTGATACGCCTTCAAGATTGGTTTATTAATAAATGACATACTTGAGATGGTTGTCTCGTCTTGAGAGTGTATCAGCAGAATTCGCTCTTGAGGGCGGGTTTAAGCTCAGACTATTAATACGGGCTTAAGTGTCTTAATGAGCATAAGAACATTGTAAATTTGTAACCTTATGTTAGAGCAATAAATGATATGAGTTTGAGCATCTGTTAATCTAAAAATGTTAATACTTGTGAGTCCACCAGTACGCAGAGGCCTGGCCAATCACGCCGCGGCCGGAGGGCCGTCCCTTTCACCTGTTCCTGCGCCGGCGCAACCACCTATACCGAAGCCCAAATCAAGTGTCTTATTTTGTAAACAAAAACTAACATACCCTACTAACATTTTAAGCTGTTATGTGATTATTGCATATTTACATTATTAGATCGGATCAAATTATTATATATAAACGGATATCACTCACTTATATTGTTAAAGTCGGCAATTAGACCGACAGTTTCGACCGATTTTGACGGTCTTTTTCAAGGTGAGCGCGCCACGCCCGCGTCGCCGGTGACTGCCGTTAATTGCCGACTTTAACAATATAAGTGAGTGATATCCGTTTATATATAATATTTTGTAGTAATGGCTCACTATAGTTTTAGATCGGATCACTTTATTTAATTTATGAAACTCTATGAAAGATGACTAACTGAACGATGCTCAGCGGGGTACTCTCACCTCTTATAGCGATCCAGTTTTCTGATTAATTTAACGTGATATTAAACATAAAATAGTCCCTGTAGACATTAAAAGGAAAATTATCAAATAATTTCGCAACCGTCGTTTCCCGCCATTTTCAAGAGAACCCAAGGCTATTATATAAAATAAATTCTAAGTAAAAATAAGAGCGCATCATCGCTAATGCCCTCCACACACAGCCGCGACCTAGCGGCGATCTGCGATCAGTCGAAACGTATGCCCCGCCTCATTTTCATGGCATTTTAACGTCCGGTAGGTAGCGATTTGAGGCCTGCGATCTATGTTCAGTAGGTAACGACGGCAGAAAATGAGGCGGGGCTTGCGTTTCAACTGCGGGGTTACTCTCACCTCTTATAGCGATCCAGTTTAGGTTTCTAAACTGACAATTTGCTACAATGACGTCAAATGTCACTGTAGCAAATAGCGATTCGGTTCAGTTTAGGAACCTAAACTGGATCGCTATAAGAGGTGAGAGTAACTCTGCAGTTGCATCTCATTGCCGGACGGACAACAAAGTGATCCTATAAGGCAGTGCGCAGACCAGAGTCACGACTGTTTAAGACAGACTTGTCGCTGAGCAGTTCTCGTAGGTATTAGACAGCTTTGTCTATGAGACGTCTCGTTTGAAGTGTGCGCGCCTCATAATGTTTGTAAAGCAATAGTTTATTTATTTATTTTATTAATGGACTCGACAGTTCGTCATTTGCCAATGTCATGTTACAGAAAATTCAATGTATAATAGTCTTCTATTTTCCTCCAGGGGAGTCGCCGTAGCGTCTTCACCCTGAGTAGCCGCGTCTTCATGTCTTCATCCAGAGGAGACGCCGTAGCGTCATCACTCTGGACGAAGCAGCTCGACAGTCACGTTCACTCCCGAGCTTGTAGCGGGAACTCTTGATAAAAGCTTGAAACCCCAGATCTTGCTCAAATTATCCAACAAATTCACCATACTGTCACTCGCGAACATTTTCTGATTAATTTAACGTGATATTAATCTCAAAATAACCACTGTAGACAATAAAACAAAAATTATCAAATAATTTTGCAACCGTCGTTTCCCGCCATTTTCAAGAGAACCTAAAGCAATAGTCTGTTGTCACGTAACGTAAAGGAAGAATTGAACTGCCACTCCCATATAAACTACGGCACTCACTACTAAACAATTAATTCCATACATAATTTGAATTTGGAATCAAAAGGAAGAAATTAAACTGCCAGTCCGATGTAAACTGACATTCACTCCTGAATAATTTGGTAGGTAAATTGCAAAACATTACTACATTTCGTTATAAAATACAAATAATAGGTAATAAATAAGTTAAGGAAATAAAAAGATAATGAAGATAAGATGGAAACTCAACACTCAGAACTCAATAAAACTTAAGAGGTAGGGCAAAACCCTACACTGTCTTATAACAGTCGTGACTCTGGTCTGCGCACTGCCTAAGAGTTCCTTTTTTCCTTTTGAGACAGAGACCCCTAAAACGCTTTTAGTTACGCTAGTCTCTCGTGCGGTATGAGCTAGTGCCGTGTTGCAAGCTCTAGGTCCGCTCTCCGGCACTTATCTCGCTCTTAATTTGTTTGCGCAACGTGTTCCGTTCCACATTAACTCGGAATTTAATCGCTTCGGGCCATTGGCTCGACTCTATATGACTCTACACGCACAATTTGATTGCGAATGAAGCAGTTGATTAGGATTGAACAAAATCGCACCTCGTAATTAGTCATTAAATGGTTGTATTGAGACTTTGACGAATGTAGAGAACATGTAGAGCAGTGGGTCCCAACCAGACCAGTGGCCGGCTAGAGCTAAAATATGATCCGCTAAGATTTCAAAGGTGTGGCTTAGGTGGCACCTCACCATCCAAAAATCTCACCTATATATAGAAAAAACTCCTGACATTTGATAAAATATTCATAGGCAACTAATGAATGCTCTACGTAGGTAATATAGAAGCAGGTATCCCAAAGCGTAGTGTTTCTTCATAGCTTATGATCGCTAGTACGCTATTGCAACCTGCGCCTGTCAATAATGTAGTCACGATAACAATGCGCGTGCGCACTGCAAGGGGACGTTTGTAGGCCTGGGGGGCGGGGTGGGGGGTGACACCGCGCGCCATTCAATTATTTCTCACGCGATAGTACGGACAGGAAAAACAAGGCGGAATATTCACTAGTAGGTAAGGACTATTTTTTTGAAGAAAAAAAAATAATTTAGTTGTCAGATTGCTAATTTTCTCTAGTCAAAATAGCAATAGTAAGTTACTTATTTTATAGACAAAAAATCAATTTTTTCGCCAAAATTTTATAGTTGCTAATATTTTACGCCAATTTATTAATTTTTACCTATGTTCAATCAATAATCTCGGGGTAGTATACTTAATTCACCTTGGGTAATTCACCTGGGTGCATTAAGTACACTATTAGCAGACTTGATCCACCCAGTCTACTGTGTAGTATACTTAATGCACCCAATTGTTTCCGGGTGCATTAAGTATCTAACAGCCAAGTAGGGATACCATACATGCAAGTCAACAAATATATTTAATATCATGTTTTAATCAATCATGCTAGAAACGGCAACATATTCCCAACTACTTAAGGGCCTTCCATGAGCCAACTAGCGCCACCAACATTGAAAAAATAATATCTTCCAATTTAATCAATTTTATTAAAAAAGCTATTTACAAAATGTTTATTAGGATGAATACTATTTTTCAATATACAATACATGGCATAATTGCGACAAGCTAAGTTGTAGTTCACAAATGTGCCAAAAACGGCCGTTTTTCGCAATTATGCGAACTACAACTTACCGAAATTGAATCACGTTATAAATAAGCATTTAAAAATAGTATTTATCGTAACAAACATTTTGTAAATAGCTTTTTTAATAAATTTGATTATATTGGAAGATATTATTTTTTTAAGATTGGCGGCGCTAGTTGGCTCTATGAAGGCTCTTAAGCTGAAAGCTTATGCTAGGGAGCGACTGCTACATCCGCCGTCAGAATGAAGTGGTCCCGAGCTGGAAGGCGTTCCACGTGTTCCTGAGCGCCTTCAGCGGAGAGGGGGGAGGCACGAGGCCTCCCGGAGTCGGGCCCGACGACAGGGCCGCGGTAGTTTTCGAAAGAGTACCCGTGGTCCTATCCATGGTGGCGGAGGCGGAACACCCCAGTTGACTACTACAGTGGTTATCGAACCTGCGACTCTTACGGGCTAGCCTTTGGACTGAAACTTATTGAGTTCACAGGTTTACTACCTAGTTAAAGGTCTATAAAGATAGCGATTCTGATGTGTTGCAATGTAAGTATATGGACACATGTTATGTAACAATTAGTGAGTCCATAAACATCATTTTCATTAGTAGGCAATCGATGTAAACCAGGTGAATTAATTAACGATTATGTGCCGCAGACACAGAAACGGAATCCACTGTATTGCGACATCAGGAAGTGTTTTTTATATGTTTAATAAATTAATAAGGACTTAGGTATTGCTGGCGTCAATCAACCAATCATAAATTTTATACTATACAGGTGTTAAAATTTTACAGTAGTTCCATACAATATTCTGCCATTTCTGGCGTGCAAAAGATTGTTGGTTGTTTTTTGGCGTGCAAATGATTGTAGGCATTTGACAACAATAGGGATAAGAGGGGTAAGATAAGGTTAGTCAGTCGTGGATATAACGCTTAACACATCTAATCAAAGCTGACTTCCTACTCCTTTCAATTATCACCCCCAAATATTTTAATAGGGTAGTTACCTAAGCTGGGAAATTTTTTAAAACAAATTCTTTTTTGTTTATTTTAACAAAATAAACAAACTCAATACGAATAGTTCGTTTTGCCAAAAAGGCTGAAGTACAACAGCTTTAAATGGCGGTAAGATACTTAATTCACCTGGGTAATTCACACGGGTGCATTAAGTACACTAGTAGCAGACTTGATGACGTGAATTAAGTATACTACACTAACCATCAATATCCAAGGTTAATGGAATATCGAAAAACTAATTTTATATTGTATTCTCACCATGATCATTTATCGATCAAGGGAGTTTAATTAGGAATTAAAAAAATATTGATTCCGTTTATTAGTTTAATTTAGGTTAGTAAGATAATTAATTTAAAAATTAAAAAACCCGATTGCCTAAAAATTTAAGTCGCTTTGATTAAATATTTATAGCCTAATGTCGCTTCTACAATCAAGACGAATCTAACGTCATCTCATTTCGCCGTTTCGGCGTGCCAAAGAATTAGACATACTATAGTATGACCGTCTAAATCAGTCTTCGCCTGCGCGGTACAGGGACGCGGGGGTAGGACGACAACGGGGGTGCGGGAGAGGTGCGGGGGCGGGCGCGCGAACAGAAATGTATTGTAACAGAAATGCGCCTGCCGCCCGCACCTCTCTCGGTCCCCGTTGTCGTCCTACCCCCGCGTCCCTGTACCGCGCAGGCGAAGACTGATTTAGACGGGCATACTATACATACATACATTGATGCACTCGAAAAACATAACCCTCCTTCTTGCGGAGTCGGGTAAAAATATATAAGTATGGATAAATTTGCTGACGCTACGTATAGCTAAAGACAATGTATAGGTAAGCTATTATCTCCGGTACAGCTATTTGTGCAATGTTTATTTGGAAACAGTGGTCGGTGCGGGCTGCAAAGGTCGCCGCACCTGTGCAACTGATTGTAGCTATACTATGCTAGGCATTGCTGCCAACAATGATAGTAACATTTCGTGCGCTTGCGCTGGTAGCGCGACGGTAAGTCGTTCTGCTGCAATGAATGCAGCAGATGAAATCCCGTCGTCTTTGTCGACATAAATGTAAACTATCGACCGTCTACTTGAGAATAGGGTTGAGTGTCGCGCTTTGGGAGAGGTCTACGTCCAGCAGTGGCTGATGATGCGGACTGATGATGATGATATGTATGTTGTGTAAGATTATACAGCACATTGAAAATTTTCGATTCCCGGCAATGAGGGGTTTTCATAGTTTCATAGTTTTCACTGTATGTCAGCTGAATAATTTATTATTATTGGTTTGTTTGTGTAATTTAAACAATACAGTCATTGATCTCCTATAAACAACTAGATACACAATCCGCCTTCTAAAAATGTCCGAGCGCAAAGAAGGTCCAAACGGATGAATCCTCATTTGCTTTATTGGACATTATTTGGACGTTAACAATGGACCCTTATTTGAATGTTTTTTAAATTGTTTTAGTAACACCTTTGTGTATCTAGTTGTTTATAGGAGATCAATGACTACAGTACAAATTAATACTAGGTATGAAATACGAAAAGCCAAGTAAAAAGCCAGTAAGAAAAACAAGTTACAAGCAATAACAATGCATTTAATGTTGACATCAGACTAGTCGGTGCCATCTACCGGGGATAGCGGTACTTTCTTTCTTTCTTTTTTAAATGACACCTTGAAACCCCCTCATTACATAGTTATTTTAAACTATAAGAGAAATGTTAGAATTAAAACTATAGTGAGCCATTCTACAAATTATTTTATTATACATACGTATATAAACGGATATCACTCACTTATCACGCACCGTCGTCGGCGGGACAAGTTATGTCGGAACGCGCCCAGAGGCCACCGGCGACGCGGGCGTGGCGCGCTCAACTTGAAAAAGACCGTCGAAATCGGTCGAAACTGTCGGTCTAATTGCCGACTTCAACAATATAAGTGAGTGATATCCGTTTATATATAATAATTTATAAGAGAAATGTATCTATGTACGTAACGTACATAATGTACCTATTCTTTTCTCTCGTTTTAGACAATACTTATACGTGAATGACCACAACTATCTGATGCGATATCTAGTACGTATACGTATTCATTTGAAGGCTTTACCATTAGCAAGTAGCGGGCGACCTCTAAACCAGCCCGCGGGTCCCGCAGTAACATTCTACCACAGACCACTTACCCCATAGACATGAAATCGGTACAAACTTGCAAGCGAAAAATTCTGTCAAGCGATAGGCGCAATTAGACGAAGCGGGGGGCAGGGGCGCACATATTAAACCCGTTTCGATATCTCAAGATTACGCGTGTCGCGAAGCAATGTTGCGCTCATGTGCGGGCAGAAACGGGCGCCCTCCTGGTACAGGTCTTTGGGGTAAGTGGTCTGTGCATTTTACAAACGACGCCGGTATTTAGCGGCTGCTCGAGATCGGGTTGCGCAACTCACAAGGTTTGCGGTGTAAATGGACTGCTGGTCGAAAAATTACAATAAGTATAATATAAATTACCCTTTGATTTTAGAAGTCAGATCATTAATAGTCATTGGTTATCAAAAGAATCAGAATCGTATCTTTATTGCAAGTAAGTAGATACGTTGTGTAAATGACATTGCCACATTTCAATGGAGCTTTGCCTCACCTACAAAACTACGAGACCATTTAAGCTGTACCTATCATTTTGTTGGGGACTTATTACAGGTTTCATATTGCATAATATCATTTTCTACTACTCTCGCAACTCCTATAGAAGAATAACAAAAACAATGAATAATTCGCTTCGATTTCTTACTATTTTCTGAATTCTTAATTAAGCTGTTTTTTTCGACTCGCAACTTGTACATAACTTTAATTTAAACCAATAATTTTAATAAAAAACGGAGATATTTTTACATTTATTCGTTATCTTGTACAACTTGCGGTTGATGGTGGGGCAGAATCTGGCATGGTCATTTGTACCGATTTCATATGTCTATTGGGTAAGTGGTTTGTGAATGAAACTGGATCTCGGCATTATGTATCAGATGTCAACTTGTATTTGACGACAGTTGGTCAGACACAGCTTCCAAAGGCCAGTCGCCGACAGAATACCTAATAACGAGTAAAAAACACAGAAAAGCGTGACTTTCTCCGCGCGGAGACAATCCCGCGGCGCTATCAATAGGTATCGGCTAGAAAGTGCGGCACAGATGGCGATACCAATAAGAATAAAACATGAGAACAGAAGTCGGCGATGACATCCGACATCGTCAATAGACAATAATCGCTGAAAAATCGATTTTGGCGATTCTATTTTCAGCGGTCAACCTATTAGTTAGAGGATGTTACTGCCAATGACCCAATGTTATCATATTTATTACCTATTGGTAATAAATATTTTGCCACTATACAGAGTGAGTGGAAATTCGGAACATTCCTTCAAAGGGATGATACTAGAGGTGGTTTGCAACAAATTAGGCCCTATTAACGAGGGGTCGAAAATGAGAATAAAAATCATACCTTTTGTTTTTGAGTTAAGGGTAATTTTAGGCATGCAGTTTTTAAGGTAATCTCTACTTTATCAGCTTTCAGAAAAGTATTATTTCAATGCTCAGAGTTGAGCAGTTTTTTAACATCAATTTTTTTGTGAACAAGTAAATAAAATTAAAACTACCGTAACTCAGAAACCATTCATTTTCGACCCCTCGTTAATAGGGCCCAATTTGTTGCAAACCACCTCTATTATCACCCCTTTCAAGGAATGTATCGAATTTCCAATCACCCTGTATAAAGCCATCTTTATACATCGCTGAATCAACTCTTGTATGTCAAATTTCATTTGTTTTTACCCGACTGCGCAGGAAGAGTTATGTGTTTATCCATTATTTGGAATGAAAATAACAATAAGGGTGGAGAGTGGAGACGACCCTTACAAAACATAGTTTAGGCTGTCTCCATGTACCTATGGCTACATTGTACGGACAACAGCAGATCAATGGCAACACTTGCAGTACGATTTTAAATCTTACGACGCAGATAATAAGAACGGTCCAAAGTCTACTAATACTTATTCTGTGGTATGGAGATTTTTTCCTTCATGAACAAACAATAGCCCATCTCCCTCATTATTTAAGGTAAGACCATATTTGCAATTAAAAAGTCTACATTCCTGCATTATAAAGTCGACATTCCTTTGCGGACTTGCAAGATTTGCTTTTTGTGGTGCGGTTTCTCGCAGCCGAGCGACCCACATTCATTACGTGGCGCAGGGTACCGACAGACCGGTCGGCTGATTATCATGACGTCCGTCACCTGTCAATGGATACAATTCGAAAGCATTATATCTAGAGCCCTCATCGGGCGTTAGAGCTACGTATCCAAAAAAATATTGAAATTCCAAATTGGCGACGTTGCCAAATCGTGGCCAAGTGAGTTAGCTGCCATACATTTCAATATGAATTAGGACATGATGAAAAAATTCTTGCCGGGCGCAGGACTTGAACCTGCGACCTTATCATTCCGTGCCCCGCTCTTACCAACTGAGCCACCACAGGCCACGCCGCGCCCACCGAAAATCTTCATCGCTTTATATATACTTACGTATACTTACTTGGCGTGGCCTGTGGTGGCTCAGTTGGTAAGAGCGTGTCACGGACTGACAAGGTCGCAGGTTCAAGTCCTGCCCACGTCAAGAATTTTTTCATCATGTTCTAATTTATTCACCGAGCATGGATAATGCGTAATTCAAATTCTCAATATGAATTGTTTGAATACGTAGCTGGCGACGTCACACTGGCGTCCCGGTGAAGTAGAGATCTAATGTGAACAAAATGTTCACGTCACGAATATCAATGTTGGAGTTCACAATTAGATATGTTCTGCAGTTCCATTCTGCAGTTTCGAGCTAGATTCAAGAGTCCCACTACAGAGCTCGGGGGGTGAACGTGACTGCTGAGCGGCTTCAGCCAGGGTTGCAGGTGCTTCGACTCCTCTAGTTTAGCCAGATAAAGAAAGGAAAGAAAAAGGAGACTACGTCCAGCAGCTGATACAGGTAATAAAATAAAGATGACGTCCGCTGATTTGTAATAGTAACAGGTACATAGTAGGTAGGTACTTAACTAAATTTCAACAAACAAAAAAACGACACAAAATACGTAAGATCTCGAGGCTATTTTTTTTGGTCATCATCATACCCTGGAACCTTTGTGTCTAAGAACCTTCTCGCCAACACCACATAAAAAAACAGCTATACCTACGATAACGCAGCAGACATACAACACATGAAACTTAACCTCTCTTTGAGCTGCATCGGGGTTTAAAACGTAAGCGCTCATAAGACCTTTCCAATGTTAAAGGTAATTCACCGTGAAGACGTGTTGTTATCAGCACATATTGTAATGTTATTTATTGTGTTACGTAACATTAACATCGGTTCCGTTTGGGGCGCCTTTCTTCGCCCCGGGCGGCGGCGGCGGCGGGCGGTTGGTGCAATTAGATAACATTCGTGAAGAAAGTTATGTCCACTGGACGCTCGCCGGGCGCTGGCCAGGCGTACTGCTTACAATAAATGGAATCAAAAAGAATATGTCACGAAAACTATTGGTCAAACGTGTTGGAGATGTTTCGTAGAGTTTCATTTGGAAAACTAGAAACTAAGTAGAGCTCAGTAACAAACTTATTTGGGCTTAAATTTCTATTACACGAGAAGATTGTGCAGATGGAATTCTAGTGTCCGCGATAGGTTTCCCTGTGCTGCGGCTACCAGTGACTCCCGGTTACACCAGTGCTTATCTACAAGCCAGTGTTTTTGGACCTATAGTCGCTTAGTTAGTTACCAGTTAGTGAATAGGTGGGTTTATGTTGTTTCTTCATTTTCGTAGCCCTCCACGGATACCGGGTTGATTAAAACATTAATTGGTTTTGTGTTGGAGACGGATTTCGGTATCGGTGGAGACAAACTGCCGGGATCCAATCGGTGTAGACAACCCCTCCTGAAAGGACTGTCTCTCCAGTCGATAATGTTCTATGCAAAGTATGCAAATGGACCTTAGCCATTCTCGTGATTTATAGTTAGTCCATTGTTTAAGCCCCTTTTTAACTAAACTTTATATATCTTTAGGGAGGAGGAAGGAGCATAAAGGAAAGGGGAGAGCACAAAAGATCCCAATGGGTCGAAGTGATGCCACATTGGCACACAATCAGGATAAGATAAGATAAAACTAAACTTTAACGAAGTGTGACAACACGGTTTAAGGAAAGAAGAAGAAAGAAAGAAAATGCATTTATTTGACGCCACAATAAAATAGTAGCATACAGCATACAGTGAATAAATAAACGAAACACAAAAACACTAATACAATGAACACTAAGAGACAATATAAGGAACTAAGGGAACTGAGGCTTAACTAGATATACGACTAACAGCATTTGCGTCTATGCTCGTTTCTGTGTATGTAACTGAACTCATAACACAGTTAACACTAGCCTGGGATAGGAGTTAAAGATCTATTTTTAGGTATAAATACCGCTAAGAAAGGAAATATACAATATTCCCCAGAGAGAGAAAAAATATTTCACAGAATCGGATCGCTGATGCCGAAGTGATTGACTATCTTAGGCTGAGATTTGTAGACTCTGTAGCTCATGATAACTTGTATGTAAGAGCGAACTCACACTGGCATCACGCTCTAAAATTGTGTCAATATCGGCCTAAGACTTTGACCTCACATTTTGAAGAAAAAAGCCGATAAGGCGATAAGGCCGCCTGTCTGTACACTAGCTAACTTTGGTTTTATATGTAACTGATGTATTTTCATTTGTGTGCAAATAAAGTATATTTGAATTGAAAAAAAAAATCTAAACGAGACCCCACATTACCGCTCTAACGCGCTCTTTCAACTCAATAGATAGGTGCGTTACTATAATACTGAATACAGTTACAACAGTAACGCACCTAGTATTTTACCGGTGTTCCAATAATTGACATTACGAGTACTATCGCCTCAATACTCAGTATCAATCGCAGCATCCCGGTCAGCACGATACAGTCGGCACCAAATGTAACACTTTGCTCAAAGTCAAAGTACTTTATTTGCTGTAAATGTGGTGATACAGGATGGTACTACAAATCAAGTTCGCACATTTAGGTAACCCGTTACGGCATGCAAACGTTTCACTTTATTATTTTACATAACCTAGTTGCTAGTGCTTTGATGTGCTCTCCAATTATACAGTGAAACATAGTAGTTTTCACAATGTTTTAAAAGTCAAAGTCAAATTTCTTTATTGCAAGTAAGCACGTTGTGTACATTTTTGCACGTCAACATATTTTTTGAATTTACATTTACATCACTTTGCAAGGAAAAGGTGCCAACGCTGAGGAGAAAAAGTGGCAAAAAATTCCGTTCCATTGTTTTTTATACTTTTGTTCCACAATGTTTATTTGTCACCTCTACGCTCGCTGCACAAAATGCCTGTCACATTTATTTCCCCGCCGACTGTACCCATGTCGAGATGGAATACCATACTAATCTATGATTTGTACAATTACAGTAATTTCGGTCCGTTAGTATTTTCGGAGAGTCATTTCGGTTCAATGGGATATTGATTTGAGTTGCGTAGTGAGTGATGGTGAGTGATTTGTCATGGGCCTACATGGCACTAATGACAATATGATTGTAGGCGATCAATCTGTGAGGCAACGCTATCAAGGCATTCTCATGGGGGGGCCCATGACTTTAGGTTAGTTATTCATTATAACGCAAACCACCAATAATTAACTCTAATCGATATCCGCCAGAAGACAAAAGACATTGCTCATAGAATCAGTAAACTGAAGTGTCAGTGGGCTGGTCACATCTGTCGTAGTACCGATAACCGATGGGGGAGACGAGTTCTCGAATGGAGGCCACGAACGGGTAAACGTGGTGTGGGACGCTCCCCGACCAGATGGAGAGATGACCTTCGCAAGATGGCTGGCAGGGACTGGATGCAGAGGGTCGAGAGTAGGGTTGAGTGGGTGCTTTGGGAGAGGCCTACGTCCAGCAGTGGACTGATACGGGCTGATGATGAAATGTAAATTCAATAAAATTGACGAGCAAAAATATACACAGCGAATTTGTTTACTTGCAACAAAGAATATGGCTCTGGTGATTTTGATTCTAAATCAATTCTCTTTCATGATAATTTTTAGGGTTCCGTGCCTCAAGAGGAAAAAGGAACCCTTATAGGATCACTTTGTTGTCTGTCTGTCTGTCAAGACCTATATCTCAGAAACGCGTGGGCGGATCAAGTTGAAATTAATACCAAATACCCAGGTCCGCAACCTTATGCAGCCGTAAAAAAATCAAACTTCTACGTCAACCCAATCAAAAGATATGGCCGCTTATATCGCCTTGTCCCACGACAGCAACGCGCTAAACTTATGCCACCTCTCTTATTACATCAGGGGTTAAAACAGCTAACAGCATTGCATAAAACGACATGTTTAAGTAGAGCGCTCGTTTCCGGCCGCGTCATACCGGAACCATGTCACGGTGACAGGCGACAGGTGACAGGTGTCGCGCGACACGACACGTAAAGCCGTCAGGCGCGATTTGCACGCGGCTTGGCCAGTTGAAACACATGCCCCGCCCCATTTTCACGTGGCAGATGTAATCCCGTCATCTCCGCCTACCTCTATGGGAGACGGACGTCAGTTTATGTAGTAAATAAATAAATTAAACAAGTTTTTGTACCTGAACCTGCTACCTTGTCGTTCCGTGACGCTCTTACTAACTGAGCCACCACAAGCCCACGTCTGACCACCGAAATTCTTCATCGTATATACATACTAATGGTATGCGCAAGTCCTGCCTACGGCTAGAAAATTTTCATCATTTGAATTTGTTTGCCGAGCATGAGATAATGCATAAAATAAATTCTGAATTAAACAAATATTATTATTGATGTGTAGTCGATGTCGGTTTGTGGTAAGGCCATACGAAGGGGTGGTCTACCGACATGTCTGTCGTCGTATTGCAAATATTGCAATGAGTATTTAAACAAATCGTGTATTACATTGCACCCGACCGCAACCGCGACCGGCGACTGGTGCAATACTGCGGTTGCACCACGCGTAGAGCTGTAGCAAACAGTATTCGTTACCGAGTAACGAGTACAACCGCTTCGAAGTACGTTACTCACAAATTCATTTGGATACTCGCATTTGTCGTATCGATGTATAATGAACGATTAAGAGGCAGTAGGACTAGCATAGAACGAGATTGAGCTCATAGTACTCTCAGCGAGTTATAAATACAATTTGTATGCGACATCTCTACTGGCTAATTTGAAATAAAAACGGTCGTATAACGCAGGCATACTCGTACAAATTGTATAACGAGCTCGATCTCGATTCGATGACTATTCATGCTAACCTACTTCGTCGTTCATTCGTTCATTGAATCAAACTGATATCTGGAGAAGTCCCGTCATTTTTGATATTAGAATTTTTAATATTTTTATAAAGGCTCTTGTTTTCATAGATTTGTTAGTGTGTCAAAGTTCCTCAAATATACCAGATATCAGCACATTTCGTAGTTTTTCTTCTCCATCATCCAGCCTTCAGCTCTAACATTATTGTTAGAGCTGAAGGCTGGATGATGGAGAATGGATTGAAAATTATTTTTCAAACTACAGATAGCTGCAATGGTAAACGAAAGACTCGGGGCGATGCTCCATGCTAGAGCTAGATTGTATTTATTTATTTAAGCTTTTACACATTGTGTACAAAAGGCGAGCTTAATGCCTTGCGGCATTATCTACCAGCTGACCTTTGGGCATGCGGAGAAAGCAGAGGCAGGTATTGTATCAAAAATAACGAGTAATCGATCGTTACGTTACTTGTTACTTTCGTTACTTTCACCGCCCTAGCGGCTGTCGTCACGGTGCAGTGCTGTTGCACTCACACTGGCCGCTGACGGTCTAGTATTACTGCACTCGGCGCTTACTTACCCGTGCTTACTACGATAGAAGGCAACGAACTTACCTGAAACAAATAACGAGGAAATAAACTATTGGTACTAATTACTTTAGCTATTAGGCATGAAGTGAGGCCAGATGGGTTACTTATTTCGTGTTAGAACATGATGAAAAAATTCTTGCCCTGGGCAGGAGTTGAACCCGCGACCTTGTCATTCCGTGACACGCTCTTACCAACTGAGCCACTACAGAAAATCTTCATCGCTTCATACATACTTAAAGGGTATGTTACGCAACTCCATCTATCGGACAATAGTAGTAGTATTCCGACAA
The DNA here is from genome assembly GCA_963506565.1 of Tachystola acroxantha. Lineage (NCBI taxonomy): Eukaryota > Metazoa > Arthropoda > Insecta > Lepidoptera > Oecophoridae > Tachystola > Tachystola acroxantha. The sequence goes on from OY735881.1 coordinate 13,770,975, forward strand.
CCATGTCTAACATTCGGTTAGAAACATGATTACGATGATTATTTATGATTATTTCGTGTTATTGGCAGAGAGTAGTAAATACTAAGGAAGGCTGTAATTCATAAACGTGACTTAAAGTTACGCCACCGTTTATGCCCCCTGTCCCTTTCTATCTTAACCTTTTTTGACAAAGTGTGAAAGAGATAGCAACACTATTTAAGGGAAGTGAGGTTTAACTAGGTTTATGAATGACATCATCATCAGTCCACTGCTTAAGAAATTATACAGGACATCCATTGATCTCCTATAAACAACTAGATACACAAAGATCTTACTAAAACAATTTAAAAAACGTCCAAATAAGGGTGCATTGTTAACGTCCAAATAATGTCCAATAAAGCAAATGAGGGTCCATTCATCCGTTTGGACCTTCTTTGCGCTCGGACATTTTTAGAAGGCAGACTGTGTATCTAGTTGTTTATAGGAGATCAATGAGGATATCCCACGAATAAGCATAACAATCTCATAACTCATCAAATTCCATTTTACGGCGGCTTTTCAGTCAGCCGTGATGTTGAATGTTTATTCAAAACTAGGTGTGTTATTGAATGGCATTGTTCAATGAAAGGGCCGCTCAATCAAACGTTCTTTTGAACCTTTTGACTGCGACATAAAAATGTAATTAGTAAAAGTGTGTGATTTTCAGATAGATCTCGAGTTTTTTTAAATTAAGTACACTTTCTTCATTTCATTTCATTTATTCTTCATACACAATATAATGTACAGGCGGACTTAATGCCATGCGGCATTCTCGACCAGTCAACCTTTGGCTTGCAGACAAGGTTAAGGCGGTGCGATGTTTACCAGAGAATCGTAACAAAATTCAAAAATTTAATTCTACTCTTTTTCTTCGAAAAATCTTCCCTTTAGATCTGTATTTTGTTCATATTACACCTTATAGCCCATTCTCACATAGAGTATCTCCGGTAGCATAGCTCACACGTTACCACCACTAAAATTATGTCAAGTTTTGAACAATTTATGGCCTTAGCGATATCTCTAGCCGGTCTGTTGAGTGTAATTGGCTGACCACAGGCACAGGTCCGTCCACTCTCACTGTGGCTGCGCGGGCGCAACGAAACGGAAAGCGGTCCAGCGACATGCCGCGCCGCCGTGAGACATCACAGACACAGGTACCTAACAGGTACAGCAAAACGCATATCAAGTGTAACACTTAATCGTACTGCAAGGTGTTATTGATCGTCTGCTGTTGTCCGTACAGTCGAAGACAGAGATAAGTATACAGGGAGCCTCATTAAAGTTGCTTTAAATGCTAGCCTACAAACTAGCTTTTCAAGCATTGATCTCCTATAAACAACTAGATACACAGTCTGCCTTCTATAAATGTCCGAACGCAAAGAAGGTCCAAACGGATGAATGGACCCTCATTTGTTTTATTGGACATTATTTGGACGTTAACAATGGACCCCTATTTGGACGTTTTTTAAATTGTTTTAGTAAGACCTTTGTGTATCTAGTTGTTTATTATAGATCAATGTTTTCAAGTTAATAATAGATGGCGTGGCAGAAGTGAGTAAAAAACACACAGGGACCATGAAAGAAATATTGTTAATATCAGCTGAATAATTTATTTTTAGGTTTGAGTAATTTTAATAATTAAAACAATACAGTTTAATAATTTTAATAGGTACAGTCAAAGACGATAAGTATACAGGGGGCCTCAATAAGGTTGAGATTTTCTCAAAAACTACGGGACCGAATTTAATATTTTTTTTTACAGTTACATAGTTTTAACTTTTATCTATCAAACAGTGAAATAATTTTTGCAATAGGTCAAGTAGTTTTTGAGAAAATCTCAACCTTAAAATCTCTCCTGTACACCTTTCTGTGTGTTCCGCCGTACCACACAAAAATAGACATTCAATTAATAAACAAGGTTAGCCCGTGCATTGATGCTCTTTAATTTTGAGATGCGAAGTCGTGAAATCAGTGCCATCTACCGGAACTAGCGGTACTAATTTTGTTTCTTTAATATGACCTTGAAAACCCCTCATGTTTTTCAGTTACGTTTTCGTCAAAGCGGGGGGTGACTGCTACTTCAATCGTTATGGTTATCGTCTTCATTTTGACACTTGAACAGTATACATTGCTGCGTTTCGTTGTCGTTTGTTAAAACTTACAAAAACACAGCAGCAATGTATCGCGTCCATGTGTCAAATTGAAAGCGATTACCATAACGATTGGAAGGTGGATACGATGGAATATTTAAGTGACAAAATTATATATTAAAAGCATTACCTAAATAAGTCATGAGAAAATAAAGATTAGAACAATATAAATTACCCGCAACAGCGTAACCGTGACAAAACGAAAACTCTGGAGAACGTCTTCCGCACTCACGTTACACAGCGTTACATAAACATAACGTAAATATTGCCTAGTATTAGTAACCGTTACGTAAGCTAATATTTGGCGACATGCACCGCTGCTGAGTGGTTCGTCAGCAAAATGAGTTATGTACTAGAGATGCCACGAATATTCGGCTACTATTCGGTATTCGGCCTATTTGGCCGAATACCGAGTACCAAATCATGAAAAAAAGACACATCATATTACTCAAGATTATTTTATTTATTTATTATTTATTTTTATTTTTATTTGGTACACAAAACAGATTACAATCATTGTATAATTGAAGTATCAGAGTCTTAAATGTATGGTCTAGACAGTAATCCAAAAATATGTGTACACATTGAGATTTGTATATCGTGGAACATAAGAGTGAATGCAGGCAATGTTACCGCCGACAACACATCAGTGGTAACACGTTGAACTTGAGTAGAGTTCTTAATATATGTAATTATGGAGGCATCAGATAGGTAGTCAACGTGATACCACCGATACGACACCGACCGCACAGTACCCACAGTACCTATTATTATTATTATTCTAAATTATCGTCGTCGTAAATGATACCTTCAGAAAATAACCTCTCAATATACGCGCGGGAGTAGCTTTAGCGTATATAGGAGGCGAAAAATTAACGGTAAGTATTCGGTCAAATCACTGTTCGTGGCAACTCTAGTAAGTACTTACTTCAAAATCAAATAATTACGGACAACAGCAGGTCAATGGTAACACTTGCAGTACGATTTTAAATCTTACGACGCAGATAATAAGAACGGTCCAAAGTGCTACACTTGATCTGCTGTTAGCTGTACAATATTTCCCCCCATTTATCGTGTAAGGAAACCTTGGTACATCTGCGATTCTGCGCAGATCAACAACAATTGCATAACAATCGTTCATTATGCATTGTGTGACCGCGCGAACAGGCGAGGTCCCCCCCCCCCCCCTCGCCCCGCACGACGCGATGCACTTTTTGTGCGCACGCGCAGATCAATACACGGCAAAAAGTTTCGGCTGCGGATCATAGGGTGGCCAAGGTTCGGACTATTTTATAAAAAGACTTTAAAAAGAAAGTTAGTTAGATGTAACACCTAGAAATAACCAAATGACATGATTACAGTTTGTTAATGACAAGGCCTCTTTACAGCCGCTACTTAATTTATTACTATTGTTACTACGTTACGCTTGCGGCGTTACCGCTCTGTATAGCTATGGCCAACCTTTGCACCAGGTAGGACCCGGAGCGAGAGTCACGAATTGTCACAGTTTTTTAATTGATTATTAATGAATATAGTTTAATTACTTTTAGTGACCATTGACACAATTTTATTTATTATTATTTTTATTGTCTATTCGCAAAGTCGTACAACAAAAGTGGTTTAGTTATCGATCTTGAACACTGTCCCTATACACTTTTTATACACTGTATTATTTGTAAGCCCTAATATATTTTTCTTCTTAAAAAAATAGAACTCCACAATTTAAATTAGGACCTACAAACTAACCAGTAAAAGAAAACATTGCCTTAGTCAAGTCCGGAGCTATCCGACCAAATCGCACCTCACGGTCCCCCTAGCGCAGCTTTCCCATTGGCCGGTCGTTGGCCTGTCTACTGCCTATTGTTGTGATTAGGTTCGCCTATTGTTTTATTAGTATTGAGATATAACTTGATATCATGTTTGATACGATAATTGATAAGACACAGAAGACATTTTAAGAAAAGAAGTCAATTAATACTAAAACAATAAATTAAATCAATTTATTGCATTAGTTGTCCGGTGGAACACAGAGAAAGGTGTACAGGAGAGTTTTTAAGGTTGAAATTTTCTCAAAAACTACTTGACCTATTGCAAATTATTTCACTGTTTGATAGATAAAAGTTTAAACTATGTAACCGTAAAAGAATTATTAAACTCGGTCCAGCAGTTTTTGAGAAAATCTCAACCTTATTGAGACCCCCTGTATACTTATCTCTGTCTTCGACTGTACATACATTATTATTGACTCTCACATGAACCCTGCAAGGGCACTACAACATAATATCATAGTTTTATATTTTATCATCAATTTTCTCATTCCAATTCTATATAAATTACAATAAATAAATTAAATTCGATTGAAGTTAAATCGCATTAAATAGCTTAGTCACAAGGTTAGTAGATCTACGTTAACTGGTAGGTAATAGTGATAATAGTGGGCCTTCATAGAGCCAACTAGCGCCGCCAATCTTAAAAAAATAAAATCTTCCAATATAATTAATTTTATTAAAAAAGCTGTTTACAAAATGTTTATTAGGATGATATTTTTTAAATGCTTCTTTATAACGTGATTCAATGTCGGCATAATTGCGAAAAACGGCCGTTTTTCGCACATTTGTGAACTACAACTTAGCTTGTCGCAATTATGCCATGTATTGTACATTGAAAAATAGTATTTATCGTAATAAACATTTTGTAAATAGCTTTTTTAATACAATTGATTATATTGGAAGATATTATTTTTTCAAGAATGGCGGCGCTAGTAGGCTCATGGAAGGCTCTTAAGTAGATTTGTAAAATATCAATAAATGTAGGGAGTAGAGATTGTAAGTAGCATTTAGTTATTATTAAGGAACCTGCTACCAAGTGCTGTAATTAATGGCCTTATCGTTTAAAGCAATGTCTTCCCGACAACTATCAGAGAATGATAATGTAGCCTGTAACTGCAGTCCGTCCGTCAATTTCCCTTGGTGTGGGCAGTGCCCGCGGGGCCATAAAGCGCAGTGAAAGCAGCCGTAATTGCCCCGCGTAGGTACGGAACGTGTGGCATCGCATGCGCACGTTGATTGCGCGCTAGGGATGGACACAGCGGTAATTTATCATCAAAATAAAACGGAAAACATAGTGACACTATTAATTTGATAAAACGGAAATTACCGTAGAGGGTAGATCGTTTTGTGTCACCCTTCTGACGTTTAACACTCACCGACTTCAGTCTACTCGTGACCATGATGGCTGCAATGCTGGCGAAATATCCAGACATCAATAATAAATGCTTAACACGGTAATTCCCGTTTTATCTAATTAATATGTATACAAACCGTGAAAGTTTAAACAGTGACACTACTCAAGGGTTGACTGGAAGAAATCCCCCTGAGCGGGATAAGTCCGTCTTTGTACAACTTAATTTCTCTATATATTTTTGTTAAGCGTTAAGTAAGAAAGTACTTATGTAAAAAAATTATGTACAACACAGCGTACGCAATCAAACTAACAGCTTAGACAGACACTGAGATCGAGATTCAGAGACATTATAATCGAATCTTAAGCTTAGTTTAAACACAAAAGGCCCACTTACAACAAATAAATAACCTGAGGAGAGATAGCGACTTAATCCGCGACTTTAACCCCCTGATTTTTACTCAGGTTAAATAATTAAGATTCGGGTTATCGTTTATTGCAAGGTCTATCCGTTAAAATATAAATATAATAATGTGCAGTCGAATAAATAAATAATAAGCCTTAATAAAGTTAAGTAAGATTGTCACAAATACTACTAGACCGATTGTAAAAATAAAATAAATAATATATAAAAATATAATTTTCAAAAACACCAGCATATAAATGATACAAAAATAAGGTACCTCCTAGTAGGCAAATTAAAAATTCGCCTGTGTCAGGAGCGCCCACTCTTTCTTAGGTCTAGTTAACTTAAAACTGGTACATCGGCAAGAAACAGCAAGCATTGATAATGAAAAAATAAAATAAAACATGAATAAAAAAAGGAAAAATCTTTTACTTGACGATAGTTTAGAGTACATACTTTGGAATTGTAAATAATTTTCAAAAATTAGTCTAATATTTTTTGAGATAATCTCAAACCATAAAAACACTCCAGTGGGGTGACCGCGACTTCCAATCGTAATCGTTATCGCTTTCAATTTGACACATGGACGCTATACATTGCTGCTATGTGTTTGCCAGTTTTAACAAACGACAACGAAACGGAGCAATGTATATCGTTCAAGTGTCAAAATGAAAACGATAACCATAACGATTGAAGTCGCGGTCACCCCCCTGTACACCGTTATCTGTGTTCTTTCTGACCGTATAATACAAATAATCAAGTGGATCGTATATTAAGTATTCAATACATAGCAAAAGATATTGTATAAATGTCTACGTGAGCCTACGGTGTATGTATCCTACCAGCAACCCACCAGTCCAATTTCTCCTCATTACAGTGATTGCAACGCTTTCATTTTTCACCTCCGCCGCCGCAACCACTCGATTTCGATCCAATCACGTAGTACGTTCGACCAGCGACCGACCGACAAATAGACCCCTACGATTACGTAACCAAAACAAACACGGCCCGAATCGACACCGTGAAATAAATAAATAAATAAATAAAATTAACCGTGGGTCTTTAAAATGGCCGGAAACGACGGTTGCGAAATTATTTGATAATTTTCCTTTTAATGTCTAAAGGGACTATTTTGTGTTTAATATCACGTTAAATTAATCAGAAAATGTTCGCGAATGACAGTATGGTGAAGTTATTGGATTATTTATGCAAGATCTGAAGTTTCAAGCTTTTATCAAGAGTTCCCGCTACAAGCTCGGGAGTGAACGTGACTGTCGAGCTGCTTCGTCCAGAGTGATGACGCTACGGCGTCTCCTCTGGATGAAGACATGAAGACGCGGCTACCCAGGGTGAAGACGCTACTGCGACTCCCCTGGAGGCAGATAGAAGACTATTGAATATATTGAATTTTCTGTAACATGACATTGGCAAATGACGAACAGTCGAGTCCATTAATAAAATAAATAAATAAATAAGTTAATACATGACACCCTAACGTCATCCATTAGCACGAGTTTCTTAGCGGCCCTCAACGTTTAACGTTATGTCAATTTATCTTGCGTTAAAGATAATCCCGTGTCAAATTCTAATCAACCATTGTCATAGAATAATTTGACCAGTGGTGAGAATAATTTAAATCAATAGCTAACCCGTTCAAACGTATATCTAGAACTTTACTGCAAGTGGTTCTAAGTGAAGAGTTGCCGAGCCTGTCGCCCCATAAATACTATTATCACCTTAGCTCAGTGAGCAGTGTGCCCCGGCAACACCCGCCACGTGCGGAGCTATGAAAGCGTTTCAAATGCTTCGCTATTATCATATTATTCACCGTTAAGATACGTTCAACATTAACATTTCGAGTTGGTAGAGAAAGTGGCAGCCCTATTACGCTTTGCTAAATATTTCGCAATGGATCCAAACCTAAGTCCACTGCAAGTGTATTTTTACCCATAATGCAAAAAGAGAGGTGTTATGAGTTTAACATTTGTGTGTGTATGTCTTGACTTTGATTTAGTTTTTTGTTTTGTTAGAAAAGTTTTTCTTGTGTGGTGTAGTGACCAAATCTGCACCTTATTATGTATAAACGGATATCACTCACTTATATTAGTTTTTATTTTGTTTTTTAAATCACCAAATTGTTTATAATGTCAAAATAAAACTAAACTAAACAAACTAATAATAATACCTAAAAAAGGTTTTTTTTTCTAGGTAGTTTTAAAGTATTTTTCTGGTTTAAGATCATTTAATTCTTATGAGAAATAAATGATCTTAAACCAGAAAAATACTTTAAAACTACCTAGAAAAAAAAACCTTGCCTAAAAACAATTTAAAAAATTCGTCCCTCTTGGGAGGGTGCCCATCACGCTGGCGGCATTCCCGCGCTGGATGGCTAGGCTCAGCCTCTGCGCGAGACCCGCCAGCACGAGGGTCACCCGGCGCCTCCCTCAGGCGCTTGCTGAAGTTAGTTATTGTTATAGTTGTTAAAGTAATATAAATGAGTGATATCCGTTTATATATAATAATTTGTAGTAATGGCTCACTATAGTTTTAATTCTAAAATCTGCACCTATTGTCAGAGTTATTTAGGCTGCCTGTAGGCCTCTCACATGACTTGACGATGACGACTGCTGGCAAGCGACAACAACCGCGACCAACTGCTTAACGCACTAAGCACGGTAGGGTAACTACACTTATCAGGTACATTGAACATGTCAATAAAAATATATAATCATCGTTACCTCAGTGGCGGATTATCCTAAAGGCAAACTAGGCCCGTGCCTAGGGGCGCGAGGTCACAAAGGGGCGCGCACGGAAGGCGTTTAGTAAACGAAAACCCAAAATAAGTACCTAGTACTTACATAAAATAAAAAAATCATTATAAAGCTAGATTCGGTCTCTGGTGAAACCTGCGTTTTTACGCCAGGCATTACCATGGAAATCGCTAATATTATTTCGTTTTCAGTGGTTTTTTTGTGATTCTAAATCCACCTTTAGAGCTTCCTAAGTACATCGCCAGATTCCATAACAGAATTTGGTAAGACAATAAAAACCGAGGGGCGCCAATGAGGTGCCAGCCTAGGGCGCTGTCGACATTTAATCCGCCTGATCTTCCAGACGAAATAAAAAATGTAACAAATGAAAACACATTCTTACGACTGCTAAAACAATACCTACATGCTAAATGCTATTTGCTATTACACAGTAGAGGAGTATCATTGTAAGATGAGTCACGTAGTATGTACCGTGACGTCAGGTCACGCGCTGTGCGCATGCGCAGCCAAACGCAATCGATGCGCGACGTTATCTTTGTCGAGATGCAAGATAATCGAAGACAGATTGAGCAGGTAACAGATCACTGGACAGACATGTAGGGACTCGGACTTAGTAAAACGTAAGGCCTATTGTTCCCAGTCTCTTTTAACGATAAATGCAATAACGTATATTTTATGAAAACTTAAAATAAAGTTTTGTACAGTCGAAGACAGAGATAAGTATACAGGGGGCCTCAATAAGGTTGAGATTTTCTCAAAAGCTACTGGACCGAATTTAATAATTCTTGTACAGTTACATAGTTTTAACTTTTATCTATCAAACAGTGAAAGAGTTTTTGCAATAGGTCAAGTAGTTTCTGAGAAAATCTCAACCTTAAAAACTCTCCTGTACACCTTTCTCTGTGTTCCACCGTACAAGTTGCGATTCGAATAAAACAGCATACTTTCTATAGCTTTTCTAATACAATTAAATCGGTTAGAATATGATTTTATAGGTTTATAGGTTGGCGGCGACGCTTGTAGATGGTATCCTTTTAACTCCCAATAATGGTTAGTTTCCTGGAAGAAATCGCTTATAGCGATAAGGCCGCCAAAATTGTATGTACCTTCTCACTACTTGTAATTGTTTGTGTGGGTAAAATATTTATTGCAAAAAAAAACTAACTGCTACAAAATAAAACTAACTTAATATCTAAAAAAATACTTATGAAATAAAACTACAAACTAAAGAACGAACACGTCGTCGAGGTCCCCGTTCTGTGTCATGGTGCCCAGGACGCTGGCAGCATTTCCTCGCTGTATGGCAATACTTAAACGCTGAGCGAGGTAGCTGCCAGCTCTGGGATCACCCGAGATGTGGACCAATCGGGTAGACAGCTCGTGGATGATATCTTTTGAGTCTGTCGTTATTGTTTATGTACTTTATTGTAAAATAATGTGTACCTATTTTTCAACATTCAACTAATAATAATAAATTAAAATTAAAGATAAAAAAACCTGCCCCAGGTCCCCCACTATAGGCAGCGTGCCCAAAAGGCTGGCCGCGTTGCCCCGCTGTATCGCGAGGCTGATACGTTGTGCGAAGTAGCGGCCAGCCTTTTGGTCACGCGATGCCTCGACCAGGCGCCGCGATATTTCTGTAGCGATGCGGTGTGCTCCCGGCCCCCATGGTCCCAGCGTCTCCACCCCAAACGGCTCAAACATGTAGCCATCGCCGATAGCTATTTACCTATTTGAATTTATATGGCCTAATGGAAGTAAATGCAATATGCATTCGTGTAATGTGCAATCTCCGGTGCAAGCAAAAAGAGTAGATAGATAGCGCACCGCATATTGCGCGTTTATCGTTTTATGCGTATGAACGCGCCCTTTATGCGTCTGTCTGATGGCGCTTTATAACTTTTGATTGGACACAGGCATTAGACTGACCTCACACCGGGGCGACGACGCGCAGCAGCGGCGGCGCGGCGGCTAATAATACTTTCTGAAAACCTATCTGAGTAGATACGAGGAGCATCTACTCAGATAGGTTTTCAATGTATTAAGATCTCAGAATTTGAATTACGCATTATCCATGCTCGGTGAATAAATTAGAACATGATGAAAAAATTCTTGCCGTGGGCAGGAACATACATACATTGCGTAACATACCCTTTAAGTATGTATAAAGCGATGAAGATTTTCGGTGGGCTCGGCGTGGCCTGTGGTGGCTTAGTTGGTAAGAGCGTGTCACGGAATGACAAGTATTAAGATCTCTTTTAATGTATTAAGACATACAATTAGAGAGATTTATTCCATGTTGCTGTGCCCTACAGGGTACATATGCATTGATCTCCTATAAAGAACTCAGATACACGTCTGCCTTCTAAAAATGTCCGAGCGCAAAGAAGGTCCAAACGGATGAAGCCCTCATTTGCTTTATTGGACGTTAACAATGGACCCTTTAAACCAAATCTAATTTGTTTGACTAGACTTGACGGCCACGTCAGAAGCACAATTGTGGCCATGTCAAGTTGCAGTGTTTTCAGTCGCCACTGCGTCCACAGACCACTTACCCCATAGACATGAAATGGGTACAAATTTGCAAGCGAAAAATTCTGTCAAGCGATAGGCGCTATTAACCGAACCAGGGGCGCCATATTAAACCCGTTTCGATATCTCAAGGTTACGCGTGTCGCTAGGCAATGTTGCGCCCATGTACAGACAGAAACGGGCGCCCTCCTGGTACAGGTCTATGGGGTAAGTGGTCTGTGCTTGCGTCAGTCGCTTTCCCGCCGCTGCACTGACAGAGTCTGTCTGTGTGCCCCGCCCGCGCCGGCCGTCTCTCCCCGGTTATGCCGCACAGTAATGGGATAATGGCGGCCCTTCCGGCCGGCGGCGGCGGGGCGGAGGCGGGGCGGAGGGACAATTAGAGGGCGATCAAAGGCGCCGCCCGACAGCCGCAGCGACGGCCGCAGCCAGCAGTAATGGCCGCTAGTGTTGCTGTTTTTCTATGACCAGTTGTTTGTTGACAAGAGAGCACTCGAGGCTGACACGGGGTCGGTCCCAAAGGTCCATGAATCTATTGCTCTCCTTTTCCCACCAGGTCCACGGCAAAATAAAATTGGTTTTCAAATGACATTGCCACATTTCAATGGAGCTTTGCCCCACCTACAAAACTACGTGACCATTTAATCTGTACCTATCATTTTGTTGGCGACTTATTACAGGTTTCATATCGCATAATCATAATCAGTATCATTTTCTACTACTCTCGCAACTCCTATAGAAGAATAACAATAACAATGAATAATTCGCTTCGATTTCTTACTATTATCTGAATTCTTAATTAAGCTGTTTTTTTCGACTCGCTAGATGTACAAGACTTTGTTTTAAACCAATAATTTTAATAAAAAACGGAGATATTTTTACATTTATTCGTTATCTTGTACAACTTGCGGTTGATGGTGGGGCAGAATCTGACATTGTCATTTCCGTACACGAATTCACAGCAGGTCCACGATATTTATTCAAAGTACAGTCAGTACAAACGATTCAGGAGCATTTCACCGGCATTGAAGTCAGGGGTACCTACCTTGTAAGTACTATTATTTCTACTGTTTTGTAATTTGTAAAAATATACACAAACATGTGTTCATAGACATCCAGTTTGTCAAGAAGTAATATTCGGCAGTGTCTCCAGGAGTCGCTCACACTACGATCCTAGTCTTGAGGCTAAACGTCTATTACTGTTATTCATAAACCTGGTTAAACCTCACTTCTCTTAAGTTCTCTTAAATCGTGTTGCTATCCCTTTCACACTTCGTTAAAAAGGACAACGTTAACGTTTCGTTAACGGTGGCGTAACTTTACATCGCGTTTATGAATAAGTACGCGCCTTTTCTATTATAATACCCAGAACCAAGGGCGACGCCAAGTAGGGGGAGGAATGATCGGTCAAGCAAGATAAGTGGCTGAACTAAGGTTACACGTATCGCGAAGCAATGTTGCACTCATGTGCGGGCAGACACGGGTTACAGGTCTATGGGGTAAGTGGTCTATGGCTCTTGCCGACAAGAGATTATTATAGCTCTCTACGGGGCACTCTCAAGCATATCGTCCGTCCAAGTCACTCCGCTCCAGTTGCCATGGCGACGGCAAGGCACATGCCATATCACTGCGATCTGCACATATTATACCACCATAACTTATGCACTCGAAACACTCTACTATCAACTCTAGATGCATACGCTTTAGAGATTTCCGGTCGTATTTCCGTAGGATTAATATTACTTAGAAGTAATTGTATAAGTGCGTTTCTGCGCACGAGTCGGTGCGCTCTAGTTTTCTGTTATTATTCAGGTAATTGCTAAGAAAAGTCAATAAAAGTGTATGTATAACTAGAATAAGGTGTACAAGACGAAGAGTGCGAGGGATTGAATGTGAAGATGGAGCTGGTATGTCTGTGGGATTTTAATGAGTGTATTAGGTTTTTATTATTATTCCTTTATTTCTCTTTTATCTTATTTCATATATTTTTATACATTTTAATATCAAAAACAAATAGCAACACAAATATATAAAAAATAGCCACCCAAGCTGCCGGAGGTTAGGATCCCAGAGTTAGGAGCCTCCTCACAATGCGTGCCCAATTATTATTATTAGAGTTTATATTGTATTTAATTTGTTTTTATGACTATTATTTTATAAGTTTCTGTTATTGTCAGGTTATTCTATTAAGTAGGTACGGTAGAAGACAGAGAAAGGTGTACAGAAGAGTTTTTAAGGATGAGATTATCTCAAAAACTACTTGACCTATTGCAATAATTATCTCACTGTTAGATAGATAAAAGTTAAAACTATTTACTGTAAAATAATTATTAAATTCGGTCCAGTAGTTTTTGAGAAAATCTCAACCTTATTGAGGCCCCCTGTATACTTATCTCTGTTTTCGTGAGTACATATTATATTAATATTTTTTTACTAATCAATTAAAGTGTATGTTGATGGACGCAAAGTCAATCCATTGCAAGATTAGTGCCGAATTGACCAACCAATAGAACAGAGCTTAGCCAAGTGACATTTAGACTTATTCGTCAACTGGCGAGTGAGGAACTCGCGAGTGCGCGCGGGTTGGCACCTTCTGATTTTACCTACTTTTTTCGTCGTCAACTCGCTTATTCGTAAATTACTTTCGTCAACGCTAGTAGAATAAAAAGAAAAGTGTATGTGATTGGGTTAGGCGACTTATGCTGTTATTTATCGTGTTTTTTTTCTATTTATTTGGGTTAATAAACAGTGTTCACAATAAAATATTAATTATAAGTAAGTTATACACATAACATCATTGTGCCACCAACACCGTTAACCACGGGTTACTTCACAATATAAGAGTGACGGCGCGCAGTAGTGTTGCTATCTAATTAATCTAACTCAGAAATAATTTGAGAGCTGAGAGCTGGCTCCTAAGATACAGGATTTTATATCCTAGTTTAGGGCCAGATGATATGCGTAATAAATATATATTTTTAAGTAACCATCTAAGCTGTTGTAAACTAAGTAGTTTAATTTCTTGGTGAATAAACTTTATTATTATATTATATATTATCATAAGAGCTCGGTGGCGCAATGGTTGGGTCAATGGACTTGCAATATGGAGGTCCCAGGTTCGATTCCCAGCCAGGGCAGCCATGTACCAATGAGTTATCCTCGGTTTTTTCGACGGATAAACTTACGTACATTTACCGAGTGCTCTCAAAACGGTGAAGGAAAACATCGTGATGAAACCTGCATGTCGTAGATGAAGAAAAAAAAATCTAAGGCATGTGAAATCCGCCAACCCGCACTGGGCCCGCGTGGTGGATTATGGCCCCAGCTCCCTCGATGTAAGGGAAGGTCTGTGCCCGAGCAGTGGGGCAATATAAATAGACTGATGATGATGATGATGATGATATATTATCCCTTTCATACTTCGATTAAAAAGGATAAGAGGAAGGCCTAAACGGTGACGTAACTTTAAATCACGTTTATGAATAGCAGCCTATATGTTCACATCGACTCATCGCACCCGGCTAATTGACAGGCTACATCAATCTCGATTGTACGTTAGCGCGCACAGTGCGCACAGTGGCAGCAGCTAGCGGTGCGCGCACGCGAACTTTTTGCGCGTGCGCCCGTTCCGCTCTCATAGCCGCCGGAACGCAGCCAGAGGACTGCCCTCGCTATACATACAGACATCTCATAGGACTACAGGAAGGGAAGAACAGCCCCCTTACCATGAAGTATTATAGCAGGTTTACTTCAATAATTTTTTTTTAATGGTTTAATTCGGTTCCGCATGAGGGATAAAGTCAAAGTCAAAGTCAAATTTCTTTATTGCAAGTAAGCACGTTGAGTACATTTTTGCACGTCAATATATTTTTTGGAATTTACATTTACACCACTTTGCAAGGAAAAGGTGCCAACGCTGAGGAGAAAAAGTGGCAAAAAACTCTCAAGCCGATAAACTTACTAACAATAGTAATAGTTACGTACTGTATAGTTATTAAGTAATCATTGTATTATCATTGTTTTATTTTAAAAGATGTGTTGCTGAGAGTTTTTTGCCACATTTTCTCCTCAGTGTTGGCACCTTTTCCTTGCAAAGTGGTGTAAATGTAAATTCAACAAATATATTGACGTGCAAAAATGTACTCAACGTGCTTACTTGCAATAAAGAAATTTGACTTTGACTTTGAATAATACTTTGTTCTTTCGTACCATGCATGACGTCCTTAACAAGCTTACTTTAAGGTCGTCATGGTACGAAATAACAAAGTATTATTGAAGTAATCCTGCTATAAGAGTTCACGCTGATGGGGCTGTTCTCGTGCTCTCTGACAGAGTTCACACGCGGTGCATTAAATTATTTGTCTAATGTCTAACAGCCTTACTTATAATCGATGATTAAAATTAATACCTTGTTCAACAATTGTTTAAAAAAACTGTTTACTTATAAACGCTATTTAAAGTTAATCAACTCCTGAAGAACCGAATAAGTAGCTGTCAGTTTATACAACGTCGTAGGGTTGTATGCTTAATTAGCAAAATGGCGGACCGAATTCGGAACAGCTGATTACATTTGATACTGCTAAATCCATGAAGAAAAAATTTCGACGCGCGCGATAGGAGAGAGCCTAAAGTAGGTACCTATATTTTGCTTGGAGACAGTTCTCCTCTTTTGTCGTCACTTCGGATATTATTAATTATTTCAATCATTATGTTTTATGTTTATTAATGTATGAATGTAATTTATCTATAAATATTTGCATTTCGTATCATAATAGAATTTGAACATTGTATTGTACTAAACCAGACCAGTCTCGTAGAAATATTTTTTGGAAAATTATTTCGTGTCAGGCGCGTCCCTAATGTTTATGCAAACTAGATTTTTTACACTATAAATATCAAATGTCAGTATCTAATATATCAAGTGACATTCTAATATCAGGGTATGTCTGTCTGTCTGTGTCTTCCTGTCCCCGCCAATGCTATGCGGAACCAATCACACGCACGATAGACACGATACACGACACTTTACACGATGCCTATGTACGATTCATTTGTTTATTTACATTAGTATTACATACTCTATGTCCATAGATATAAGGATACTATTAAAATAATATTTATCCTAATAAACATTTTGTAAATAGCTTTTTTAATCAAATTGATTAAATTAGAAGATATTATTTTTTAAAGATTAGCGGCGCTAGTTGGCTCAGGGAAGGCCCTTAAAGGAAGTGAGGTTTAACTAAGTTTATGAATAACAGTAACGAGTAAACGCGTAGCTTCATACAAAAGACATCAACGCGCTGTCTTTTCCCTCCGCGTTATAAATAATGAAATCAAATGACATTGCCACATTTCAATGGAGCTTTGCCCCACCTACAAAACTACGTGACCATTTAAGCTGTACCTATCACTTTGTTGGGGACTTATTACAGGTTTCATATTGCATAAACATAATCAGTATCATTTTCTACTACTCTCGCAACTCCTATAGAAGAATAACAAAAACAACGAATAAATCGCTTCCATTTCTTACTATTTTCTGAATTCTTAATTAAGCTGTTTTTTTCGAATCGCAACTTGTACAAAACTTTATTTTAAACCAATAATTTTAATAAAAAACGGAGATATTTTTACATTTATTCGTTATCTTGTACAACTTGCGGTTGATGGTGGGGCAGAATCTGGCATGGTCTTTTAATTATTAAAGAGGAAATATTTGTTTGTTTGTAACGAATAAACACAAAAACTACTGAACCGAATTCCTAAGTTCTTTCACCATTAGAATGCTACATTATCCCTGAGTCACATGGGCTATACTTATCACCCGGCCGAAGCCGGGATGGAACGCTAGTACTTATTATAAATGTTACATACCGAGACTTAGATTCAGAGATAATTTTAAGAGCCAACTTAGCGTAAGCTCGCTCTTACTCGCCCTTGCTCGTACTTCTGAGCTCGTGCTCAAACCTGTATAGATAAATCTCGGCCTAAGTTCACTCTCAAAGTTCTGTTATTGTCTGTGATAATGTTTATTTATTATTTATTTGTTTATTTATTTTATATATACAACGTCATTACAGGAACATTCGTAATTCAACATTGTATTCAGCAATTGCATGTATTTTATATATGTTATAAGGGTATTTTTTTATTAATATTACTTTTTTATCTTTTTACTGCAGGATAAATGTATTTATATATACAACAAAGTAATTTGCATATAATAATATTACTTTATTATACACGAAAGCAGATATATAAATATTTTGATTTTGTAGTTTGTGTGACGTCACATGACCACTAATATTGGTGACACAGTGACCCTCTGTGGTCACGAGCCCACTAGCGGGCTGCGCGCGCAACACGCGGCCGCTGTGCGCGTGCGCGTGCGCTCTTATCGCGGCGAGTCGGCGCGCAAAGCGCAAAGGGCAGACGAGCCAGTCACGAATTCCCACGGTCTACTTTGTGCCAATACATACGATATATATATATATATATATCGTATGTATTGGCACATATATATATATAGGTCATTAGTAACCGTATTTGTTAGTTATTCAAATTCAAATGATTTATTGCAGTCACAAAGACCATATAAGTGTTAGTAAGTACTTAAAACTATGTTAGTGTTTGGACGCAACTATAACGCTGAATCCATTATTAACTTGATAAACTAGCTACGAAGATAAAAACATAACTTTTCACCTCAACAGCCATTGTTTATTTGTCGTCATAGCAACCGCTACTTATATTTTTACATTGCTCCAAAGAGACTTAATTATTAAGGTTTTATGTCGTGAACAGTGTTTACACGAGTTACGCGCTATGACACGCGACTTAGGTCCGACTCCGAGACCCCGGGACATGTCAGTGTACCCAGTGGCTCAGAGGACTGTCCCTGGTATCCGCAATGCCCTACATGATGCTGTTATGGGTAAGTTTAAAAATTATCTATGGCGGGAAACGACGGTTGTGAAATTATTTGATAATTTTCCTTTTAATGTCTACAGGAACTATTTTGTGTTTAATATCACGTTAAATTAATCAGAAAATGTTCGCGAATGACAGTACGGTGAAGTTATTGGATTATTTATGCAAGATCTGAAGTTTCAAGCTTTTATCAAGAGTTCCCGCTACAAGCTCGGGAGTGAACGTGACTGTCGAGCTGCTTCGTCCAGAGTGATGACGCTACGGCGTCTCCTCTGGATGAAGACATGAAGACGCGGCTACCCAGGGTGAAGACGCTACTGCGACTCCTCTGGAGGAAGATAGAAGACTATTGAATATATTGAATTTTCTGTAACATGACATTGGCAAATGACGAACTGTCGAGTCCATTAATAAAATAAATAAATAAAATAAATCTAAATAGTCCCTGTAACGTGTACTGTGGACTTCCCACAGATCTCCAGACAACTAAAATTAATCAGCTTCTATGATTGATAAAGGTACGGTAGAACACAGAGAAAGGTGTACAGGAGAGTTTTTAAAGTTGCGATTTTCTCAAAACTACTTGATCTATTGCAAAAATTCTTTCACTGTTTGATAGATAAAATTTAAAACTATGTACTGTAAAATAATTATTAAATTCGGTCCAGTATTTATTTATTTTATTAATGGACTCGACTGTTCGTCATTTGCCAATGTCATGTTACAGAAAATTCAATATATTCAATAGTCTATATCTTCCTCCAGGGGAGTCGCAGTACCGTCTTCACCCTGGGTAGCCGCGTCTTCATGTCTTCATCCAGAGGAGACGCCGTAGCGTCATCACTCTGGACGAAGCAGCTCGACAGTCACGTTCACTCCCGAGCTTGTAGCGGGAACTCTTGATAAAAGCTTGAAACTTCAGATCTTGCATAAATAATCCAATAACTTCACCATACTGTCATTCGCGAACATTTTCTGATTAATTTAACGTGATATTAAACACAAAATAGTCCCTGTAGACATTAAAAGGAAAATTATCAAATAATTTCGCAACCGTCGTTTCCCGCCATTTTCAAGAGAACCTCGGTCCAGTAGTTTTTGAGAAAATCCAAACTTTTAGGGCTCAGACAGACGAGTGACAGAGCGCGATAGCTCGCGACACCTTCCGCGGAGGGATATAAGCTGTCGCGCGAAGTCGCGACCATCTGCGACACTCCGCGACTCAACAGCGTCGCGCGACAGCTGGCAACTCTCCGCGAAAGGCCTCCTGTATACTTATCTCTATCTTCGACTGCACATATTTTATATTATTTCATTACGTGATAGAGGGAATACAATACCTACGTCTTTTACATGTAAGTAATAAAATGTTATATTAAACCGTCCCTTTACGGCTAAAGTATTAGATGGTATAGAGCTCGATGGCTCAGTGGTTGGGTCAATGGACTTGCAATATGGAGGGCCAAGGTTAGATTCCCAGCCAGGGCAGCCATGTACCAATGAGTTATCCTCGGTTTTTTCGACGGAAAAACTTACGTACATTTACCGAGTGCTCTCAAAAACGGTGAAGGAAAACATCGTGATGAAACCTTTGTCGTAGAAGAAAAAAATATCTAAGGCATGTGAAATCCGCCAACCCGCACTGGGCCCGCGTGATGGATTATGGTCCGAACTCCCTCGATGTAAGGGAAGGTCTGTGCCCGAGCAGTGGGGCAATATAAATAGACTGATGATGATGATTAGATGGTATAATAACATTCTTTTTCGTAGCGTGAAATATCTGTAGGTAAGATACTGAAACAACCGCAATGAGTGAGACGTGATTGAAAGTAAATATGTTATATGTAGTACTTAATAGTAGTACTCACCGTACTGGCGGGGTGTGCGGGGTGTGCGGGGTGTGCGGGGTGCGCGGGCAGCAGCACCATCTGCGGCTGCTTGCGTTTGCGCACGCCCTTAGCGGGCCTGCGCGCGCGGCCCGGGCCCGGCGCGGGCGGGGCGGGGGGCTGGCCGGGGCCCGGGCCGGGGCCGCATGCCGCGGGGGGCGCCTGGTGGCCCAGCCAGCGGGTCACCAGCTTCTCCTTGCTGTTGGCGCTGCCGAACTCAGCGGGCTCCTCCTGACACGGGAAATGTTCGTTTGGATAATGTCCTAATTAAGTTTATGTGTTAATTTATATTTTATATAGTATTTTAGGACATTATAGGCTATTTTTTTTAGATAGGAATGTGTATAGTATTAAGGAATTTCAAAAAACTGTTTAACTCCAAAGAAATATATAAAAAATGTCCTTACTGTTTTTATAGAGGTTTTTATAATATCAACTCCTTAAACCATAGCTTAAATCTGCTTTAATCTTTTAGTTACGTTTAGATAGCACTATATGAGCGACAATCGTGAAAGAAAAAATCTCCGTGCATCCAGCAGCGACTCGTTCCTTCATAATTACAAAATAACTGAATTAATTCCTCACTTCTGTTTGTTTATTTTTTCTATAAAAAACTTTACGCATCTCTAGATTTTTTCCATCAAAATTATAAATAGATTGTAGTCAAAGTTACATAGGAATATTCCTCTGTAACAAAAGGTCATATTACACAAAACCACAAAAATGCATCAGACATCTTTTTTAATGTACCTATGCGTCATAAGAATCGTATTCCAACTGTTACCTTTGATGTTCCGTCGAATCCACGTATACTTTGATTTCAATCTACAAAAAGCCCAATATCCACTGACCTTCTTCTTCTTCCCCGCCTCCGCTTGCAGCTTCCCCTCCAGCTGCTGGCACAGGTCCTGGCTCCTCCGGTCCAGCGCCGGCGCCTTGGTCACCTCATCCACGAGCTGCAGGCTCTGCTTGCCGGCGGGCGGCGCGAGGTGAGGGTCGAACTGGTGGCAGATCATAGCATAGAGTTACATTGGGTATATTTTTGCACGTCACTTACATATATAAAACGTAAAACTAAGTATGTGACTTCAACAATATAAGTGAGTGATATCCGTTTATATATAATAATTTGTAGTAATGGCTCACTATAGTTTCAATTCTAAAGAAGAAAAGTGTCGATAAGTTCCCAGTTCCATTATCATTGAGGCCCCCTTCATTGTATTCGTGCGTAGTAACCTGGTTGTGGTCGAAGTGTCTCCTGGCGCGGAAGCAGGGGCACACGCGCCTGCACAGGTGGTAGATGCTGAGGATGCTGAGCAGGCAGTGCGCGGACGCGATGATGAGCAGCGCGATGTTGGTCAGCACGGGGGTCCACGCCTGCATCTCATCCTGGGGACAACGGACAAGGTTACCTGGAGAACTATTCTCTGATGCGTGACATAAATACCGACACCAAACGGATTGGCGGCTTCGCACGGCGCAGTGCCTCTATTTGTATTTTTATGAAATTTGGCAAGGAAATAAAAATACGCCAACAAACATCAGATTTTTTTAAACAAGCTCTCGTATTTATAGTACCCTACATTTTGATATATATTTTGTATGAATAACTATTTCGATTTAGACATAATTTTCATTTTAAAAGACATGGAAGGGGTATGTTTGCGATTGTTTTTCTATCGAGCGAAGTTTGTCCAATCGTGTATCGGTATTCATCAGTCTCTAAATAGACACCCCAAGATTGCTATATATTTTTTTCAGACGTCTAATTTTAGTAGTTAGTGACGTAGCCTTCATCGAAAAACTGAAAATACGCGAATACGAGGCCTTAAGAAACAAAAGTGGCAATGGGCCGGGAACCTGATGCGGGCTAGTGACGAGAGATGCGCAAAAAGAACAACAGAATGGTACGGTGGAAGACAGAGAAAGGTGTACAGGAGAGTTTTTAAGGTTGAGATTTTCTCAAAAACTACTTGACCTATTGCAAAAATTCTTTCACTGTTTGATAGATAAAAGTTAAAACTATGTAACTGTAAACGAATTATTAAATTCGGTCAAGTAGTTTTTGAGAAAATCTCAACCTTATTGAGGCCCCCTGTATACTTATCTCTGTCGTCGACTGTACCCTAGAGAGGATAAGAGACAAAGGACGACGGAGGACAAGGTGGGAAGATGAGACAAGAAAGGAAATTGGCGGCTCCTGGACCAGGGAGACTAAAGATATAAAGAAGTGGCAAGACTTGGGAGAGGTCATGGCCCGCGTGAGGGTTGCTCAAACCACATAAGCGTCGATTGAACAAATCGATATTTACAAAGTTAATATTCCAGTTAGTTACTAAGAACTCAATGTAAAAGTTACGCGATTGTATATATGTATTGATTGAGTTTAACCACGGTTTACAGTTAGCTCATGAAAGCCACTATAAACGTTGATAAGCGCGCAACTAATTATAAGTTACGGCTTTAGAGATCATAAATCGTTAATTAAGACTTAAAATGTATCCTGTATGTACAAAATAACTACTTAATAATGTAATAAGCACTACGCATGAAACAGGCAATAAAAAAAGCTCTTTTCTAGTTGATGAAAGGTTGTGATGAGACCAACTTCCACAGGTCTGATATCTTTGTGTCCTATTCCTTCAATGATATTGCCAGAACGGTGCCCTGATGCTGCATCATCATATGGAAGCAGCAGGATACCCCACTCTTCACCAACTCTAACAGAGGTATCATGTTTTGCTCATTAGAATTGTATCAATGATAGGATAAGAATAAAATTATTTCACGGGGATTTTATTAATATTGAAAGACATTGCCACATTTCAATGGAGCTTTGCCGCACCTACAAAACTACGTGACCATTTAAGCTGTACCTATCATTTTGTTGGGGACTTATTACAGGTTTCATATTGCATAATCATAATCAGTATCATTTTCTACTACTCTCGCAATTCCTAAAGAAGAATAACAAAAACAATGAATAAATCGCTTCGATTTCTTACTATTTTCTGAATTCTTAATTAAAAGCTGTTTTTTTCGAATCGCAACTTGTACAAAACTTTATTTTAAACCAATCATTTTAATAAAAAACTGACATATTTTTACATTTATTCGTTATCTTGTACAACTTGCGGTTGATGGTGGGGCAGAATCTGGCATCGTCATTTGCAAGCGAAAAATTCTGTCAACGATGAGCGCATAGAGACGAAGCGGGGTGTCGGGGTGCCGTATTAAAGAGATGCGTCCATGTCGATAATATCTCTAGGTGCCACGTGTCGCTAGGCAATGTTGCGCTCATGTGCAGACACGGGCGCCCTCCTGGTACAGGTCTATGGGGGAAGCGGTCTGTGGCTCAATGCGACACCCGGAAGGCATTTTTTATCTTTAATTAAGTATTTATTGTTTGTAGTTTTTTATTTTATTTTTATTTTATTTTATTCAGGGAAACACACAGTCATATACAGACAATGATAAATAGAACTTAAATACTATTAGACCTATAGTCCCATAACTTACAAACGAATGTTACAAAAGGTCACATGGAGCGTAGCTAGAGTTAGCTTTTTGTGACATATTTCTCTTTCTGTGTTACCATTAGTAAACTTACCATATGTTATGTATAACAGTCGGAAACACTTCTTGCGTACACTCAGTAACAGTACTTGCTGCTGTGTTCACATCACTCATTAGTTTCATTGCTCATTGCTCACTCATTACCGTCACGCGAAATGCAACATTTGGTCGTTGCCATTACAATGACCCTCGGAAACAGGAGTATTAGGCCAGACGGAGCGGTCAATGACGTCACAAAAATATTATCGTAATGCTTGAACTACTTACCTAAGTTACTGTAAATATATACCTATATAAAAAATTAAAATTAAATATAAAAAAACTTGCCCCATGTCCCCCACTATTGGCAGCGTGCCCAAAAGGCTGGCCGCGTTGCCCCGCTGTATCGCGAGGCTGATACGTTGTGCGAAGTAGCTGCCAGCCTTTTGGTCACGTGATGCCTCGACCAGGCGCCGCGATATTTCTTTCGCGATGCGATGGAAATTAAATTGAATTCTAATAAAAAATATGACATTTGTAGATATCTTTTGCGGCCTGAAGTCAATTAAACTTATATCCCATGTGTTTTTTTTATTTTGAATGGGTGTTATAATGTGCGTAGGAGTTAAATGAGTCATCATCATGCACAAAAGAGTTTTGTATCGAAAATACCTTTCGAGGTAAGATCAAAATAAAAGCCGACCATTCGTAAATGAAACCGGACTTCGTACAATCCTAGTTTTAAATCAAGTACACACAAGCAATGTAATGACATATTGAAGTTTAATGAATCGTTTCTCAATAGTTTTATGTTTATTTATTCAAAATTAGGAAATAATATATACAAATAAATACAAATTAAATCTAAACTACCTAAACCTACCTAACGTGTAAAAATTATAAATAAAATAGTGAGTTGTTTTTATGTCTATTATTTTATAAGTTTCTGTTATTGTACATATTTGCAAATAAATGCCTTATATCTCTAATACGATGTATATCGTTCAAGTGTCAAAATGAAAACTATAACTAAAATGATTGAAGTCGCGGTCACCCCCCAGGATCGGACAACCGACACAAGACCGCCACTGATTCCGGCCGGCTGTGTCTGCGCGGGCGCGGCGCGGCGCTGCGCCTGCGCAACCACAGCGCTACTGGAGCGTGGCCAATGGGGCGTTAGCCGCTCATTAGCCGCGCTCGCTATTTGCACAGCGATACTTCACAAACACGTCGTATCGATCATTAAACATTGGCGGACATTTCTGGATTAATTTAAGGCGATCGTTAATCACTAAACACCACCTTAATTATTAATTAGAATTTTCAATGATTTTTCAAAGGAATATGTTACCACATAAAGCAATGAATGAATGAATGAAACGCTAATTGATTCGCGCGCTTTTCAAGCATTCCCAAACGATTTTGTTTTGGGAGTCCTGTAAACGCGGGATTGCCGTTAGCATTTTTTTTGTGTGAAAATTCTAATTAAATATATTATAAACGGATATCAGTCACTTATATACTTTATATTCAATATAATATGAATTATGATAACATTTGTATGCCTCGTAATGGGCTGAATACCATGACATTTTAATTTAATTTTATAACATCTCATATTTTGTGTATTCTAACAAATAAATGTATTTGTTTTGGTTTATATTGTTGACGTCGGCAATTATAACAACAATATAAGTGAGTGATATCCGTTTACATATAATAATTTGTAGTAGGTAATGGCTCACTATAGTTTTAATTCTAAATAGTTACCGTGGTGTGTAGTGATTAATGATCTTGATCAGGATCACGTGAAGTTAATCAAAAGATGTCCGCGAATGTTTCTAATTTATTGAAGTGCTCGAAAGGAGACATTTTTGGTAAAAGTGTTCTTATAGCTCTAATTACTACACTTTTTAAAACACTCTAGGTTTGAAGAGGCTGTGAGAAGGGCACAATACCGAGTCTCCTGGCGTCAGTTCATACACGCCAAGACGGCACCTGCTGAGGGTCACGATCTCATCGTCACCTCAGCACTGAGGCAACGATTATAGTGTCCGACCGAACTTTCCGTCTCGGTTTCGGCCTAGTTTCGGCCAAATAACGGGTTTCAACTTAGTTTCGGTTTCGGCTGCCATCCGGCTGAAACTAAAGCCGAAACCGAAATTGAGTTCGAGAGCCTATAATAAGCAAATAAACTTTATAATATTGAAAGCGTAAATAATTAATTTGAAATAAGGTACCTAGTGATAATGTAGTGCTTAATGATTACATCAAATATCAGAGACTGAATTTATGATATGTGATTTATAGATACAAATTGACTGATTATAATTGCCTATTTATTTTTTCCACGGAATAATGACCTTATATGGAAGTTTCGGTTTCGTTTTCGGCCGAAACTAAGACCGTGGCCGAAGTTCGGTTTCGGCCCTAAAACCTAGTTTCGGTCGGACACTAAACGATTATGGAGGAAAATCAGGAATAGGCCGCGAGGTGTAAGGAGGTATTGAGTACCGTGTATGTGCGCACCTGTACCTGTAATGTATTGTGTGTATTGTGTATGCAGTTACCTGGAACGTGTTGTGTGTGTGCGTGGCTCGTTGCGCGTCTCGGTGCAGGCCCGTGGCGGCGAGCACGGCGGCGCTGTGGCCGCACGCCAGGCACAGCAGCGACAGCGCCAGGAACGCGGTCAGCAGCGGGCTCCTGCGCAACACAACACGCATTAACACTAATACTCGCAGACATACAGATTATTTGACACTTGCTATACCACCGAATTTGTATAAGGTATAGTTATAGTCTTCCTTTCTTCCTCCAAGCGGTGGAAGAAAGGAAGACCTTGCAATCTTACTTATATTCAAAAACCCTAATATATTGGTATTCGCGAACATTTTCTGATTACAGTCGAAGACAGAGATAAGTATACAGGGGGCTTCAATAAGGTTGAGATTTTCTTAAAAACTACTGGTCCGAATTTAATAATTATTTTACAGTAAGTACATAGTTTAAACTTTCATGCTTATCAAACAGTGAAATAATTTTTGCGATAGGTCAAGTAGTTTTTGAAATAATCTCAACCTTAAAAACTCTCCTGTACACCTTTCTCTGTGTTCCACCGGCACCGTACATACACAATAAAATTTAAATAATCATAATAATTATGCAACTTTACTGTTACGTTCCGCAATCATTTTTATATTGCAATTTAATTTCTAAAGATTCACGCTAAAGAAGCGTATGTTATCAATCCGATATAATATCGATTGGCTTGCAATCCGTCATCCAGTCCGTGTCCGTACATCATTACAGTCATTCACATACCATACGTCCGTCAGCAGTCGCTTTCACCGGCCGCGGGCCTCGCACCACATACCGCACTGCAGGCACGATATAAGTGGTGTCAGCTAACAAAATAGCTATATCTTTATTTTACTTATTTATTTTAATTATGGACGCGACGGTTTGTCATTTGCCAATGTCATGTTACAGAAAATTCAATATAAGTATTCAATAGTCTTCTATCTTCCTCCAGGGGAGTCGCAGTGGCGTCTTCACCCTGGGTAGCCGCGTCTTCATGTCTTCATCCAGAGGAGACGCCGTAGCGTCATCACTCTGGACGAAGCAGCTCGACAGTCACGTTCACTCCCGAGCTTGTAGCGGGAACTCTTGATAAAAGCTTGAAACTTCAGATCTTGCATAAATAATCCAATAACTTCACCGTACTGTCATTCGCGAACATTTTCTGATTAATTTAACGTGATATTAAACATAAAATAGTTCCTGTAGACATTAAAAGGAAAATTATCAAATAATTTCACAACCGTCGTTTCCCGCCATTTTCAAGAGAACCAAAAAAGCCCCTATCTTATCTTATTTATTATACCTAAGTATAATAGTCACAGACCACTTACCCAATAGACATGAAATCGGTGCAAATTTGCAAGCGAAACATTCTGTCACCGATGAGCGCATAGAGACGAAGCGGGGGACAGAGATGCGTCCGTGTCGATAATATCTCTAGGTGCCACGTGTCGCTAGGCAATGTTGCGCTCATGTGCGTGCAGACACGGGCGCCCTCCTGGTACAGGTCTATGGGGGAAGTGGTCTGTGATAATAATCCACTGGTGGGCAATGTGCAACGAACCTTACAAAACCTAAAAAAATCTCGAATATGGGGTATATTCGAGATTTTTTTTGTCATTTAAATTTGTCTTTTAAAGTGAAAATTATGTCTAAACCGAAATAGTTATTCATACAAAATATATATCAAAATGTAGGGTATCATAATAACGAGCTCTTGTTTAAAAAAAATATGTTATATTTGTTGGCGTATTTCGTTATGGCGTTATTTCCCTTTACTAAGACTTTTTAATATAATATAATGTAATAAGACTGTAAAAAAGTTGTGTCTGTACATTGGATATTTTTTGAAAAGAATAATTGTAATGTGTTTTAGATTCGATACTGATGCCAAAACACTAATTTTTAGAATTTTTGTCTGTTACTTTGTGCAAGTATCACGCCATAACTACTGAAGGGATTTTGATGGGAGTTTCACTAGGAGATAGCTGAAATATCCGGACAGCTCATAGGCTATAAGCCATGGCGGTATGTGATCTGAAAATAGAACTTTTTATACGCAAACGAAGTTGCGGGGTACAGCTAGTGATTTAATAAAAATACAAATATAGAGTCACTGTGCCGTGCTCTTCACTCCGCCTCTCACATCTATCTCGCGCTTGAGTTTGACAGCTGGCCCCTTAAGTGCTAACCGTCCTTTATGCAAGTGACCAAGCCGCGTTTATCTCTACTTGCCTCACCGAGTCACAGCGATATCCGTACCTTATGTGTAAATCAAGTTTTAGTTTTCTCTCCATTTCTAGATTAAACGAGATTTAATAGATTGTGCTCAAACCCGCCCTCAACAGCGAATTCAGCTGATACGAGGATTGCAGACATTGACAAAATCAGACGTGTTTTGAAAAGGACCCTAATTAGGGTATATTACAAGACCACAAAAAAATGTAGAGATGGATGAATGTAGGAAATGAAAGTGGTGTGCCAGAATCGCAGTACAAGGAAGTCCATCGTTGTTTTTGTCAGAAGAAACAACCATGTAGGTAGTTTTTCTAAGTAAAGAAGAAAGAAAGAAAGAAAGAAAAGAAATTTATTTGTCATGCACATAACACCAGTTGAATTACTAATTACTAATTACTACACTATATAGCTCGATTACCACTGACTCACTCACTGACTGACTCACTGATTGACACGCCCGTTTAGTCTGAAGGAGTCCCCGGAGGTGAAAGTGATGTAGGGGGGAGTTGTATAGTTTAGTGATTGGACCAGAGGAAAACTATAGGGAAGTGAAAAAAACAAAATGGCGTCGGGTCACGTGATGCCATCTCCGCCATTTTCCAACCGATTTCGTTCAAATTTGGAACACGCGTCACATGGTCCACCTAATTTGTGACGAAATTGAAAAACAAAAGAAAAACAAAATGGCGGCGGAAATATAGCCGATTGAAAATTTGGACATTTCAGACCAAACTTTGACGAATTAGCTGGCCTAGCACGAGCGCATGAGGAATATCCAACCAATTCCACTTCGTAGCACATATGATGCAGTTTACCAGAAAATTGTCATTTTTGGGAAAAACAAAATGGCGGACGAGCAGTAAACCATAATATTTTTTTCAAATATTTTCCTATACGAAACGAAAGGATTACTGGCGTGCGGTAAATATCTATCAGTAACTATAGCGAGGCCTAAGGCCGAGCACCCTCCGGCGAGGCCGAAGGCCGAGCTCCGCGTAGGGCGAAGCCCGAAGCGATACAACACCGCGAGGCCGTAGGCCGAGCTCCGCGTAGGGCGAAGCCCGAAGCGTCCCCTTGTCAAGCAGAAACAACTCCCCACCCTCCAAGTAACTTTTGCGAGGCCGAAGGCCGAGCCGTGCTGCGAGGCCATAGGCCGAGCTCCGCGTAGGGCGAAGCCCGAAGCGTCCCCTTGCCAAGCAGAAACAACTCCCCACCCTCCAAGTAACTTTTGCGAGGCCGAAGGCCGAGCCGTGCTGCGAGGCCATAGGCCGAGCTCCGCGTAGGGCGAAGCCCGAAGCGTCCCCTCGCCAAGCAGAAAAAACTCCCCACATTCCAAGTAACTTTTGCGAGGCCGAAGGCCAAGCCGTGCTGCGAGGCCATAGGCCGAGCTCCGCGTAGGGCGAAGCCCGAAGCGTCCCCTAGCCAAGCAGAAAAAACTCCCCACATTCCAAGTAACTTTTGCGAGGCCGAAGGCCGAGCCGTGCTGCGAGGCCAAAGGCCGAGCTCCGCGTAGGGCGAAGCCCGAAGCGTCCTCTTGCCAAGCAGAAAAAACTCCCCACCTTCCAAGTAACTTTTGCGAGGCCGAAGGCCGAGCCGGCTGCGAGGCCATAGGCCGAGCTCCGCGTAGGGCGAAGCCCGGAGCGTCCCCACGCTACCAAAGGCTGAAAGATGCACCTGCCTTTCGAATTATGAACAAAGTTATGGAAATTGTGTACAGCTAGCAATGTTTGGCTTTTGAAAGCTTTCTTTAAGTTTCTGGCAAACGGGCATTTCGAGAGTTGTTTGCTTTAAAAATCAAAAAAATAACCTACTTTAAATGAGCAAACTCTTTTTGAATAAATGTTTTTCACAGAGTTTTGAGCTTGCAACTTTCGGGCAGTGCTTGATATAATTCGGGGATTGCTTGCACGAATTATTTGCACAGCGAACAATCCGGATAATGTTTATTTAGTTGCGGCGCCTACAACACGAAAACAAAGCAGTCTCGCGGGCCGCGCGCGGCCCGCGCACCATGCAACACCTAGTATATACTATATAGGTACAATACATTTACAATAATCGTTTGGTGCGGCAGTGCAGTGACAAAAGAGGCCAGCTCAGCATGTGCTGCGGCGCGCGGCGCGGACGACGCGGCCGCAGCGCTGATTTTCAGCTGACCTCGACAGAGTGTCGCCTCCGGCGTGAGCGATGACACGACAAGCACTCAAATATATAATCGTTACATTTGTATACATAAAAATATAGACATACACATTTACCCAAACACGTATAAGTATACTTACACAATTACAATATGTTCACATAAAACGAAAATACATAGATACTGAAATTAAATATAAGAAATAAATGAAAATACATAAGTAGGTTTTGCGTTAATATAAATGAAACAAATATTTAAAAGCTATTAAAAATGAGGCAGAATACGATAGATACAAGTATGCTAGAACAGAAACTGTACAGTGTCGGACTTCTGCGCGTCGATAACATATTTTTTGAGTTTACTTTTAAAGGTGCCAATCGTGCGCGCGTCTCTTAGAGGTGGTGGGAGATTATTCCAGATTTTGGTTGCAGCATACTTGAAACTACCTCTAAATGAAGCGGTGTTGAATGGAGGAAGCAGCTTTCGCTGTAGTTTTATATCTAGTAAAATCACGCGCCCATGTCAACTTATCATATAGATACAGTGGTTTACGGGATTTAATCACACCAAAAAGTAGAGTAGCCATGTGTATATACCGCCTAGAAGTCATCTTTATAATATTATGCCTGTTAAAAAATGGTGTAACATGGCCACGAGGTGGTACGTTAAAACAGAAACGAGCGCACGCGTTCTGCACACGCTGAATCAGCCGTTCTGTTCTGGATAGTAGGCGCGGACCATAAACAGTGTCGCCATAGTTCAGCCTGGACAGCACTATCGAGTCAACAAGCTGAATTCGCAAAGGTACGGTTAGAAAATTACGAACTCTGTATAAGGTTTTTAGGCGGTAGAAACTGTTTCGAACTATTTCAGATACATGGTTCTCGAATCGCAAACCAGCATCCAGCAGAAGGCCTAGATTTCGAGCCTCTTGAACACGCTCTATTGGGTCACCCATAACCACAATATTTGGTTGCGAAGATGAAATTTTAGCTATCTGATTTTTCGAACCGAGGATCATATATTTGGATTTAACTGGGTTGAGGATAAGAGTGTTACTCGTGATCCTAAGTGATCGTCGCGTAAGACACTCAAACTACCTAAGCTCAAATCAAGACCGAATTCGGCTGATTCACTCTCAAGACGCGATCACCATCTCAAGTATGTCATTTATTAATAAACCAATCTTGAGGGCGTATCACGTGATGTCTTTCTCCAGTCGCGGTTCGCCTGCAATCAGCAAATACGTTCTCAAGTGTGAGTTTGACAGTTCTCTTGAGAACTGAGTTTTGTTTATTAATACGGCGTTAGTCACGTGATACCCGATTCCTAAACGCGCACCTAAGTTACGTTTATTAAAGGAACGCCATCTTGAGGTCGATCTCAAGATTGACTTTTGAGCTGAGAGTGATTTATTAATACGGGTGTATTTGGGTGATTTGGGATGAATTAATGCATTTTGGAATGTTTTTGTGCGTTTCGGGATGCTTTGTGTGATTTGGGATGAATTGTATGGTTTAGGATGTTTTTGTGTGTTTAGGGATGATCCTGAGTGCTTTGGGCTGTTTTGGGATGAATTGTATGGTTTGGGACGTTTTTGTGCAGTTTGGGATGTTTGTGTGTATTTGTATGAATTGGGATGAATAGTGTGGTCTGGGACGTTTTTATACATTTTGGGATGTTTGTGTGTATTTGTGTGATTTGGGATGAATAGTGTGGTCTGGGACGTTTTTATGCATTTTGGATGTTTTGTGTGTAAGTATTTGTGTGATTTGAGATTATTTGTATATTTTGGGATATATTTAATTGAGCGTTTTGGGAGGTTTTGTGTGTTTTGTATGGTTTGGGTTAAATTGTGTGTTTTGTCTTTTTTGTATGTGGTTTATTAGTAGAGAATGAAAATGAAACTTAGTCTTATTTTCAACTGAACAAATGGGAATATTTTTAACCGTATCAGAACGTAGCTCGTATGAGAACGCAAAATAATCCATTTCCTCTTTTCTAGTGTTCAGAGAAAAACACTTTAATATGTTTTAATAACACGCCTAGTTGAACATTTACATCACTGCAGCTAGCATTCCGCAAATGGTAATCATTTTCTCCCGGAGTCGTCGCTCTGAAGCGCACCTTGCGTGTATCGCGTATGACACAGATTGGCTTGGCTGACGCAACGGCGCGCGGGCGGTGAAAGCCCGCGAGATGCGCGCCACTTGCGTACGTACATCTTTATTTATATCCCTCCGAGTTGGTACGTAACGCAGGGGTCACGCCGGCAAGCTATCAATCAACAATGTTAGCGGACATATGCTATTTGACGAGTAGAGTTTGGTGGTAGAGGTTGGGGACAATACGGAGGTCCCAGGTGTCAGGAGATCTATTCCGCATGGTTGAATTGTATCTGTTTGGCATGGTTTAATTGTGAACCTAGTTAATAAGCAAATATAAATGAATAATGAATAGCAGGTCAGGTTAGCCATGATTAATGCGTTTTCCTCGGGTTTTTTTCGATGGTATATCACTATATTTACCAAATGCTTTCAAAGGTGAAGAGAAACTCGCGAGGAAATCTGCGTGCCGAAGAAAAAACTAAGTATAAAAAATGTAAGTATAATTTAGTAATCCGCACTGAGCCTGCATGGTGGGTCATGGCCCCGAACTCCCTCGATGCAAGGGAAGGTCTGTGCCCGAGCAGTGGAGACATATAAATAGATTGATGATGATGGTTCCTGCTAAACGTCGGTGGTCTGTTTCATTTGGGTATACAGCATTTTCAATTGCGTTGAATGAAGGTTATACAGGTATGCTAATAAGATGTTGCAATCTTTTCAAAATTTCAATAAAATTGCCTTCAGGTTTTCAACAAACGCCAATATCGTGGCACCATTATGGATCGTGTATTCCCGTCGACACTGAAATTGAACTGAAACCGCTGATTTCGGCTGTTAATTCTGAATGCACCCATCGTAGACCCCTTAAAAACTTCCTTATTGTACACGTCGCCATAAGGTGCATTGCTAGCGCAGCGGAACGCGCGCCGGCTGGCTGCGCGCGCGCACTGCGGCAGTCACGTGCGTGCCTGTCCTGCGTGCAGTGGCCCGGGCGCCGGCCGCCGGGCGCCGGGTGGGTGGCCAGTTCCGTTTGGACACCATGCACTACTCGGAAGTATGGCTATTTGCATTCCTGATGGCATTACGGCTACTTACACGCAACACATGAATTCTGATCGGGAATTTAGCGTTTGTTGCTTTTAACGAGGCATTTGTCGATAATTAGAGTGACGGAGTGTATTTGTTTTCTAAACTATACTGTAACCGCCCCCTAGCCAAGTAATGACCCGTTAACGCTAGAATATAAATGAAATATACGGGATTTATTTGCCAACGAAAAAGCAAATGTCAATCGCATACATATTTTTTTTCTATTTTACTCTCGCGGTGGAGCTGATGAAATCATTTTTATACTTATTTTAATGCAAGTGGTCGTCATAGTTTCTTCAAAAGAAAGTGAAGAAGTGTCCCGAATGATAGAAGTTACTGTTGGGAAAATGTTTTTATAACTTGGCGTTGATTTGAATCTCAGTAGGTACTTACTTACTTTTGATAGAAATAAATAAATTGGTCTTAATGTTGAATATGTGAGATAGTGTTTTCATTATCTACGAACTGACTGATCCGAGCTCGTTTTTAGAAAAAGATCACACATTTCAGATTGATCACGTATAAATTGATAGAACAGGCATATTGCATATGCAATAGGAACCGTGGTATAGATAGATAGATTGCAATCGCAGAAGCGATCAGATAAGATCTCTGATAGGTAAGATTATCAAAACAACATAAGTAAATGATATTTGTCTTGTGTCTTAATAAGTCTGTTTCATCACATTCAATGAAATGAATTTTACTTAGTAATCAGTGAATGAGCCGACACTAGCCTAAAACAGTCCCGTGGGATTCTACGCGACTAAAAGAGAGCATGTTATCAATAGTTTAGGTATATGCAAATTAGATGTAGGTATATTCCACGGTATTTTAGCTGAGCCAACTTCAGGCCCAGCTAAAATGCTGTTCTCGATATTTTATAAAATTTAAGTAGAATAGGTACGATGGGATTGGCATCGTTACTTTATGTGTACAAATATCCCTAAACAATTATAGAAAAATAAGGTTATTAGGTAGATATGTAAATCACCGAACTACTGAGACTAGAGGGTGTGTACCACGTGTGTACAGTTAAAATAGAAGTATGTTAAAACTAATTAAGTAGCTTCAAACTATTGAAGAAGTCACAGTAACAAATAGTGATATCCAAATATATACAACATGTCAAGAGTTGCATATTCGCTTAAAACATGATTACAGGTCAGGTTGTCCTAATTAAGGTTTTCAATAATAAAAATTAGAATCTCAAACGCCATTCCGCGAAATGTTTTCCGCTGATTTGCGTGAAAACGCGAATTTTGGTTGAATTTAGCCTTTAATAATAATAAATCACAACTCAAAGTTGCTCAAACTGGTTTTGCCAAAGATTTGTTCCGCGTATTAATGTGGTCAGTTCACCGAATTGATTGACCTTCGGCTCCATTCGCTGGGCCCGGACCCCGGACTGGACAGATTTCTAATGGTACTATGTTAATATGTCTTCGGCGCTCGCATCTCATCTCGTGTGGTCATTGTACCGACGCACAATGGGCTGAAAAACGACTTTCATAGACATAGCGATTCTATCCATAGTGTGTTTTAGTCTTAGAACTAGCCGCTAAATTAAATATAATAATGTTTTTTATTGGATCATTTTTTTCTCAAAGAATCGCACCTGGTACAGAAATACGAAGTACCTATACCAAAAAAATCAGGAATAATTAGTACTATAGCCGTATTGATTGAAAGGATATTACGGTTTGACTAGCGATTCCAGAGATATCTTAATTTTTCATAACAGTACAAATTTTTGGTAAATTTTAATAATTTATAAAAGATCGAGAACTGCATTTTAGCTGGGCCTGAAGTTGGCTCAGCTATAATGCCGTGGAATATACCTACATCTAATTTGCATAAACCTAAACTATTAATAACATGCTCTCTTTTAGTCGCGTACCGGACACATTCCATCAAAATATGTTGCATGTCTTCTTTGGCTCCACAATCTAAAAATAAAAAATTTCAATGGATTTAGCACTAAATTGACTGCCACGCTATATTTGAGCATGTTGATGGTGAATAAAAGCGATCTCAAGCTAAAAAACGACTCTTAAAAATTTAAATCGCTATGTCTATGAAAGTCGATTTTCAGCCCACTGTGCGCCGTACCGCGGGCACGAGGCATCGGGGACAGACAAATGAAAGTGACAACCAAAATTATACACATTTTTGGAATAGGTAGGTGTCTAAAGCAAATTAATTGGATTGGTTTCCCATTTTTGGTGGTATATGGCGTTAGCGCGGTATCGTTTATGTGTGTCGATTTCTATAAACAAGTCATTGGAATTTATGTTCTTGCACCAACAATAAAACGCTTTTGAGTTGGTTTTCGTTTGAACCACCGTGGATGAGCAATGGCAATATCAACAATTTTCTCGATCGCGAGGAGAGGAGACACTATTTCAGGCAACTTAATTAGACCACTAAACTATTTATTTTAGGTTTTATTTTAATGTAATTTTATACAATTCCTGATTATTAAATAAATTCACATCTCGTAATTAAAGAAACAGTATTTATTTATTACTACTACTATATCTTAACAGGTAACCTATCCCCAATGCGATAATGTAGGTATGTACAGTCATTTCAAAAAAAGGTATACAATTAGGAACAAACACAATTAAGCTAGGTGGACAGGTGGCTCAGGGCCGCGTCTGTGAATTCCGTAAGCGAACACTGCACCAAATCAATGGACAAGGACACTGCGTTCAGTACACATAATTGCCCTCGTAATGGGAGCAAACTGGAGAGCAGTCCTAGCGGGCGGTACCTCAATACATAGGTTCCTGGGTCCCTGACGCAGCCTGCTCGGCGGAACGAACCGCCTCAGTGAAGCCGCCGCAAAAAACTCTAAACACATATTTGACTAGAACAAGATTCCTTCTAACTAGTGGGAATAAACGCGTATTGTGGGACACCCATGGACCAGATGGAGGGATGAGATTATCCATCATGGGGCTGTCCAGGAACTGGATGCAAAGAGCTGAGAACCGAATTGAGTGACGCACCTTATTGTACGGTACACTGCTATCAACTTAAGCTGAGAATTGCATTTGTGTGAGTGTTGCCTCAGGCCGCTTGCTATAAACTAGTATAAACTGGTTTAAACCATGCGCGGGACGCGCCGCGCCACAAGCCGATTGCCAATCTACACTATCGGTGTGCACTCACACAAATGCAATTCTCAGCTTAAGTTGATAGCACTGTAAGGGCTGATGATCAACAGGTTCTAAGTTCCTAGCTTGCGAGCCATGCGGCTTGTTCTCGCAAAGTGCTTTGATATTTAGTAGATTAGTCTAAAGATAAGTAAATAAGGAACAAAACACTTCGTTTCTGCAAAGAATTGAAAGGAGAGTCACGAACGAATTGACTTCGAAAGATGTACGGTGGAACACAGAGAAAGGTGTACAGGAGAGTCTTTAAGGCTGAGATTTTCTCAAAAACTACTTGACCTATTGCAAAAATTATTTCACTGTTTGATAGATAAAAGTGAAAACTGTGTTACTATAAAAGAATTATTAAATTCGGTCCAGTAGTTTTTGAGAAAATCTCAACCTCATTGAGGGCCCCTGTATACTTATCTCTGTCTTCGACTGTACATAGAGCTATAGTTAGCGGAATGGTTGGTAGAGGTAGGCCGAGGATTGCAGACATTGACCAAATCAGACTTGTTTTAAAAAGGACCCAAGTAGGGTATATTACAAGACAACAAAAGAATGTAGAGATAGATGAATGGAGGAAATTTATTTATTTATTTAAATGAAAGTGGTGTGCCAGAATCGCAGTACAAGGAAGTCCATCGTTGTTTTTGTCACAAGAAACAACCATGTAGGTACTTTTTCTAAGTGATCGTCGCGTAAGACACTCAAACTAAGGCCCGACTTAATAGACTGAGCTCGAAGAGCGAATTCAGCTGATACACTCTCAAGACGTGAT
The DNA here is from genome assembly GCA_963506565.1 of Tachystola acroxantha. Taxonomy (NCBI): domain Eukaryota; kingdom Metazoa; phylum Arthropoda; class Insecta; order Lepidoptera; family Oecophoridae; genus Tachystola; species Tachystola acroxantha. The sequence continues at coordinate 13,808,500 of OY735881.1, forward strand.
CACCATCCCAAGTATGTCATTTATTAATAAACCAATCTTGAGAGTTGAGAGACGTATCACGTGATGTCTTTCTCCGGTGGAAGAACTCAAGTAAACGTCGCGGTTCGCCTGCAATCAGCAAATACGTTCTCAAGTGTGAGTTTGACAGTTCTCTTGAGAACTGAGTTTTGTTTATTAATACGGCGTTACTCACGTGGGATCGGTCGCGTTTCGTGCGTCGGTGTTTTTGAGTAAACAACAAAGTTGGTCGCGTTTCGTGCGTTTTATGAAATCAATAAAAAACTACCTCCACTGTTGGTCGCGGTTCGTGCGTTTCATAGTTTGGTGATCTTACTACCGACGTTTGCAGGTATTACCATAGAGTTATAAAAACCGTTAAATTGTCAAAGGTTTAAGAGAGTTATGTTGCGACGACGCCGCTAGTAGCAGAGTTTTCTGTCTCGCTCGCTCTTGCGTGTCCTTTGAAGAGGCTTGGTGATGCACGTAACAGTAACAGATGTGTATATCGATAGGATAACTCTTAAATAAATAAAAGAATCCAATTTTTTGTTTTGTTTTAAAATACAGGTAACAAAAACGCTCAGCAATCACAAAATACAGATTTTAACTTTTTATTTATTCCCTTCTTGATATTTTGGTATAGGAAAATCAACGTATCAGGTAAGTTACCAAAAGTTTAAAAAATATAATTTAGTGTTTAAAATATAAATAATCAACAATACAAAACAGTAAATTATGATAATCACAGTTATTTTTCTTAATTTTAAACTTAGCAGTTATGTAAATAGGGCAGACAGCACTTTAAAAAAAAATCTGTCTTACTATTTCTATTGTTTTTCCTTTAAACTTAAAATACAATCAATCAACTATGTATAACGGTAAATCATGGTAAACACAGATAGCTTTTTAATCTTAACTAATGTAAACAATGGTAGATTTAAATCGCAGTACTTTTTCAGAAATCAGTCTTGCAGTTTCTATCTATTTTCCTCCATAAAACTTAAATACTATGCATAATAGTAAATCATCGTAAACCCAGCTAGTTTCTTATCCCCCCCCCCCCCCCCCCCCCCTCCCCCAACTTAGGATTAATTCGAGACATGAAAGTTACTTTACGAGTAATTCGAGACAGTCCTCAACACTTATGATATTATCCACCAATAAACTTGTCACCATTATTATATGATTATCACGGTCTATGACGCCTTGTATCGATTTTTGTTAGTATGCCTTTGTTGAATTTTTATATACATATCTTTCAATTCGTCATTCAATATATTTAATGTATAAATGAAAAAAATGCATTTCTTTTAAATATTCATGAAAGAACTAAAATCGGTTCGAAAATAAATTAGCAGGTTGTTTAAGTTTGACTACTAGTAACTTTCAACTAATTCGTATTAAATCTCACTGATTATAATATAAGACAGAAAAAAATTCAACACTGCACCGTTTATTATTAAATAATATTTTTAAAAAAATAGTCAAGTACACTATTAGTAATTTCTTATTTATTCATGAATTTTCTTATCGATACACACCCCTTTTACTATTACGTGCATCACTATGCCTCTTCAAAGGACACGTAAGTGCGAGCGAGACAGAAAATTTGCGATAGAACTCTACCAAAGTACCCGCTGCGATCCTAAGCAATCATTAAAATCTTTAAACGTTTGACAGTTTCGCGGGTTCATAAATCTATGGTTACACTCGCTAAAGTAGGTAGTAAAACGACCACAGCAAATATTAAATTAGGTAGAACGCACGAACCGCGACCAACAGTGGAAGTAGTTTTTTATTGTTTTCATGAAACGCACGAAACGCGATCAACTAGGTTGTTTACTCAAAAACACCGACGCACGAACCGCGACTATTCCCTCACGTGATACCCGATTCCTAAACGCGCACCTAAGTTACGTTTGTTAATAGGAACGCCATCTTGAGGTCGTTCTCAAGATTGACTTTTGAGCTGAGAGTCATTTATTAATACGGGCCTAAGTAATGCTAAGTTAACTCTTCAAGTTACCAGGAAGTAAAGTTATTTACTTAACAGTTTTGTATCCGATATTATTTGCCGTCAATTTGCATGGTCTGACCCGATGTCGTCGGTTCCGCCGTTACGCAATCCATTGCCGCTCGACGCAGGAAATTAGATAATGTTATTTAACTGATGCAGTAACGAAATGCATTTCATTGTGGTCGACGGCTACTTTCAGCTTCCTACTACGGTGTATCTTTTTTGGGTTCTGCTACATAATATTTATTTTATTTATTTATTTTAAGGAAGATTTACAGCTACAATAACTTTAGGTTACTTAATAATGTCTAGAAGCTAATTACAGACCTCCACCTATAGATAGCAAGATGTGTCTCAAGAATTAAAAAATAAAAGTGACTTAAAGAGGTAGGTTATGTTAATTTTTTTTATATAAATCTAAAAAATACTTTAATTACTTTAATATACAAGCACTTTATTTTCGTCACAACCAGAATTTATTCAACAGAGCTACCGTGACTCGGGTCGGATCGGCGAAATCTTTCTGCATGTAGGGAAACAGCGGATACGCAAGAAAAAATTAATCATATTTAAAGCTTTTGGTGTCTATTATAGTTCTATTTTTATACGCGGAGTCTAAGGTCACTGCGGCCTTAAAGGTCAATTGTTACCGAACACCTGTTATTAAATCTCGCCCCAATTCCAAACTCTTTTAACCTTTGTATTGTACTTGGGTGCCACACTCTGCAGTGCAGAGTCTGTCTACTCTATCTACTATGTTGTTAACCATAAACCTAGTTTAATCTCATTTCTTTTAAACCGTGTTGTTGGCAGTATGTGCCAGGTGCGTATGTACCTTTGCCCATTGGGTTTTTGGCTTAGCATTGTGATTGTGAACGCGGGTTTCGCGGCTATGTACCTACCTAACTTGAGAGAGAATTACAAATAAAATAGTGGTATTTCATAATTCTATGTTATTATTTATCACAATAAATCACGTGTTTTGGCATTTTCACATTTCGACTAAGTAATGACGTTTGTGATGTGATTAAAATTGCGATTTTCTACAATCGGTCAAGTATTTTTGAGAAAATTTTATATCTATAAATATATAACTATATGAGAACCCGTTAAACTTAATTACTTTTCTCTGTTCATTTCCCATGACAGCACCCAATATGACACCGACGGGGTGTCATAATCGCTATTGCACCGACCGACCGCGGGGGTCATTTTGGTGGTAGTGGTGTCATGAGGAATGAACGCTTTTCTCACTGATCCAATCCAATTGAGATATCACTATGTCTCTTATCAGCTGTCACTCACCCGTTGGCTCCTGCATTCAGTCCGTAGCAGTCATTGATGCCGGCCAGCACGCCGACCACCCCGGCCACGACGGCCACACAGCCCGCCCACAGCCCAGCCCCCGCCCGCGCCAGCGCCGCGCCCTTCACCACGGCCGCCGCCCCAGCCCCCACCAGCAGCGCCCCCAGAAACACCTGCCCCAACCCCAGGAACACAACGAGCTTCTTAGACCCATCGCTCTCAACACTCTTGGCAACACTTTGTTTTTTCACTTGCGGCGTCTTGCATATCAACTGTTCGGTGGAGTCCTCTGACTTGAGGCTGGAGACAGTGGCCGGCGGGCGCGCGTACGCGTCCGCAGTACCGTCGTGTTCTTGTGCCATGGCGGCGCATCACGTCATGGCGGCGACGCGGCTCAATACGGACTGAGGCGGCGCAGGCAGGCTGCGCGCGCGCAACGAACGGTGAAAGTCGCCGAGGAAATGCGTAAGGTGTATGTGGCCCTTAAGGTAGCATGGGGCTTGTTTACCCGAAGCTACTTCCTGGGTATTGGACGAGCCCGGACTTTCGCGAATTGTGAATGTGTCCAATGTTTGGTCGCATACCTTGGAAACGTAGTACTTATCTTTTCAACTGCCTTTTTTATTCAGAAATCGTAATCAATGAAAGTATCTTCATGGTTTATTTCATCGTATAATAGTACCTATCTATATTTTACATCTTTGATCTTCTTATCAATAGATATTTACCAAGTATTCTATTCAAATATCTCATTCGAAGGCTCATAATTATTTTTTTTAAATAATTACGGAGTCTATATACCTACCTAACCATTCTACTACATGTAAGTATGTCATAAGTATAACTACTTGGGTATTCGTTGTTGCTCGTTCGTTCGTAGGACTGCACCTAATTGCAGGTGTAGCTCCCGGCCGGTGCCGCGCGTGGCTCCGAGCGTATCGCACTGATTGTTTATTTATTGTTACGTAAACTAATACGAATATGTAACTGAAAGTGTGGGCGGAGTGCAGTCTCCGAGTAGGTATGCGGGGCGGGAAAGCGCAATGCCTCTACACATCGAACTATGCAATATGCAGTTACAAACTGTCCACAATTTATTTCATTGCGACAATCAACTCACTCGATCACCTTACTCCAATGGCTCAGCGCCCCATATATGTATGTCCCTCCCCAGCATGTTTATCCTTGCAAAATCAATCGGCTTTTGTGCATTTTTTTCAATTAAGGGCCTTCCATGAGCCAACTAGCGCCGCCAATCTTGAAAAAATAATATCTTCCAATTTAATCAATTTTATTAAAAAAGCTATTTACAAAATGTTTATTAGGACGAATACAATTTGTCAATATACAATACATGGCATAATTGCGTCAAGCTAAGTTGTAGTACTCATACTCATTTATTTTAACCTTAGGTACACAGGGAACACTTGGTTACGTCATACATCATACAATATTGTGATCATACATTTTTAATAATGTATGATTACATGGCTCGATAGACAAAGAGTCAGAAGGGCAAAAGCAGACCCACTGTATTGTGTCAGTGGTCACTAAAAGTAATTAAACTACTTACATTCATTATTAGTAGTTCTCAAATGTGCCGAAAACGGCCGTTTTTCGCAATTATGCGAACTACAACTTACCGAAATTGAATTCACTGAAATAGTATTTATCGTAATTCGTAATCAACATTTTGTAAATAACTTTTTTAATAAAATTGATTATATTGGAAGATATTATTTTTTTAAGATTGGCGGCGCTAGTTGGCTCTATGAAATCCCTTAAGTAGGTCTCTATCTGTATTATGGATTATTTATTTTTTTGTCAGAGTTCAACACCAATCTATTATGTTAATGTCGCAGTCACACCGCACACCGCACGCACATAATGGCTGCCTGACCTACTGCGTGTTGTTATGGGACGCTTCTGTAAAAGAGGTCCATTCATGGGAACTTTCACTTGCTAGGTCATCTGCCTACATTAACATAATAATTTCCTAGATAGTCATCAACATATCAGTACACCAATTCCTTATGACCTATTGAATCTCCTAGAATGGGTAGGTACGTTGACTAAAAATTCATCTTCCCTTCTTCATCAGCATACTGCAGCCCACTCCTGGGCATAGGTATGCCAGGAATCCTCCATCTGGCCTGATCCCAGGGTTTCCTTTCCGAAATTATTAAACAATGTATAATCAAGCGCACATCAAGTCAAAGTCAAATTTCTTTATTGCAAGTAAGCACGTTGAGTACATTTTTGCACGTCAATATATTTTTTGAATTTACATTTACACCACTTTGCAAGGAAAAGGTACCACCAACGCTGAGGAGAAAAAGTGGCAAAAAAACTCTCAGCAACACATCTTTTAAAACAATGATAATACAATGATTACTTAATAACTATACAGTACGTAACTATTACTATTGTTAGTAAGTTTATCCCTCATGCGGAACCATGCATGTTCATCGTTTAAATAGTCATCTATCCTGTAATACGCCTTCTTAACAAGTGTTCCTTTAATTAAATTTTTAAATTTCCTCTCTGTCAACGTCGTGACACTTTATCAAGAGATACAGATACTAGTAATAAGACCTAGATTACAATAGTGCTGCGTAGGTTATTGTACTTCTGCTGTACAATGGATGCGTTGGGATGTCGAAGTTAGGCACAGACCACATACCCCATAGACACCAGGAGGACGCCCGTGCGAGCGCAAAATTGCTTTGCGACACGAGTAACCTAGAGATATTATCGACATGGACGCATATTTTTAATACGGCACCCCTGTCCCCCGCTTCGTCTCTATAGCGCATCGTTGACAGAATTTATCGCTTGCAAACTTGTACCGATTTCATGTCTATTGGGTAAGTGGTCTGTGAAGTTAGGTCATCCCTAGCACCACCGTGCATTCCTACACGCACGTCGTAAAATATTGCGTATCAAACCATAAGGTAAGCGTCGCGTCACACTGCCATTACATCACACACACAACATGCATCGGTTAAGAGCCTTCCTAGAGCCAACTAGCGCCGCCAATCTTAAAAAACTCATATCTTCCAATATAATCAATTTTATTAAAAAAGCTACGTTCACATTGTTTACTGCTATAAATATTATTTTTTAAATGCTTATTTGTAACGTGATTCAATGTCGGTAAGTTGTAGTTCACATAATTGCGAAAAACGCCCGTTTCTGGCACATTTGGGAACTACAACTTACCTACATTGCATCACGTTACAAATAAGCATTTAAAAAATAATATTTATAGCAGTAAACAATGTGAACGTAGCTTTTTTAATAAAATTGATTATATTGGAAGATATGATTTTTTTAAGATTGGCGGCGCTAGTTGGCTCATGTCAGCGCCTTAAGGGGTGAAACTGACACTTGTTATGTGACGACCAGTGGGGTGACCGCGACTTCCAATCGTTATCGCTTTCAATTTGACACATGGACGCTATACATTGCTGCTATGTTTTTGCCAGTTTTAACAAACGACAACGAAACGCAGCAATATCGTTCAAGTGTCAAAATGAAAACGATAACCACAACGATTGAAGTCGCGGTTAGCCCCCAGAGTTCTAAGAGTACGGACGGACAACAGCAGATAACACTTGCAGTACGAATTCAACTCTTATGACGCAGATAATAAGAACGGTCCAAAGTGTTACACTTGATCTGCTGTTAGCTGTACAACAATCAGCAACTTTATAAACATAGGTACATAAATTCAAGCCATAGGGGTGGGCAGGGTAGAGAAGAGATGATAGGGCGGCAAACCTCATCGCTGTCCTCGGTCTCACTATTGAGGGGTTTTCAAGGTTACATTTAAAAAAGAGGGAAAGTACCGTTCGCCCCGGTAGATGGCACTGCTGACTGGTCTGATGTCAACAGCGTTGCTATTGCTTGTAACTTAGGCTTTTCGTATTTCACACCTAGTGTTAATGTGTACTGTATTGTTTAAATTACACAAACAAATCAATAAATAATAAATTATTCAGCTGACATTGTTTTTTTTTCATGGTGCTGTGTTTTTTACGATGATATCGCACTTCGGTGCAACGCCATCTATTATCAACTTAAAAAGCTTGTTTTGTCTTACAACTGTCACTTTGAAAACCTCTCATTCCATTCAAAATATAGGCTAATAATAGAAGCAGATACCTAAGACGTAGCCGCTTGCACTTCATACGTGAAGACACTTCGTGAAGTGCTGTCACAGCGCCTGATGTTTAGTGAAAGGCATTCACATCAAAAGTTGTATGTATGGTTGTGATTATGTGATCTCCATACAATATATAGGGTTGCAGGCTAACCGAATATACTACTAGCCATAACAAAGGTTTAACCTTCCTTCTCTTGTCCTTTTCACACTTCGGTAAAAAACGGTAAGTTAGAAAGGGGTGGATGGAAAGGCACAATAAGAATACTGTCATTCTTATAAATTTGTGAGAGATAGAACTGTAATAGAATATATTTTACTAACTGCATAAACTTTATTTACAAAACCTGTAGAAGTCTCCAATAAATACTCTTCCTATCACGTTCGCCGATCAGCACAAATAAATTATACATATTTACAAATGACTCTTAAGTACTTTGCCTTCGACAATATGCCAATAACAATTTTACGTCTACTCACAATCACAATAAATAATACTTAGGTCAATATTCATAGACAGTTTTGAGCACAAAAGCTTCGCTTCGCTCTTACATTAATTTTTTTTTGAAATCTGACATTTATAGGACCGAATTCAAACTCGCACTCAAAATTGTTTATAAATCTCATCCTTAATAATCTATTCACATTTACTTTCACGATAATCCGTAGTCACTTTTAATGAAATCCACTGCTTTTTCAGCGATCATGATGACTGGCGCATTCGTGTTCCCGCGCACCACCCGCGGCATGACGCTGGCATCCGCCACGCGAAGGCTGCTGACACCCTGGACCCTCAACCGGGAGTCCACCACGGCTCCCATGGCGGCCGTACCACACGAGTGCCACGCGGACATTGCCATGGCCTTAGCTTGGCATTTCACCGCCTCTACACCCTTTAGAAGTCTGCAACCTTCGATATCTATGTCAATCAGACTCGCTTGCTTCTGCTTGAAATACGAAGTCTCCATCAAACGCCGCACCACATCCATAGCTTCAGGATAAACGTCCAGATCTGTAGAATCGCTGAAGGTACCAGATGATATCACGGGAGTGTCCAAAGGATCAGTGGAACGCAAGCGAACGCTGCCCCGAGACGAGGGCTTCAGAAGAACTACAGCTACAGTGATTAGTTCGCGGTCTTCATTCAAGGCTGCTAATTTGGAGCAGATTCTAGACTCAAGGCCCAGAATACTGGTGCAACCGTCGTAGAATCCGGCGTGGACTGGCATGCAGGACGGATAGAAGGCGAAATCAGGAACGTTAGGAGTAGAGGAGCCTTTGAGAGCTAAATAGGCGCCCATGCCGTTGTTCTGCGCGAGGCGGCCGGTGCGGTCGTAGAGATACTGCACCATGTCCATGTACGCGGCAGGCCGGTCGCTGAAGCAGGTCCCGTTGTCAGCCGCCCAGTAGCTGAGCACCATCACGTGGTCCTGTAGGTTGGCCCCGACCGCCGCCTCGCGCACCACGTCAACACCGAGCGTCTCCAAATGCTCCCTGGGCCCGATTCCGGACAGAAGCAGCAACTTAGCAGTGTTGAAAGTTCCAGCGGATATAATTACTTCTTTCCTCGCGTAGAACTTCAGCGTATCAGCACCTTCCAAGACTTCGACGCCATATGCGGTGCTATTATCGATCAAGACTTTGGTGACCAGCGCGTTCTTGACGACGAATAAATTGGGTCTCTTTGCCGCTTTGTTGAGCAAGGCGGTCAGCGAGCTCACGCGTCTGCCGTCCGCGATGGTGTGCGAGAACCGGCCGGCACCTATAGACTTCGGCGACGTCATATCCCTCACGATTTTGAAGCCTATCTCCTCGAATCCTTCCAGAAACTTGTTTGTATCGAATGCGGTTTCGTTCGTGCCGCTCACTTCTATTTCCCCATTCAGACCGTGGTATGCCATCAGCTCCGGGTCATCGACGATCGCCTCGTCGGTCATGCGTTCTGTTCTCTTGAAGTATTCTAGCACGTTGTCCCAGCCCCACTGTTGCCCGTCGTCCCCGGCGAGCGCGGCCCACTCGTCGTAGTCCGCGGGGAATCCCCTGGCGTAGACCATGTCGCTGAGGGAGCCGCTGCCGCCGAGCATCCTGCCGCGCGGCTGGCGCTGGCTGCCGCCAGACAGCGCCTGGCTGGTGAAGCCGTCGTCGTCGGTCCTGAACTGCCAGTCGTAGGGGCCGCCCTTCATGTAGTCCTTGAAGCCAGGTATCTGGGAAATCGAAACAAGGTTAATGTGGCAGCATTCACACAGTTCACGTTCATCATCAGCCCGTGTCGGTCTACTGCTGGATGTAGGCCTTTCCAAGGCATGCTATCCAACACGATTCTCGGATTTTTGAATGCAGCCACTGCCAGCCACCTTTTTCTGGTCGGGGGTCGTCCCACACTACATTTATCTCCTTTCATTCGCGAACTCGTCCACCCCATCGGTTATCGGTTCTTCGACAGATGTGACCAGCCCACTGACACTTCGATTCTTTCGATTTTGAGTTACCAAGAAGGTCACCATCCGTGACCTTCTTGGTAACTCAATCCAGGATAGGCCACATTCAAGACATACAAGTCACAGACTGTGAGCTAGCTCTAACAAAAGTTAAATTATACAGATGTTCAACAGCTGTATAAATATGTTTGTGTATCGTGCTCTCCGTGTGTCAAATGAATCTTAGAAAAGTTCTAGGGTCATATTAATAAATCACTCTAGCTCAAAAGTCAATCTTAAGAACGACCTCAAAATGGCGTTCCTATTATTAAACGTAACTTAGGTGCGCGTTTAGGAATCGGGTATCAAGTGAGCAACGCCGTAAACTCAGTTCTCAAGAGAACTGTTAAACTTGAGAACGTATTTTCTGATTGCAGGCGAACCGCGACTTGAGAAAGACATCACGTGATACGCCCTCAAGACTGGTTTATTAATAAATGAGATACTTGAGATAGTGATCACGCCTTGAGAGTTAATCAGCTGAATTCGCTCTTGACTATTAATACGGGGCCTAGTTTGTAAGAGCGAGCTCGCAGCTGAGCTCGTGCTGAATAGTGTCTGTGAGTCTGTGAAGATGTTGCGTTTGTACTGACAATGGTCTCCTGCGGCGGGTCTGGTCCCGCCTCCAGCAGCAGCACGGTGGCGTGGGTGTGCGCCAGGCGCGCCGCCACGGCCGCGCCAGCGCTGCCGCCGCCCACAATGATGAAGTCGAAACACGACCCGTCTGCACACAATACAATTTTTATTATAAATCAGTTATCGAAATACAGAGGTACTCTCTGATGCTGTACTCTCTGATGGGTTTTATGAGAAAACCAGAATTGATATTTATTTTATTAATTATAACGAAAATGCAATAAGCCAATTGACTAATAATTTTGCTGTTGAGGTGTCGATTGTTTTCATCATCAGTCTATTTTATATCCCCACTATTTGTCAGATTCTGTCTGTCTGGGTGTCAGATATTCTGTCTGTCTGGGTGTCAGATATTCTGTCTGTCTGGGTGTCAGATCTTCTGTCTGTCTGGGTGTCAGATATTCTGTCTGTCTGGGTGTCAGATATTCTGTCTGTCTGGGTGTCAGATCTTCTGTCTGTCTGGGTGTCAGATCTTCTGTCTGTCTGGGTGTCAGATCTTCTGTCTGTCTGGGTGTCAGATCTTCTGTCTGTCTGGGTGTCAGATCTTCTGTCTGTCTGGGTGTCAGATCTTCTGTCTGTCTGGGTGTCAGATCTTCTGTCTGTCTGGGTGTCAGATCTTCTGTCTGTCTGGGTGTCAGATCTTCTGTCTGTCTGGGTGTCAGATCTTCTGTCTGTCTGGGTGTCAGATCTTCTGTCTGTCTGGGTGTCAGATATTCTGTCTGTCTGGGTGTCAGATATTCTGTCTGTCTGGGTGTCAGATCTTCTGTCTGTCTGGGTGTCAGATCTTCTGTCTGTCTGGGTGTCAGATCGTTCCGATCACGGACTTTATTCTGTGGTTCCGATACTAAAATAAAATTGAGCCGAGATGGGGTCCATATCTTTTATTTACTGAGGTTGGAGTGCAAACCTTCTTTTACATTTACATCGAGGGAGCTCGGACCATTATCCACCAAGCGGACCCAGTGTGGATTATTGGATTACACGTGCCTTTGCAATTGATCGGTAAATGTACGTAACTTTTCCTTCTAAAAACTGAGGAAAACAGGTACTTACATAGATGACCTAACCGGGGATTGAACTTTGACTTTCGTACCATAAAGTCGGGTGACCCATCAGCTACACCCGCCACTGCGCTCTTCCGTTATATTCGATCGCCGGTCGTTAAATTCGTAACACAAGACTGACATAGGAAACAAAAAAAACGGGTTCTTCGCTTTTGTAAAATATAATTATTGCAAATTCGTTTCTATTTATATCGTTGGTTGGTTGATGTTGGTTGATACTAACTGCGCACGTCCCCCTGCGTCGGGTACGGCTCCTGCAGCAGGCACTGCGAGGCCGCGAAGAACTGCAGCGCCGCAGCCAGCGTGCTGCCCACAGCGCCACCACCACCGCCACAAGTCCCCACAGGCGACGACATCGCGCCACGAGGATGGGGGGTACACAGCTATGGGAAGAGTTTACAGGAGCAAGTCGCACTAGAAGCAGAAACGTGACTTTTAACATTCACAAATCAATCAAATGCTCAATGATTGAAAGTAACATTGCCGAGAATTTGTTTTATGCATAGATTTTTTTTGGAAAAATAATATAATTCCTTTCTTATCTCTTGTAAACCGTGATCCGTTTCCACAATTAATATAATTTATTTCTTGTAGCCACGGATACCGGGATCGGTGGATACAAACATTAATTGATTTTTGTGTTGGAAACCGATCCCGGTATCGGTGGAGACAAACTGCCGGGATCCGTTTCCAATCCAAACGGATCCTGGGATCGGTGGAGACAACCCCAAAATCTCTAGCCCTGGACAGGCTTTCTCCTCAGCGTTGGCACCTTTTCCATGCAAAGTGGTGTAAATGTAAATTTAAAAAATATGTTGACGTGCAAAAATGTACGCAACGTGCTTACTTGCAATAAAGAGATTTGACTTTGACTTTAGACAGGACTTGAGCGACCTTGTCATTGACGGAATGATAAGGTCGCAGGTTCAAGTCCTGCCCACGGCTAGAAATTTTTCATCGTTTTTATTTGATAACTAGATGTACCCCGCAACTTCGTATGCGTAGAAAAAGTTCTATGCTCAGATCACATACTGCCATGGCTTTATAGCCTATGAGCTGTCTGGATATTTCAGCTATCTCCTAGTGAAACTCCCATTAAAATCCCTTCAGTAGTTATGGCGTGATACTTGAACAAAGTCACAGACAAACAGACAAAAATTCTAAAAATTAGTGTTTTGGCATCAGTATCGATCCTTAAACCCATTAAAATTATTATTTTCAAAAAATATCCAATGTACAGACACAACTTTTTTACAGTCTTATTATATGTATAGATATTGCCGATTGCGATGTCGCGGCGCGTAAGTACAGACGACAGCACATCAACTGTGGTACTATATGATACGTCATAGATTGCAATGTTGCTATTCAAAAACGTCTGTCGGTCTGTAGCTTTACGACTCAATATCCGATAGATTTATGAGTGTAGTCTCGTTACGGAATATAGGTAAATAAACAACTTTATACACCAATGCTGTTATTCATAAACCTAGTTAAACCTCACTTCCATTAAATCGTGTTGCTATCCCTTTCACACTTCGTTAATAAAGGTTAAGATAGAAAGCGACATAGGCCGGAACGGTAGCGTCAAAGTCAAAGTCAATCTTTATTGCAAGTAAGCACGTTGTGTACATTTTTGCACGTCAACATATTTTTGAATTTACATTTACACCACTTTGCAAGGAAAAGGTGCCAACGCTGAGGAGAAAAAGTGGCAAAAAACTCTCAGCAGCACATCTTTTAAAATAATATAATAATAATACACAATTACTTAATAACTACGTATTACACTACTATTACTATTGTTAGTAATCTACACTTTATCCCTCATGCGGAGCCGGCGACACACACCATGCATGTTCATCGTTTAAATAGTCATCTATTCTGTAATACGCCTTCTTAACAAGTGTTCCTTTAATGAAATTTTTAAATTTCCTCTCTGTCAACGTCGTGACACTTTAAACCACGTTTATAATTGAACCTTTTGGGTGCGGTAAGTATAAAATATAATCGCAAACAGTTGATTATCATACATTTTTTTGTTATTGTTTTTCCGTAGTAAAAGGCAAAGTATCTCAGTCCAATAGTGTTATTTGTGTTTTGTCTGTTCGTTAATGAGCGAATAGAATTAGATGTCGAGTCCTATTGAGTGACCTATGTATGTCAATAATTGGGTGCATTAATTAGATACTAACCAAAACAAAGATAACGTTGTTTACTAAGTAAGACGAACTGAATATTTCTGGAAGATACTCTAGAAAGGAATAGATATACCTACGTTCCGGTAGGTACGGGTAGAAAAACATTATTTTTTTATGTAAAGTCGAAGACAGAGATAAGTATACAGGGGGCCTCAATAAGGTTAAGATTTTCTCAAAAACTACTTGACTTATTGCAAAAATTCTTTCACTGTTTGATAGATAAAAGTTAAAACTATGTACTTACACATAAGTAGTATGTAATTACAAAAGTTAAAACTATGTACTTACACATAGTTTTAACTTTTGTAATTACATACTACTTATGTGTAAGTAAAGTTAAAACTATGTGTAAGTACATAGTTTTAACTTTTGTAATTACATACTACTTATGTGTAAGTACATAGTTTTAACTTTTATCTATCAAACAGTGAAAGAATTTTTGCAATAAGTCAAGTAGTTTTTGAGAAAATCTCTCAAATTTAAAAGCTCTCCTGTACATCTTTCTCTGTGTTCCACCGTACCTAATGGGAAAACTACAGCTGTTGTTTGTAATATGGGTTAAAAACTAAGATTCAAAACTAAGCCATTTACAAGTTTTCGCCAATAAATACTTAATAATAAATCTAATTTTTATCGACAGATTAGCAACGTTTTCACACAAGTTTTCTTCTCATCAACAATGTACAATCGATCACATTAACAGTACGTGAAGTACAATTTCATATCTTATGGTCCAGACAATACGAGTCCAAAAATTCCAAAAACCTGCGATTTACACGAAGTATGAAAAAAATATACATTTAAAAAACTTACCTTCCAAACTGCTCAATATTCAAAAGATATCGCACTTATAGTCGCGCACCTGTTTTGTATGCGTGTGGATCGTGTGACGTGTTCAGGCCAGGAGTCCTGGCGACTGCCTGCAGCGCAGGACTAAGGTACACTTATAGTGCGCGTGCGCAGCGTCTCGCGTGCGATACCGCACACCGAATACTGTTATCGTATCTATCGCAGATCGTGCCCGTACAGGGTTGTCGCGCGTGTTATTTAAACGTGCGATAATCATCTTCTTTAATCTTAACCTTAATTTTTTTCATCTAGAAAAATTTTTAGGCCGCTAGCCATATAGTTTAACCTTACTTATCTTAAACCGTGTTTTATCACTTTCAAGTTCACGTTAAAGTGTAAAGTTAGAAAGGCGTTAAAGGCGCTTGAACAAATCAAATGCGAGTTTAGTAAGATATAGAAGTTATGGTATAAAGGAATTTGTATATAAGAGATTTATTATTCGCCATTATGGTGGCGGCGCACGAGCGGTAAATATCAATTATTTTATTTTTACATATTCGGAAGACTAACAATTATTCTTATAAACATATGTTTATAAGCTGGTGTCATTGCTAATGTTTAATGGTAACACTTCACTTGGCTATTCGTATTTGCGTATTTGTCATAATTGCAATGTGTGGTTGGTATGCTTGACAAGTATTTGTCAAATACTTGACGTACATACAAATAAGACGAATATTTTGTCAAGCATGTTTTGTATGTATACAAATATATCGTCTTATTTGTATGTACAGTCGACAGCAGATCAATGGTAACACGTGCAGTACGATTTCAAGTCTTACGATGCAAATAATAATAACTGTCAAAAGTAAAAAGTGTTGCCATTGATCTGCTGTCGACTACATACAAATAAGACGAATATTTTGTCAAGCATACCAACCGCACATGGCAATTATTACGTCAAGTATTTGACAAATACGACAAACATCCAATAGCGAATACGACTAGCCAAGTGAAGTGGGAGTCGTCACAATATGTGTGATTGTGAGTGAACTTCTTGAGCTGTGCACCAAACGTTGAGCTGTGCACCAAACGGGCGTACCGACCTGCATAATTCCCCAACTCCCAAATCCCGCATCGCAGGCGGGTACAATCTCACCGTCGGATCAACATCCGGTGAGTTCATGCCCGGGTAGAGAGGGTATACCTCAAGGCCCGCACTTCTCCCCCAAGGTTAGAGGTTCTTGTCATTTTGGGCAGTTCTTGTCATTTTTGACAGTTCTTGTCATTTTTGACAGTTCTTGTCATTTTTGACAGTTCCTGTCATTCTTGACGGTTCTTGTCATTTTGGCAACGGTGTGTCTATCAAAAGTTATAGAATCCAACATTTGGGCGACATTACTATTGTAATTTTCGCCCGTAAGCAACTCGCCCAGTATCATTAAAGCATGTGGGCCAGTTTACTACGTCAAAATTTACAAAAGGGAAATTCGCCCGCAGACCAGTTATTTTGTGGGCGAGTTTGCGACTAAGCCGTGAAAAGACCCGGTCGTCGTCGTGAGTGAGCATTGCCTCGCGTCGCGTGTCAGCCCTGTGTCGGTCGCGGGCGGTGCTCCAGTGTGACCGATAGAGCGCGGTTTAAGGGCACGCGTCACGTCACTGCGCACGCGCCGGCCGCGCGCGCTCGCGCCTCACTCGGCCTATCTCACAGCGGCCGGCGCGGGCGCGGTGGCCGGCGGCGAACTACATACATACAGAGTTGAATTCATTCGACAAAAAGTGGATGGTCTCAAAATATTCTGTAATTTTTTGTACGGTGTAGGTACAGGGGGCCTCAATAAGGTTGAGATTTTCTCAAAAACTACTAAACCGTAATTAATACTTATTTTACAGTTACATAGTTTTAACCTTTATCTATCAAACAGTGAAAGAATTTTTTGCAATAGGTCAAGTAGCTTTTGAGAAAATCTCGACCTTAAAAACTCTACTGTACACCTTTCTTTGTCTTGGATCGTACATTGATCTCCTATAAACAACTAGATACACAAAGGTCTTACTAAAACTATTTAAAAAACGTCCAAATAAGGGTCTATTGTTAACGTCCAAATAATGTCCAATAAAGCAAATGAGGGACCTTCTTTGCGCTCGGACATTTTTAGAAGGCAGACTGTGTATCTAAATGTTTATAGGAGATCAATGACAGTGTAATAGAACGATTAGGTATTAACTATTTAAGACCAAAGAAATTTGGTCAACTAGCCTATTGCTAGGGACCTAACTTACTTAGGGGCAAGATTCGATTATTAAAAAAAATCTGCTTAAATAAGCTTACTATACGCTGAATTTAATTTTTAGAATATAATGAAAAATGAATTGTAATGTTGATGTGGACTCTACAAGGGATAAATAGCCAAGTAGATTATTATGTTTATTTGATAAGACTAACTTTTATATAATGGTAATAAGAAAATATGTTATAAATAAATGACATTGTCACATTTCAATGGAGCTTTGCCCCACCTACAATACTACGAGACCATTGAAGCTGTACCCATCATTTAGTTGGAGACTTATTACAGGTTTTATATAGCATAATGCGAGAGTAGTAGAAAATGATAACAAAAACAATGAATAATTCGCTTCGATTTCATACTATTTTCTGAATTCTTAATTAAGCTGTTTTTTCGACTCGCAACTTGTACAAAGCTTTATTTTAAACCAATAATTTTAATAAAAAACGGAGATATTTTTACATTTATTCGTTATCTTGTTCATCGTGCGGAATCTGGCATTGTCATTTGATTATGATTATTCCCATTAACTAGTTTTAAAGGAAAGGTATTTTTTATTGAAACATATTCTGGAACAGTCAATAGGTATTTATTGTAAGTTGGCCAACATAATTCGGACAAGATTATAATTATTATTTTATTTACAAATAGTTTACAATTATGTACAATTAAATAGGGATCACAAATAACTTGTATACGTATAAATATAATTAGACTTACAGTGTGGAAGAGTCGCTTACAATATCAGGAATCCTGAAAAATAACACATTGCACTAAATAAACACGTAAGTACATAGTTGACCATAATTGACGAGATTAGAACTTGCCAATGAAATTGCAAGACAAAAATTTATTTAAGAACCTTCATAGAGCCAACTAGCGCCGCCAATCTTAAAAAAATAATATCTTCCAATATAATCAATTTTATTAAAAAAATCTATTTACAAAATGTTTATTAGGATGACTACTATTTTTCAATATACAATACATGGCATAATTGCGACAAGCTAAGTTGTAGTTCACAAATGTGCCAAAAACGGCCGTTTTTCACAATTATGCGAACTACAACTTACCGACATTGAATCACGTTATAAATGAGCATTTAAAAAATAGTATTTATCGTAATAAACATTACGTAAATAGCTTTTTTAATAAAATTGATTATATTGGAGGATATTATTTTTATAAGATTGGAGCGCTAGTTGGCTCTATGAAGGACTGTCAAAAATTTAAGCCGCTTTGAATTCTGTATAGCCTATGCACAGACCACTTACCCCATAGACCTGTACCAGGAGAGCGCCCGTGTCTGCCCGCACATGAGCGCAACATTGCCTAGCGACACGTGTCACCTAGTGGTATTATCGACATGGACGCATCTCTTTAATACGGCACCTCTGTCCCCCGCTACGTCTCTATGCGCTCATCGTTGATAGAATTTATCGCTTCTTTGTACGGATTTCATGTCTATTGGATAAGTGGTCTGTGAGCTTATGTCCCTCCTACAATCCAGACGAATCTAACGACACCTCATATGTTACAATCCATCAAGCCGTTTAGGCTGCAGAGCGGGACATAGAATTAGACATACATACATATTTAAACTCGAAAAATATAACCCTAATTCATGCGCAGTCTGTTAAAATGCAAGTAATTTTCACATAGATATAACGTAGCAAATGAATTATTACAAAAATAACATTACAGAGGATTTATTACTCATGTCATTACAGGACAAACATGCAAATACCATCTTAAAAGTACACGACAGTAAGGTCACACAGAGAAAGCACAGGAGAGTCATTAAGGTTGAGATTTCCTCAAAAAGTCATTAAACTATTTTTTTATATCTTTAAAATTACACCTGTATTCCCATCATCCCCCAAGCGCCCTCCGCCACGCGGGGGAGGATGGAAATTTTTTACCCATACTCCCCCACTGATAAGTATTTGAGTGAAACTACCGGAGGCCATTTGAGTGAAACTACCGGAGGCCATTTGAGTGAAACTACCGGAGGCCATTTGAGTGAAACTACCGGAGGCCATTTGAGTGAAACTACCGGAGGCCATTTGAGTGAAACTACCGGAGGCCATTTGAGTGAAACTACCGGAGGCCATTTGAGTGAAACTACCGGAGGCCATTTGAGTGAAACTACCGGAGGCCATTTGCACACTCATTTATTTAGCTAGTAAAGCGGTCGTGGGCGTAGACACTTAAAACTACCCGCATATCTTATATCTGACACCCACGAAATCGTTCTTCCCCCACATACAAATTCCCATCGAAAGGAATGAAACCGCACTGGAAAGGAATGAAAAAAGGTAAAAATAAAAACATTTATTTGACAGAATAGTACAAATAAGAACACACAAGAAAAACACATAACCAAGCAATTTTCAAATTTGGCACACTTCAATCGTAGCCACGCGATACCTCCAGCTCACTCTTATGCGAGCTTGTTTTTAACGTGTGAACATGATAAGCTTCTTGGCTTTGTCAAATCTTTCCGCACCAGTACTTTGCGACCTCTATAGCACGGGAAGTAGCCCGTCTTAGGTCTAGCACGAGCGTACGGTGGAACACAGAGAAAGGTGTACAGGAGAGTTTTTAAGGTTGAGATTTTCTCAAAAACTACTTGACCTATTGCAAAAATTCTTTCACTGTTTGATACATAAAAGTTAAAACTATGTAACTGGAAATGAATTATTAAATTCGGTCCAGTAGTTTTTGAGAAAATCTCAACCCTCTGTCTTCGATTGTACGTACGGTCTAATCCAGGAAGCCTCAATAAGTTTGCGATTTTCTCAAAAAGTACTCGACTGATTTTTTAAAATTCTTTACAATTACATAGTGTGTACTCTAAACAATCTACTAAAAAAATATTTATTACGATCGGTGTAGTAGTTTTTGAAAAAATCGCAATCTTATTGAGGCCCTCGGGTAATTGACTGTACACCGTAACGCGATGCGAATAACGTTGACAGTTGCGCTTAGATTTAGGATTACATTTGGCCACGACAGAATCACAACTAACAATACACTAACTAAACAACAACTCGGTCGCTGATACCAGGAGCCTTTTTCGTCGAGGGGAAATGCTTATGTCCGCCGCTTCGGGGGTATCCACCATACGGCTACCAGGAGCCTACGCGCCCCGAGGAGGTCTCCAGCCGGCGCCTCCCGGCGGGCGCGGGGGCCAGCGCAGGCCGTCGTCAGACGACACCACCAGCATCTCGGATCGTCCCAATCGCGCTCTCCGCGAACGAATCTGCACACAGTGGTCAAAGCTCACGCCACAACAGCAGATCAATGGTAACACTTGCAGTACGATTTCAAATCCTACGACGCAGATAATAAGAACGGTCCAATGTCCAAAATGATGACGTCTTGATATGCTTTGGGCGTAGGTACCAGGAACCCATGAATGGATAGCATTCGAATCGTTTCTTGTACAGATATCGTAGAAATATGCAGTGGTAGATGCTCTGGTGCAGGCTCCGAATAATCGAAGCAGATTCAATCTTGCTCCTCACAAGAGAGGAATGCATCAACTCGATACGGGCGCTGAAGTCACGCACAAGCACTTCGTATGACAGATCCAAGTCTTCGGTTATTACACTTCTTAGCGAGGCTCTTGGCATGGTTGCAGAATGTGAGCCCGGGATATGACGCCCAGATCCCACTGAACACGAGTGATTTTGTCCGCTTCCAATGTACGGTGGAACACAGAGAAAGGTGTACAGAAGAGTTTTTAAGGTTGAGATTTTCTCAAAAACTACTTGATCTATTGCAATAACTCTTTCGCTGTTTGATAGATAAAAGTATAAACTGTGTAACTGTAAAAGAATTATTAAATTCTGTCCAGTAGTTTTTGAGAAAATCACAACCTCATTGAGGCCCCCTGTATACTTATCTCTGTCTTCGACTGTACAAGTCATTGGTTTCATTGAACGAGTAAAACCATGACGTAATACATGTTTGTTAATATGCGCGGTTCGGCTGAACGCGCGAGGAATACTGTCCTCGGTACTTGAGGGTCGCGGGGCAGGAGCCGGACGACGACGCCCGCAACGCAGGCATAGCGCACACGAAGTTACAAGTTACAAATATATTGCCAAAAAAAATACGTACCTAATTAATTTGATTGTGAATTTGAATAGCCTACTGGTGACAAAAGTGTAAATCCGTCAGTGCACTGACCGTGTCGCGGTGCGCCGGCGCCGGCGCGTGCGCGTGCGCGCTGTCCGTGCGCGCGCACAGGCCGAAGTGTCCGAGCAGCACGGGCTCGCGCGCCAGCCCGGTGCGCAGGCTCACGGAGCGCACGCGCAGGCCCGTGATAGGCACCTCGTAGTATCTGTAGGAACACCAGCGTTGAGGGGCGCGCCTTGGGAGATACCTGCTGATGGGCTGATGACTTGGGCGAATTAGGTAAAATAAAAATCCTTTTCTCGTGTGGTTTAGTGACCAAACCTATTTGTCAAAGTTCCGCCCGTAGGCCTTTGACGTGGCCTGACTGCTGTCAAATGACAGCAACCGGGACCAACTGCTTAACGTGCGCCCCGAGGCACGGAGGGGCTCAGATGAAAGTGTCACTAGCGGTCACCCATCCAGGTCCTGACCTCGCCCAACGTTGCCTAACTTTACGATTGTTTTCAAGGTGTTCTCGCAACTGGACTATGAACCCCCCTCTATTAATTAGGTAATGGTAAATAGACACGCCTAACTTGCCTTCCCCCCCCCCCCCCCCTCTCCACCCCCTCACACACACCTTGATAATTCAGCCACGGCATTAGTATATGGCACTGTCAGTGAGACAATAATCAGATTAAATCCATCAGTTCTTACAATACAACAGTGAATTAGACGATCATATTTGTTTACAAAATAGTACAAGCTTTTTACGAGACTAACATGCCGTTATTTCATTTATAATTTACCTGACTTTCCATCCAAAGGAGTTCTCCACCGGCACATAGAATCCCGGCTCATTGAGCAGCAGGTACTTCTGCATCTCACGGAACGCTGGTTCCCCTGGCAACAGCGGGGCCAGTGCCCGCCCGACCCCGCCCCCGCCTCCGCCCCCGCCGGGCACCTCCCGGCCAACCAGCGTGACGCGCACCCCCCGCCCATCCCTCCCCTCGCCAGACAACACCACGTTCAGGTACTGCTCGTCGCAGCCACACGGCTTGGTGACGACGCACGCGACCAGCTCCTCCTCGCACAGGAACTCGCAGTGGAACAGCCGAATGGTCCGGTGCTCGTCGGACGACGGGTCAGACGGGTTGATCCGGAGACAGGAGCCGCCGGTGAAGCTGTCGCCGTAGTACGCTTCCAAGCAGTCACGCTCCTAGAATGGAAATAATAGTTTTGAAATGACATTGACACATTTCAATGGAGCTTTGCCCCACCTACAAAACTACGTGACCATTTAAGCTGTTCCTATCATTTTGTTGGGGACTTATTACAGGTTTCATATTGCATAATCATAATCAGTATCATTTTCTACTACTCTCGCAACTCCTATACAAGAATAACAAAAACAATGAATAATTGGCTTCGATTTCTTACTATTTTCTGAATTCTTAATTAGGCTGTTTTTTCGACTCGCTAGATGTACAAGACTTTGTTTTAAACCAATAATTTTAATAAAAAAACAGAATATTTTTACGTTTATTCGTGATCTTGTACATTTTGATGACGGGGCAGAATCTAGCATTGTCCTTCACAGTTTTCGAATTTTTTCCTTTACTTGTGCTGTAAGATATAGCTTCTTGCCAAATTTTATGATTCTAAGTTAACGGGAAGTACTCTTAAACGGCCATATCTTGATTGCGTTGACGTAAAGTTAGATTTTTCACGGCTGCATGAGCCCTGAAAACTAGATAAATAAATCTACAGTGCAACAAGGGTATTTTGGCACGTGGCAAAAATCGGAACCATCCTGTAAAACGTACTACATGACAGTTCGTTATTGTACTATTGCGAACAGCGCCCCCTATCAATGTCATCCTCGTGTCAGACACCCTTGTCGCGCTGTAACAAGCACTCACCTCAGGGAGGTGTATGAGCGCCAGCTTGGCATCAGAACCCGCCCCCAGCTGCAGGTTCACAGACACCTGCACCATGGACTTGCCGCTGGATTGCAGGCAGCTGCTGCTGGCCACAGGACGGTACTCCTCAGCCTCGCTGACCCTCGCCTTCTTGCAGCAAATATTGAACACATCTTTAAGGCGATGCTTCAAATCTGGCTTTTCGGCGTCTGCTTTTCGTTTCGATAAGTCTTCGCATGGTGTAGTGTCTGTCTCTTTATAGTGCTGCTTCAAATCTGGCTTTTCTGCGTCTGTTTTTTGATTTAATATGTCTTCGCATGCTGTAGTATTTATCTCTGGATCTTGTGGCTTCAAATCTGGCTTTTCTGCATCTGTTTTTCGTTTTGCTACATCTTCGCATGATGTTATAGTGGGGCCGCTGTCAGTATAGTGAATATTGTGTATGGGGTCCTTGTCTGAGGCTACGTGCGTGGTGGAAGGTGTGGTGGATTCCAGGGTGTAGCCGTGCGGCCCGTGCGCCGCGCTCGGCTGGTACTGCTGGTGACGCAGGTTGTACCACGGGCTTGGAGACAGCACCTGGCGTGAGACAGATAAAGTTAATAATTATAGAGGTGATGAAGTAAAGTGGTTAACATTGCTCATAGAATCAGCAAACTGAAGTGTCAGTCCTGGTCACATCTGTCGTAGAACCGATAACCGATGGGGGAGACGAGCTCTCGAACGGGTAAACGTAACGTGGGATGCCCCCCGACAAGATGGAGGGATGACCTTCGCAAGGTGTCGGGCAGAGACTGGATGCAGAAGGCCGAGAGTCGAGTTGAGTGGTTTTGGTAGACACATACGTCCAGCAGTGGACTGATACGGGCTGATAATGATGATGACTAATTATAAAGGCACATTTAAAAAGCAATTAGACGTCAGCGGCAGTGGTTATAAAGTATGAAAGATGACAGACTGAAAGCCGCGCGGTTGCCGCTCCGTTGCATGCCGCTGACGCTCCGTGAGGTTAAACAAGGTTTATGGCTAATAGCCTAAGTGTTTAATATCACGTTAAATTAATCAGAAAATGTTCGCGAATGACAGTATGGTGAAGTTATTGGAGAATTCAAGCAGGATCTGAAGTTTGGCGCCATGGTCAAGATTCCCACTACGAGCTCGGGAGTGAACGTGACTGTCGAGCTGCTTCGTCCACAGTGATTGACGCTACGGCGTCTCCTGTGGATGAAGACATGAAGACGCGGCTACCCAGGGTGATGACGCTACGGCGACTCCCCTGGAGGAAGATATAACACTATTATACATTGAATTTTCTGTAACATGACATTGGCAAATGACGAACTGTCGAGTCCATTAATAAAATAAATAAATAAGGCCGGTCCATCGGCGCCGGGGACGACACCCGGGGTAACACAAGGCCCTGTGCACTCGCCTCCCCGTACATGCGTCGCTTGTGCCCCTGTCCGCGGCAGAAGCCCGTGCTGAAGGGCAGCGCGGCGGGCAGCCGGGTGCTGAGGAACGGCCACAGGCTGTCCCACAGCGCGCGCTCGCGCAGCTGGAAGTAGCACAGGCGGTCCAGCGGCGCCGGGGACGACACCTGGGGAAAATTAATAATAGTTTGAAAAACCAAAAATAACTTACGTACTTAATAACTTAAAAGAACAATACGTAATTTTGTATGGACTTCGTACCCACCCTTGTAACTTTATACACTGGGTGTCATTTAGAACATATACCTCATGTGAATAACTCCGAAATGAATGATTGAATGAATGAATGGGAGACCGGAGTTATGATTACTTCTTTTTGGCATCAAAATTTGTCAAACTACTCGTTCTTTCGAGAGGTTCTTCTCTCAAAAGAAAGACTAGTTCGACGAACGTTCCATTCCATTGAACAAACTAAATACTTGTTGAAACTGTTGAATTACTACTCAGAAGGTACTGATAGATTGCTATTTATTTATTTATTTATTTATTTATTCAATTATAACTGACTGGTTTACAGATATCACCAAAGCACCGAGTCAGTGGATACAATAAGTAATTACAATAATTCTTAAAATAATAATTTATACAATGAAATTAATGTAAATTAGAGTTACCTACTATTAAGATAGGTACATATATTTTTATACAAAGAACACCATGGATCAAAAAAAACATCAACATCCTTTATTGCGTTTATGAAATTGTTAATTAAGTTTACGGCACGAGCCGTAGGCGCATTGCTCGCGTGCTGCGTCCGTACGCCGCAGGTGAGCGCGAGCAGCGGTCTCCGGCGGCGCACGCCCGCACGCACGTAGTGCTCCGGTACAAACAGACCGATACGCTCTAGTACAGATGGGTTGTCAACCTTGTGACGCAACAGCATGCAATAATGGACAATGAGGAGCATCATCCGTCGCATCTCCAAAGACTCAAGCCCCACCATGCCAGATACAAACAATGAAGGGTACAGGAATGGATAGTAGCCGTATTGTTTTTTATATAGATACCTAGCAAATTTTCTTTGGATTCTTTCGATCATTAAAACATATTTTTGTTCAGATGGGCTCCAGACAATACAGCTGTACTCCAGTTTGCTACGAACAAAAGCGTTGTATAACAATAACGCGATTTTGGTGTCACGAAATTGTGCAGCAGTACGCATGATAAATCCAAGACTTTTATTGGCACTTTTACAGACATCTTTAATGTGGCCATGGAATACAAGTTTTTTATCTACGGTAACACCTAGATCACGAATTTGGTCAACACGTTCAAGAGCATTACCATCTAACTGATACCTGAACATGATAGGTGTTTTGGATCTTGAAAGTGTGATAGTTTTACATTTGGATACATTTAATTGCAGGCGGTTGGCTTTGCTCCATTCTACCACTGCGTCAATATCATTTTGAAGATTGAGGCAGTCCAAACTATCAACGACAGGGTGCAATAATTTTAAATCATCAGCGAAAGTTAAGCACTTACTTTTCCTAATGACTGTAGGCAAATCATTTATCATCATTAGAAATAGGGTTGGACCAAGAGAACTGCCCTGACTTACGCCAGAACGAGTGAAGTACTCATCAGATCGGAATCCGGCCAACTGCACATATTGCTTGCGGTCCTTGAGGTAGGTGGAAAAGAATTTAATAAGTTTAGGTGTGCAACCCAATAATGAGAGCTTTGCCAAGAGTAGGTCGTTATCGACTAGATCAAAGGCCTTCCTAAAATCAAAATAGGCGATATCCACCTGTTTCCTTAGATCCATTTGACTCGTAACGTAATCCACCAAGGATATGTGACTGGTCGTGGTAGATCTTGCCCGTCTAAATCCATGCTGTGTATCATCTAGCCGGATATTGATTTGATCTATCAAACATCGATTCAAGATACACTCGAAGAGCTTGCCAAAAACGGAAGGTACAGCTATGGGTCTAAAACTATCAACATTAGTGGAAGCGGCCTTTGGGATCGGAGTAACTCTAGATACTCTCCATTTGGTAGGATAGAAACTATGTTGCA
Source organism: Tachystola acroxantha (assembly GCA_963506565.1). NCBI lineage: Eukaryota > Metazoa > Arthropoda > Insecta > Lepidoptera > Oecophoridae > Tachystola > Tachystola acroxantha. The sequence continues at coordinate 13,835,001 of OY735881.1, forward strand.
AAGACTTATTGAATATAAAAAGTAGAGGTTTCTCTAAAAAGTATATACAGTCCTTAACAAAAAACGGTGGTATACCGTCAGGACCAGACGCAGAATGAGGTCGAAGTTTACGGACAGCTTTGCGAAACTCGACAGCAGAGATATGATCAACGGATACTCGCAATGCATCGCCGGATAAACCTTCACTCATCACAATTGCTTCAGCGTCAAGTCGTGGTGCGACATCCAAGAAAACTGAACTGAAGTATTGAGCAAATGCATCAGCTGCCTCTTGTCCTGCAACGGTCTTACTTGCATATGTGTATTCGGAATGTGGCCCTCTGTTCTTGCGTTTGTCTCTTACGTAGTTCCAAAAAGTACTTGGATCCTTACAAATATCATTTTCAACGGAAGACATGTAACGTTGGTACGCAAGGTGATTTAGCTCTTTGACAAGTCCCCTGTAATATCTAAACAGCTCATGATTAAATGTTAGCCCTTTGACTCTAAATTTTTTGAGATGGAAGTGTTTTAGTTTTATGTAATGTATTATTTCGGCAGTGAACCATTTTGGATAATTGTTGTAGAACCTAGACCTATTTCCATTATGAAATGATTGTTTTTCCGGTACTATCCCTTCAAAACTACTATTAAGGCATTTGTAAAAGTGATGAACGGCCAAGTCAACATCACACCCTTGGTCAACAGATGTCCAATTAATATCTGCAACGGCTGTATATAATGCTTGGAAGTTAGCCTTACGAAAATTCCAAGTAGGGGTCACCTGATCCGGAAGTGCGACAAGGGGTCTAGAATTATCCTTTGTGCTGCGAGGTATGGTTAAAGTTAACTCCAGCGGAGGATGATAGGCATCCATCGGTACTAGAGCGTCAACATCATCAGTTATTAATACTCTGAGATCAGTTAATACGAAGTCTAAGATACCACCGTGTTTGTTTTGAATATCATTGTGTTGTCGTAGCTTACAAAATTCTAAAAAGGAATTAAATTGGTCAATAACTTTTGTACTACATGAATTTAAATTGAAATCACCAATTACAATAGCATCATACATCGAGTATTTGCAAATTGCATTTTCAATGCAATTTAAGACATCTGTATATTGATTATCAGTATAGTTAGGTGGAAGATACACAACACAAACAAGAAATTTTACGTTTTTCAGAGTTAAAGTTGCAAATAGAACTTCCTTGTCATCTGATAAGCCGTCTATATCAGTTACCATATGAATTAAGTATTCTTGCTTAACAGCTAGAAGGACTCCACCCCAACCAACATCACCTAAGCGGTCCTTACGGAACACTACGTAGTCAGGTGGAAATAACTCTGCGTCAGCAACTGAACTAGTTAGGAAAGTTTCAGTTAAAGTTATGATATCACAGGAACAGACGCTAATATTCTTGCTAAATATTGCAGTTTTAGTGCGCAATCCTCTAACATTTTGGTAGTAGATACGGATTTTCCTGAAACGTTTACGTATCTTTATTGTTTTTGTCACTTCGGCGAAAAAACTGACGCCATGGCTTTATACAAATATCTTCAGGCCAGCTCTCAGGTGTCATAACAGCGTCAATAAGTTTAACTGGAATCCTTAATTTAAAGGATGCATAATTACCACGTGATTTCAGTGTTTCAACTCCACACACGTCACTCCCGCAAATCGATTTAAGGTGAGTACGGATCTGCTCCTCAGTGGTGCCCATTTTTACGTAGTAAAGGTGTAAAAATCGTAAGCGTTCGGAAGCTTCCAACTGTGTGGAACCCGAGGATGCCCTGCCATAGACCACTCCTTGTAGTGAAGTGCGACGACGATTTTTGCTCGTAACTTTAACCCAATCATCATTGTCTGTGGTATCATTATCAACGTTCACGTAATGCGGCGCTGTAGTATTTTGAGTAATGACTGGTGATGTATGTTTCTCTTGTTCTGTGCCGACGGGCAATATTTTATGTACCTTTTTCAGATGGACGGTCTCAGCTGATTTAGACACAGCAAGTCTAGGTTTCTCAACAGGGGCACGTGACTGTGTGGCAGTCTTTGTAATAACTGGTGCGTTCATTATTGGTGTTACGTTGCCGGCCTCGTTAGTACGTGAGAAACATCTCGTCTCCAATTCCTTTATTTTCTTTTCTAAAACAGTGACTTTGGAACTCAGAACTTCGACAGCATTTTGCATTGCAGTCTCAACATGGCCTGCTACTGCTTTGGTTATTGTTTGAACAATATGGTCGCTGGCAACACGTTGCATTTCCTCTCTAACGATAACTCTTAGATGATCCAGGAACATGGTGTCGTCCAGTGCGGATGTGTTATGCATGACGGTAGAGTTTAAGCCTGTTAGATTTAGGTTTGGCTGCTGTCGCCGCTGGGTGACGTAATCATGACCACACTCGGAGGACAATGTAGTGTTGCAGACTGAGGCAGCATCCCCGTGGCCCATCGCCAGTGCCTATCGATGGTTCTACTATATGGTGGGGTTGAAAGGAAATTGTCAGGTGTCAGGTAAAGTTCACCACATGTACTATCACGTCACGAGACTTAGCTCACACAAACGGCTCAAGCAGACTGGCTGCGTTTGCTGTCGCCACGTGCTTGCAGGCCGAAACTTCAAGCACGCGGAATACTTGGTACAATGCGCGAGGCGTAAGCTCAGGTTTGCATTTGTGTGAGTGCACACAGATAGTGTAGAGTGATATTCGGCCTGAGGCGCGACGCGTCCAATACAAACGCAACAAAATACACCCTGCCGCGCACGCACCGCACTTCACCTCTTGTACCGCTATCACTCACACAAATGTAAATCTGAGCTTACGCCTCGCACACTGTACAGTCGAAGACAGAGATAAGTATACAGGGGGCCTCAATAAGGTTGAGATTTTCTCAAAAACTACTGGACCGAATTTAATAATTCTTTTACAGTTACATAGTTCTAACTTTTATCTATCAAACAGTGAAAGAATTTTTGCAATAGGTCAAGTAGTTTTTGAGAAAATCTCAACCATAAAAACTCTCCTGTACACCTTTCTCTGTGTTCCACCGTACAATGTGTCCATACATATTTAAATATTATTTTAATTACATCGTAACCACAGATCTATTAATCCAATAAATCAATCAAATTGCACAATACCGCAGTGTTGTGGTCCGTGTGTGTGTCTGTGGTGGTGTCCGGCATGTCCTCGTGCGTCCACGCCGGCGCGAAGATGGCCAGCGAGCACCCGTGAGCGTACACCACGCGGAGAGCCTGGTACAAGGTTTATTACTATACTAAATGTTATTATTGGCTTTATAAAGATTTATTTTCTTTATTTTTATTTAAATAACTCGCCTCAATACAGGCATCGCCTAGTGAGGAGGGCTATGAAACCGATTGTAAATATAAAATATAGTTTGGTAAATAAACGAAATTATTATTATTTATGTTGTATTGATGCTTATGTATGACTGTACTATTATGACTAGGGACCTTGTACTTATTTCAATTATTATAAATTTTGCATGCCAAATAAGTACTTAGTGAAACATGTAGCATAAAAATAACATTAAGGTCCTTTTGTACCGTGTTTCAGACAAATAAATATCATTTCAAAATAAATATCATTTCATTTATTTTATCAATGGACTCGACAGTTCGTCATTTGCCAATGCCATGTTACAAAAAAATCAATATATAATAGTGTTCTATCTTCCTCCAGAGGAGTCGCAGTAGCGTCTTCACCCTGAGAAGCCGCGTCTTCATATCTTCATCCAGAGGAGTCGCCGTAGCGTCATCACTCTGGACGAAGCAGCTCGACAGTCACGCTCACTCCCGAGCTCGTAGCGGGAACTCTTAATAAAAGCTTGAAACTTCAGATCTTGCTCAAATTATCCAACAAATTCACCATACTGTCATTCGCGAACATTTTGTGATTAACTTAACGTGATATTAAACACAAAATAGCCACTGTAGACATTATAACAAAAATTATCAAATAATTTTGCAACCGCCGTTTCCCGCCATTTTCAAGAGAACCCCTTTATAAAGATATTCGGTTGATTAGTGTTGCCAAACTATCGACAATATTACTATTAGTGCAAAACTCAAATATTATTAGTGCAATTACTCAAATTCCTGTCTAACATTGCAGTTAGAAATCATGTTTTTGTTGGAATAGAGCGTGCCACGGAATGGCGAGGTCCCTGGTTCGAATCCCGGTCGTGATGAAAGATTTTCTCCATTTATCACTTATTTCAATGATCCAAAACTCTATCTTAAACGCCGGTCTGTGTGAATGGCAAAGTGTGTATCAGCGCACCTCCTGCGTGTTGAACCGCCCCCCGCCGTGGAAGTTGCGCCCCCACACGTCGATGCCCACGTAGAGGTCGGTCCGCCTGTCGCCCCCCGGCCCGGCCGCCGCCGCCCCCGCGCTCGCGGCCACGTCGCACTCGCTCCACGAGTAGTTGGTGAACAAGCCGTCGCACGCGTCGAAGAACGCCCTGACACAGTTTATGGACGCAGTGAAACAACCACGAGAGCTCGGTGGCTCAGTAGTTGGGTCAATGGACTTGCAATATGGAGGTCCTAGGTTCGATTCCCAGCTAGGGCAGCCATGTACCAATGAGTTATCCTCGGTTTTATCGACGGAAAAACTTACGTACATTTACCGAGTGCTCTGAAAACGGTGAAGGAAAACATCGTGATGAAACCTGCATGTCGTAGAAGAAGAAAAAATCTAAGGCATGTGAAATCCGCCAACCCGCACTGGGCCCGCGTGGTGGATTATGGCACCAGCTCCCTCGATGTAAGGGAAGGTCTGTGCCCGAGCAGTGGGGACATATAAATAGACTAATGATGATGATGAAACAACCACAGATTAATATCGTAATTACAAGTACAATTCACCGTTAGCCTTACACGTGATTTAATAGTTGGTCTACGGTTTAGGCCTTAGTAAGTCACGTCAAACATATTTTTGTCCCTTTATTGACGTGTGAAAGTGCCAAAAACATATAAAGGGAAGTGAAGTTAAACTAGGTACTACGGTAGTTTTCGAAAGAGTATCCGCGGTCCTGTCCAAGGGCGTCGCCAGTCCCCCCCCCCTCCCCCCCCCCCCCCTCTAGAGAGAAGAAAAAATATCCAGCCCAATGCAAAGTCCTTAGGTACTGGCAAGGCTATGAGGCGAGAGGAGAGTACTACTGTCTCTCCTATTCCGTCGACGCGGCCGCGTCGTCGCCTGGTCTCACACACAGCTGTAATTTATATCGACTTGCCATTCCTTGCCATGCTTATTCAAACTTTCAGCAGCATATCTTAAACCACTGAACGCACGCTCAAAACACTGGTCCGTCTCACTCACTGCTGTCACAGGCGTGTGAAACATGGTTCGAGTCCAATTGGCAATTAGACCGACAGTTTTGACCGATATCTTTGTCAAGACGTTGGCGTCCCGCATTCTTAGGCCCTGCGAGCCCGAATGCGGGCTGCTTCCCGCCCTCATTCGGGCCTAATTATCTTCCATCAACGTTAGAATATCCCGGAGTAGCCACTGACTCATTGTCAATTGTCGAGAGCCTGACCTGTTCTTCTCGTTGAGCTTGTTCTGCCAGCTGAGGTGTCCGTCTATGGTGACGCTGTCGTACCAGAGCAGCGTGGCGTGCGGCCGCGCGGCGTGCAGCGCGCCGTGCAGCGCGCGCACGAACTGCAGCAGCCGCTCGGGCTTAGACACCTGACGCATATCATATGTTATAGTAGTGAGAAAATACAAACATTTATCTACGTCAATCGAAAGATATGGCCATTTATTTCCTCTCCGACCGTATATTTTTTAGTATCACCAGTGGCTAGTACTATGTATTGTGTTAAATCTAAAAACACAATAGAAACCAGATGCGGCTCATAATTGTGGCGCTAACGGGACACCAAGCAACAAACGACCTGTTGCGCAGGATGGGACTACCGGAATCTCCAACCTGCAGAGCCTGTGGTGACCAAGCGGAGTCCATGAAACACCTCCTGTGTGAATGTGACTCACTGGCTAGGAAGCGAATGAGTCTCCTGGGGTCGGCCTATCCGGAACCAGAAGACTACAGGCTCCTTCCCATGAGCTGCATAGCAGACCTACTGAGTTATATCTTTGGGGAGGAGGAAGGAGCATGAAGGAAAGTGGAGAGCACAAAAGATCCCAATGGGTCGAAATGCCGCCACATTGGCACCCAATCAGGATAAGATAAGATGTATTGTGTTATATTACCTTGTTCTCCACATTAAGCAGCCATCCGTCGAAGCGCAGCGCTTGCGCGATGGCGGCCAGCGCGCTCGCCGTGTCGCTCAGGCTGCGCTCGGTCGCCAGCACGCGCGACCAGAACGCGCCGCCCTCGGACCACTCGGTGATCACAGTGCCTGCCGGGCCGGGGATTCATACTCACTTGTACCACAACCATAGTATAGTATGACCGGGCGCGTTGTACCGTAGCGAGACGCGGGGCGGAGGGTGGAGCCGCTCGCCTCACTCTGTCGTTTTGTCGTCCGCTCTCTCTCGCACTCACTCCCCCATAGGTCTGGCGCCTGGCGTACAATGCGCGGTACAGCGCGCCCGGTCAGACTATAGTCCTATCCTTCATGGATACTTATAATACCCTTGGATTAACCCACATTTACACTCAGGCCTATTGGGAATTAAAGTGGGCAGTGTGAGAGTACGGGTCACTAGGGCTGCCACCGCTGTTGCCCGGTGCTCTCTCGATCAAAATCAGAATGTTTACTTGTAGAATTAGGTAGGTTTACAAAAACAATGATGTTAAAAATAATATATTAGGTATATAATAATTCTGAGATAGAGAAGGCCTTACCGATAACCTTGACTCCGTGCTGGTGAGCCACGTTGATCCAGCCCAGCGGTGGGATGGTGATAAGGTGGTGGCTGAAGTAGCAGAAGGTGTCCACAGCTGCCCAGTTGTAGAATGTGTACGCATCATGATTGCTGGTGCCATCGATAATGCTGGAATAAACCAGTAGGTAACCAAATGCTGTTATTATACTAGCTAGTATTAAAAAGGAAACCTGTGATTGGCTACCTATCAGTTTTGTATTATGTTATTTACCTTTTGTATATTGCCATTGGTTTTCCAATAAATTAAAAATAATATAATGATAAAAAAATTATACCTTCATTTATTTTTGAAATGTTTAAATATATAAAATGAAACTCTCCTAGAAGCACTTGTTTTACTTAGGTTTTACGCATTCACTGACGGCTTTGGAGGATTTGTTTACTGTGAAGGCTAGGAAATCAGTTATCTGACCTTCACACTAGTGTAGATGTTAGGAGTTTTATACTATCCCCCACACTAGTGTGGCAGTCAGTGTGCTTAGCCGTGAATATAATGAGTCTACCTGTCGTCATGGTATCCGTTAGCCATGTCGTGGCAGATCAGCGTCTTGGGCAGGTCCTTGGCTAGGTGCCGCGGTGCCTCGCCCTTGTCCGGCTCGAAGTGGCAGTACGTGGCCGGCCGCTGCAGGCTGATGTCTTCAGGGCTTCCGCACATGTCCATGTTGCGCAGCGCGAGCGGGCTGTGAGGCGTCAGCTCCTTGCACAGAGTGCGCCAAGCCGGCGGATCCTTGATAAACTCGAAAATACCTTCGTACGTGTCGATTGGCTTGCACACAGACATCGACGACATCATGTTTTTGTCGCTCGTTTTCTATAGAAAGAGAGTACGCTTATAACAGACGTGTTTTCATTACTCCCTGTGTTTTCATGATTTTCAACTAATTCTATTTATCACACAGATTAGAATTTGTGAAATACTTATCAAGTTTCGTTTATCACTTTAGTTTATCATCTACTAAAAAATCAATCAGCTGACAGGCTGACAGCTAACAGAAAAAATGTAAACAATGTTTTAGTCCGTTCCAAAATCATGGCTCGTAGTGATTTCAATCGATCTCCTAAAATATTTTATATACTATTTTATATTTATAGTGATTTTAAACTTAAGAACTTCTAATTTCTCTTTATATGACAATGGATTCCTTCTTCCGAACTTTATTCATATTACTTCGAATATTTAAATCACAGACTACACGACAGCACGCTACATCTACAACCACGCGCTGCTTTAAGAATGCACTAAACAAAAGGCCTAGCCATTTACGACGAGTAGTAAAATACTAGTAAAATAGAACAATGACACTTTATCGCTCGTAAGGACTCCCACCATCCATTGGGTCTCACGATAAATAGTTGAAGTAAGTACCTAAAACAGCGTTTGTACGTCCAATAGGTATGTCCAGTGGGAACCATATCTACTTGGAATACTGTACTACGATAAACAAATTAGGACAAACCAACAGGATATTGAGGCAGCATTGTGCATGTGCAATGGCGCAGTTTATTAGATAAGACAGCTTGTTACATCTACCTACCGCGTTGATAAAATATTGATGGCATAATAAATTATAATAAATGGGAACAACAAACTGATGACCAAAATATGGAAAGGTCGATGGCGCAGTGTTTGAATCATTGGACTCACGATACCTGGATATCGCCAATGAATATCGAAATAAAGTTAAATATAAGTTATTGTTATATAAAAATTTTAGATTTACCAAATGCTTTCAAAACGGTGACGGAAAATATCATGTGTCTGAGAATAATATTAATACAAAACACCTCAGCAAAACACTGACACTGGCATTTTGCATGTAATTTAGATGTAACTGGTTAAATTTTATTTTGATACCCAAGTAAATTATTATTATGTCGGGGTTTATGAATACGAGAGCTTGCTTATGACTCATAATGGATTACTCATAAGTTATGAGTAATCCATCAATACGCACTGGGACCGAATGGTGTATTAGCTGTTCAAGTGATATAAGGGAAAGTAACTATTTCTATTATTTATACTATCATATAATGTCAACCTTTAATCATGCTATGTTTAATACGATACCTATCCTCCATAATCAATATACTCTTAATCATAAAGATGTGGCTGTATAACTGCGTATCACTTTGCCTTTTACTTCACCAGCCAGCTGTCAGTCTGTCAGCTGTCCAGCTGTCATTTGATTCACAGATTACCTCGAGACGAGAATTTGCTTGCATGTTTGTCGGGAGACTGTGAAGTGGCTGTGGCTGGTTTGTTCGTGAAAAGTGGAAAATAGTTTGTAATTTTTAACTGAAACCATTTTGGAAAAGATGCTAGTGAGCTAAACTTCTTGCAAGTAAGTAAACTTTACGCATGAAGTAACCTTGTTAACTTCGTCAGCAACTTTCGTTCGTCCGCAACTTCGTGTGCTTGGAATTGCGTGGGAATCTGGAGAAATCCCGCGCTCTCTCTTCTCTTGTTTACTGTATAGAAGGAAACTGCAAACTTCATGTTTCTATGTCCTGTGAGGTCCATGGGTCTGTACTCTGTGTGTATTCACATGGTGGGTGGGTTGCACATAGCCAATCTGCCAAGTAACACTTATTATAGCTTCAATGTGTTCATAGTTTACTTACCTACATAGTTATTTCCACAAGAAATACAGTCAGTGACTGTTCTAAAAAGAAAAAATCAACTAAGTGGATAATAATAGTCACAAAAGATCCAATATTTGTCTAGGCTTGGGAAATAAATGCATTGTATGCATAATAATCTATGATGGATTACCTAAGTATTTAATATTTGTTTCAGGTGATCAGATGATCACTTCTTGGACAGATGGCACTCTGACTTTTCCTCTCAGTCTAGAAGTTCTAGACCCGCAACAATGTCTAAAAACACGCTGCTAAGCAGGATCCTACAACTACGAGTAAGCACCTGTGTTATAGTCGTATTGAGCATATTAACTGTCAGCGAGTTCTTCTACTGCTATGGGACATACAACTATACACACTTAGCACCAGACCAGATTGAGGCGACGTTGTACAAAGAGATATCTCCGACATTGGTGCTCAAGAAGACTAAGCCGGACTGCACCTACGAGCATGTACTGCATAATACAGAGAGCATGAACAGTTGGGATGCCAGGAAGACTACTGAAGATGCTATTACAAAGGGGCTGGTGAACGGTAGCTACATCCCTGAGGATTGCAACCCACTGTTTAGTGTTGCCATATTGGTGACTTACAGGAACAGGCAGAGTCAGCTTAACACATTTATACCGTACTTGCATGCGTTCCTGAGGCACCAGAATATACATTATAAGTGAGTTGCCTATTTACATTATTATTTTTATGAAATCTATTAAAGATACAAAATTTTGCTTAACCTAAACTCTACTGAAGTTTTTGCACGTGACTTTGGGTGATAATGACTGCTTACCACATCAGGCTCAACATCTTATCTGACACCCATTCTTTAAAAAAATTATCTGTAATTTCAAGTACACAAATCTATTTATTCGTTTCAGAATATACCTCATAGAGCAACTAGACGAGAAGTCCTGGAACAAGGGTCTTCTGTACAACATCGGTGCTAAGCAAGCCATAGCTGACAGGTTCCCATGCCTCATCCTGCATGACGTAGACCTGTTACCACTGGACCTTAGCAACCTGTACGCTTGCTCCGCCCACCCGCGACACCTCAGCGCCAGCCTGGACAAGTTCCGCTACGTTCTGACGTATGATTGGTTAGTGGGCGGCGCGCTCGCCATACGAGCGGACCAGTACAAGGAAATCAATGGATTCTCCAATAGGTTTGAAGGATGGGGCGGGGAAGATGATGACTTCGCTAGAAGGATTTTGGAAAATAAGCTTAGTATATTGAGGTATGGAACATTTGCACTTTAATTGAACTTAGTTAACAAGACCTTAAAAATTACCTTATAAATGATAATAATTACCATTAGGTCAAATTCCAGTGAAAGAAATCATTGCAATAAATTAAAACTACCTTAGAATATAAAAACTTTAAAGCATAGTAATGATACGATGCACATCAAATTAATAACTTTTTTGATAGGGAGTTGAATTTATTATATATAAACGGATATCACTCACTTATATTGTTGAAGTCGGCAATTCGACCGACAGGTTCACACAGTAATTGAATTTATTGTAAATATTTTATTTTTATTTTCCCCCAATTTAATTTACACGCTGCTGTGCAGAATTAATGTAAGAGTATGTCCCAAGCTTAATCCTCTTAATTTTGTCGTATGAATTCAAGAACATCCTGTATTGTAAGTAAGTTAGGTAATAAAGCTATTATTACCTAACCTGTGCTGCTGCTTTTGTCATGAACCGACTGCTCCTCTAGTCTGGGAATGGAGTGATTGAGTGTACTAACACGTGTGCTCTGGTTGCAGATACCCTCGCGAGATGTCTCGCTACACGATGCTGGTGCACCCGTCCGAGGCGCGCAACGCGCTGCGCCTGCGCATCATGCGCGAGAACACGGCGCATGCGCACAGCGACGGCCTGGACTCGCTGCGGTACGAGGCGGTGACGGTCAAGCCCAGTAGGCTATTCACAGTGGTCGGAGTCAAGTTATGATCCTCATGAGGTGGTCACGACACGTGCGCTTTGAATGATGCCTTAGTAAGGGACTGTAACACACGTGAGTCTAATGTATAAGATAATTGGGTTGAGTATGCTCTAACACAGAGAAATGTTGGTACCTTACCAACAGGAGTATTATTAAAGTTGACATTTTCTCAAAAAGTACTTTAAAAAATACAATTACATTATGTGTGATCCTCGAGAGCTCTGTGGCTCAATGGTTGGGTCAATGGACTTGCGATACGGAGGTCCCAGGTTCGATTCCCAGCCTGGGCAGCCATGTACCAATTAGTTATCCTCGTTTTTTTCGACGGAAAAGCTTACGTACAGTTACCGCGTGCTCTCAAAACGGTGAAGGAAAACATCGTGATGAAACCTGCATGTCGTAGAAGAAGAAAAATCTAATGCATGTGAAATCCGCCAATCCGCATTGGGCTCGCGTGGTGGATCATGGCACGAATTCCCTCGATGGGAAGGTCTGTGCCATGCCCGAGCAGTGGGGACATGTACATAGACTGATGATGTGTGATTCTATCGGGACCTGCAAGTCTAAACCTAAACGCAACTGTCACTCTATATCACGTAAGAGTGAGCGAAACATCGCAGCGACGTTTAAAAGTATGGTGGAATCGCTACAAGTGCGGACTATTGGTGAAATAGTTTTTGAAAACATCTAGATATTTATGAAACCTCTTGAATACCTCCCTGTTTTCGATAGTACTACTATAAGATACATATTCATCTTTCGAAGGATCACTCTTTTTAGTATGATAGGGATAGTGCCTCTTAAGGAAAAATGTATGTAGTAAATTGTATAGAACACAATTTACTACATGATAAATGGAGAAAAAAATTCATCACGACCGGGATTCAAACCCGGGACCTCGCCATTCCGTGGCACGCTCTATCTATATTCTCAGACGAGAATATGGAGACAAAATTCACGATCTGGAGACGAATCACGATGGCTCTGTTGGAATAGAGCGTGCCACGGAATGGCGATGTCCCGGGTTCGAATCCCGGTCGTGATGAAATTTTTTCTCCATTTATCATTTAGATTTTCGTTTCGCATAGCGCATATGCAAGAAAATATCAAAACAATTTACTACCTTTTTTACTCTAATATTTATGACTGATTCATATTACCTAAATATTGTAAGTTTGCTTATAGATTCCCTAGAGCGAGTTTTTGGACATATTCGAAAACAAAATACTTCAGCAATAATGAAAAAGTGATTTTTATAAATAGATTATGATGCATTGTCACACCTCCTGATACGAATATTTGGTATATTTGTATAGTCGTGGTATATTAGTTGTGATACTGGTTGTGGCTACAATCCAGTACAATAGACTTAAATATTTTAAATCGTAAAAACGTATTGTATGGATCTCACACAGGCGAGGAATAGGCTAACACTACCATTCTTATATTAGCAGAACGGAATTCCTTACGCAGAGATTCATAGTTTTGAGCGCAAGCTTATCGTGAGCTCGCTCTTACAAACGTAAAAATCCATAGTCGTTTGATGTTTATAAGAGCGAGCCCAAACTCTATGAATCTATAATACTGTTGAACTTGGTAATTGACGATGTGACAGTTCGACACAGTGGCGTGGTGTCGACTGTACTATATTACTTTATATGTCCTCGCCGTACCAGTGTTTATTTTCTACTATTTTCTACTAAATAATTCTAGTCCAATTCTATGTAGGTATGTTGGTTGGTAAGTTTAAGGATATTTATTTTGTATTATAAGTGCATATAAAGTGGAATATGTTAAATGATTAGTAGTTAAAGTATTATAAATGCGCTTGAACAAAGTTCAAGTGAGGCATTTATTAGGATTTTGAACATACTCCATTCACAATTTCACACTCATCATGTGAGTGTTGCCTGTTGCGTATGTTTTTAACAAGGCTTTGTCTAACAAATGTTTAGACTTTTGAACTTGTTGGTCCTAATTTTTATTGTGATTATTTTACATACCTTTGGTAATTTTTGCGCAATCTATACCTATACCATTTGTATAACATCACCTACGTTTTGTAAATGTAAGTATAAATATTATTAGACATGTATTTTGTACATTATTATTGCAAGTTTATATTAAGACCATAAATATTTGCGAATCAAAATAGTAAATACAGCGAATCAACATCAAATAAGTTTATTATTGTATTTAAGTATCCTTAAAATTATTTAAACAGGATTAAAAAATAGTATGGTGTAGCTATGGCAGCTTGTTGTCAATCGGGCAGGGGTCCTGTTGTGGATCATTAGGGACCTGCTGTGGATCACTGGGGTCCTGTTGTGGATCATTGGGGTCCTGCTGTGGGTCATTGGGGTCCTGTTGTGGGTCGTATGGGGTCATGTCGCCCCACGAGCGGCCGCAGCTGAGCGCCACCGGTAGAGGTGCGGGAAGACCGCACAGGGCGCCGCAGCTCTCCATTGCGTCTTTAATCACAACTGACAACAAAAGTTATAAAGTATAAAACAAAACCAAATCACTATCAATGTATACCGGAGCCCAAATCAAGTGTCTTATTTTGTAAACAAATACGATCGTCTAATTACCTGTTGTGATGTAACACTGAAGGAACTGATTGATTGAATTTGTTCATCATTGTGAAAATATAGTAATCCCATCTAATAATGTATAAATAACTATGCAATAGCCACAGAATAGCTTAAAATGTTGGTGGGGGAGGGTAGTTTTTGTTTACAAAATAAGACACTTGATTTGGGCCTCGGTTTAGATACACTATATTGTGGTAGGTCAATGGTTCAGCTATGGCAGCTTGGTGTCAGTCGGACAGAGGTCCTGCTGTGGATCATTAGGGTCCTGTTATGGGTCATTGGGATCCTGCTGTGGATCATTACGGGCCGACTGTGGGTCATTGGGGTCCTGCTGTGGATCATTGGGGTCCTGATGTGGGTCACTGGGGTCTTATTGTGGGTCGTAGTATGCCATGTCGCCCCACGAGGGGCCGCAGCTGAGTGCCTCGGCCAAAGCTCGCGTTGTCAAAGTCAAATTTCTTTATTGCAAGTAAGCACATTGTGTACCTACATTTTTGCACGTCAACATATTCTTAAATGTACATTTACACCACTTTGCAAGGAAAAGGTGCCAACGCTGAGGAGAAAAAGTGGCCAAAACTCTCAGCAGCACATCTTTTAGAATAAGAATAATACAATTACTTAATAACTAGGTATTACACAACTATTACTATTGTTAGTAATCTACACTTTATCCCTCATGCGGAACCGGCGACACACATCATGCATGGTCATCGTTTCAATAGTCATCTATCCTCCTTAACAAGTGTTTTTTAATGTCCTCTCTGTCAACGTTGTGACACTTTCTGGCAACTTGTTATAAAAGCGAATACAGTGTCTCTGAATATTCTCATCAAATAATACCATTGTCTTGTGCATGTAATCTCCTGGTGTCATACCTGCTAGTTCCTTCAGCCTGTCCTCGGGCACCTCCCACACCAGCTCGTCGTGTATCTGCAGCACGAGGCGCGCGCCGGAGCCGCGCAGCCGCGTCACGCACGCCACCATCGCGCTCTTGCACAGGTCAGCTGCTGCGCCTGCGCACATCACACAACTCACATCAGGTAGTCTTAGGCCCGTATTAATAAATCACTCTCAGCTCAAAAGTTAATCTTGAGAACGACCTCAAGATGGCGTTCCTATTATTAAACGTAACTTAGGTGCGCGTTTAGGAATCGGGGTATCACGTGAGTAACACCGTACTGTCAAACTCACACTTGAGAACGTATTTGCTGATTGCAGGCGAACCGCGACTTGAGAAAGACATCACGTGATACGCCCTCAAGATTGGTTTATTAATAAATGGCATACTTGAGATGGTGATCAGGTCATGAGAGTGTATCAGCTGAATTTGGGTTGGCTAAGCTCTCAGTTGCACATTTAGACCGCAGATCGCTGAATCTATATAAATAAGGTACATACGTGTCTGTACCTTATTTATAACACAGCTCTTGAGTCGTGGCCTTTCGACTACAGGGTCTACCTACACCTATTGGTCGAAGACAGAGATAAGTATACAGGGGGCCTCAATAAGGTTGAGTATATCTCAAAAACTACTGGACCGAATTTAATAATTGTTTTACAGTTACATAGTTTTAACTTTTATCTATCAAACAGTGAAATAATTTTTGCAATAGTTCAAGTAGTTTTTGATAAGATAAGATATATTTATTTGCATAAATGTGGTTACAGTAGTGCTTAGTTTCTAATTAGAGTTTACATTTAGCCAATAAAATGACATGCAAATTTCACATTATGCAACAAACACAATCACAAACAGTAAATTTAATCAGTGCTTAAGTACTCTTGAACTGAATAAAAACATTTTTCTGCCAGCCATGAGTACACCGCAGATTTGAGAAAATCTCGACCTGAAAAACTCTCCTGTACACCTTTCTGTGTTCCACCGTACCTTGTACAATGAAGTTGACCGCCTGCCGCTCTGCGTGCGCGCGCCGCGCGTGCTCCGCGCTGTGTATGTCGCGCAGCGTGCGCGCGCGGCCGGCCGGCGTGCGCGCGCGGCCCCCAGCCTGCGCGCAGCGCGCGGCCGCAGACCGACAGAACGCGCGCAGGGACGGGAACGAGCCTGACAGACAAGCCTTTGAGTTTAATGAGAATGGCAGCACAATACTGCGTTTTGACAACCCAATCATTATGTCACGATTTTACATTTACTCCACTTTTCAAAGAAAAAGTGCCAACGCTGAGGTGAATGAGGCAAAAAATATTAGGAGCACATGACTTAGCTACACAAATCTCAAAACTGCGGAACCGGCGACATACACCATGCATTTCCATCGTTGTAATAATCATCTATTCCTGTACCTACTCTTTTTTAATAAGGGCTTATTGAGATTTTGAATCCATCTCTGAATATGAAAGAGTTTAAATTCAATCTTACAACTGACAGTTTTCATAAGTGCAAGCTCACGCTGAGTTCGTGCTCAAAACTGTCTATGACTAAGTCTAAGCGGCATGCATCGTCGAGCAAAGAGAGACAAGCACCCCACCATGCAGAGCGCGCATTCATAAACGTGATTTAAAGTTATTCCACTGTTCAGGCCTTCCGTCCCTTTTTAACTTATCGTTTTCAACCAAGTGTGACAACAACACGGTTTAAGGGAAGTGACGTTTAACTAGATTTATGAGTAACAGCATAGGTGCGTAGCGCAAACTGTCACCTAGTGGTACACTGTGTGTGGTGTGGGTGCCGTACCGTTGAAGCTGGCCATGAGTGCGAGCGCGTGTTCGTACGTGGTGTCCATGGCGGCGGCCAGGTTGCGCGCGCCCGCGCCGTACACCGTGGCGTACACCGCGCGCTTGGTGCGCTCGCGCTCGCCGGGAGACACGGCGCCGGGCGCGCAATGCAGCCTGGGCACAGACTCAGACAGACAGTGTATCGCGTCCCATGACACATCGAAAACAATGAAAGTCGCGATATGAAAGTATCAGACAATGGAACAACAACGATTACATGATTGTGTTGCTTGCTACCGCTACCGATCTCCAGGAAGTTAGTAACATCCCAAAAGTAGAGAACCACTGACCACGTGACACCGTAGGCACCTCAAAATATTATACCGGTCACGCGAAGTAATAAATAATAGTTTAATTGAGTGGAAAGCGTTGTGAAGTAATAAAAAATAAGGAAATACGATAATATCACTTTAAACTTACACTGTTTGTACATATTAATTAGATAAAACGGGAATTACCGTGTTAAAACATTTATTATGGATGTCTCGACATTTCGCATTGCAGCCATCATGGTCACGAGTAGGTCTACTCATTCAGCCCCTCGACGCTAGATGGCGCTAAATAGGTGTGTCATCAAAGTATTCATAGAATTTGAAAATTCGGCAAACTACCCACCATCGACATACATATCTCCTTCCAAGAGCTACGTTTTGTTCTACAGCTAAAAAGGTTGAAATATTCACGAAATCCCCTTTGGCTAGTTTGAATTTAAACTAGCCAAAGGGGATTGAACCGAGACAATGCGCGCGTCACGTTACATCGGACAATAACTGTTTCTACTCTCTAGTAAAGTTGATAAGTTTTCATGTCATGTATTTATTTGCGAATACCTGTTGGCTGCGTTGAAAATATGTTTTGTAAAGATTTTGACCGTACTTACAGCTGTTGGTATTCCGAACATGTAATATAAAATCCGTATGAATGAATACGTCGTTGACAAAGTTTCTGTCCCTATCGCATTGCATTAGAGTCTAGCGCCGTAGGTAAAACATCTATTGTACATGATATTGTGTGTGTCGTACCACTGCGCCGCCAGCTCCGTGAACATGTCCTCCGCGGCCAGCGCGTTGCGCAGCGCGTGGTCGTCCGCCGCGTGCGCCAGCAGCCGGCACTCCACCTGACGGAAGTCGGCCGCGACCAGCACGCGACGCGACGGGCACACGTACACGCGACGCAGGCACAGCGAGACGCCTGCGCACACAACCAGTGCATGCGTACATAACCGTCAAGTCTGGATGTAGCTAGCAGGTGCCCTCGGACACTCCACCCCCCTTTGAAACCCTGACAGCGATCATGCTTCTCGATTGTGTCTGATGGATAAGAGTAGGTCGTCAATTTTGGCATTGTCCAGTGTAAAATCACTGCGCAACCCAGCTTTTACCGGCCCGAAGAGTGCTGGCTTTACTACGTTGATAGATACCCAGAACTCTAGTAGGCGTTAGTAAATATAAGTAGTTGTTTACTGGTTAAAAATTAGATTCCAGCTCAGCCGCAAGCGAAGTAAACGAGTAATAAATAAAACTAGTCCCCCGTCGTCAAAGGCGGCCAAACCGAATCGTCTCGTTAGGGTCGAAGGCGAACAAAATGGGGGAATTGACTGCCCAATAGCAGCGACGATCCTGGGAAAGGCGGCAGCGTATTTTGGCCACACTGCCTTATCTGGAGGTTTTGGGAATTGAAGCACACTCCTATTGCGACGGATCTCAGGTAAGTGCTGGGGGCACCGGTGGGTTCCGTAGGAGAAGCCGGAACCCTCCGGAAACCACGAATTGGGCATCGAGGTTTTTTTATACATCTTTAGAAGATTTCCCCAGCGCATCGGTGTAACCAAAAACTTCACACAAATTCCCGTATATTTTCGCCCCCATATGCATGCGGGACAGATCAAATGGGTACATATGTTTCATACCCGCGTCCTCGTCGTCTGCCTCCGGGAACATGTGCATGCTGAAGGGTGCCTTGGGTATGGCCTGCAGGTTGGGGTTGGCGCACGCGATGCGCCCAGTCGCCGCCGCGTTCTGCACCCTGACACACAACATAATTCGATGACGAGCGCTTTATAATTTTACACTTTTTTGACAATACTTATTTCTGTGTCATAATGAGAAACGTATCCTAGGTTTTTACCTATCTAAAAGAAAATATAATAATCCGGTTACGGGGATCCCTTAGTAGGATCCTGGTGGCGGAACTCTTACCAAGTGGGTCTGATGACTCCATCTTTGACGTGCTGCGCGATTCCCGCGAGGAATGTGGAGTGTGCCTTGTGCAGGTGCCGGTACTCCAGCAGCAGCTTGGGCAGCGGGTGCGCGGACCCCAGGCTGCGCAGCTGGGGGCGTCACATACAGGATCATTGTTACCTCTGTCCATGAAGTAAATAGTCAGTAGTGTCTCTGCCCATCATACGAGGCGTCTAGGATCATCAGGGTCGCGGGCGGATAAAGTGGAGGCATTGATTGCATTGACAGTCAGACGAAATTGGGGAAGACGTTAGGGTGATATGGCCGTGTCGGGAAGTTCTGGGCGGTGAAGTGTTGGAACCTTGGAACTTCAGGTAAGTGGAGGGCACTGCAATCTATGGGAGATCCCGGATCCTCCACAAAGTACAAAGTCAGCCATCGAGGTTACTGGATATTCGGGTTTCTCCCGTACTGCAAGGTGAGGCAACCATATAAAATTGACTTTATTAACGTTTTAGCTCACATCGTCACTTTAAATGTAACATTAATTGACTTGTTGCTGATCACTCAATAAGACAAACACAGTCATGGCCTAAACCAGGATTCCCTCGTCAACGATAAAAAAAACATTAAGCCTTTTAAAAGTGATTAGGACTATTAGGATCCATTGCACCAACTGTGCAAGCAGGTCATCAAATGTATAATGACTGACTCTGTCTCACCACCGCCTCTGAAGTGGACTTGTCTCCCTTGGCGAGTGTTTCCCTGACGGTGAGGTTGCTCTGCTCGTCCAGCCGGAGCTCGACGTACAGCAGCGCGCGCACCTGCGCCGCGGAGTGCAGCTGGAAGTGCCGGCCCGCAGCCGCGTAGCAGGCGGCCTCCACTGCGCGCAGGCGGACCAACAGGGCGCTCTCCATGGACTTTAACTTCTCCACGTCCACGCATACACCTTGCGCTTCCATGTCTGATTTGGAACAGACATTGGGCCGATTTTTACGAAATTTTTGACTCCACTTCAAGCACATTGAACCGTTCCCCGATTCCGCTAAGTAAGATTTTAACTCGATCGGAATCAGTATAATTGACCCGATTTTAGCAGATTCCGAATCACATAAAAACCTGCAACTGTCACAATAGGTTTTTGCGTAAAATCGTAGCAATGAAATTGTATCGTAGGAATGGTGAAAATGAGGGTTTTGACTGAGATTTTGAATTTAGCAATGTAGCCGAGGCTAGGCACAGGCAGTATCACAAGAATTCGATTCCGATCGAGCCAAAAAGCTTAGCAGAATCAGGGGTAGGTCAAAAAAGCGACATTCGTTCAAATTTAAACATTAATACGTTGATGTGGTATTTCTTAATTTACAAACAAATGAGCACCAGCAATGATCGGCAACAGCGGCATCTCGATGTTGACAAACACATTCCACAACCCCTCCTTGTGCAGCAGCTCCGTAAGGCTGCGCGCGCTGCCCGCCAGCAGCGTGGCGTACCACGCTGCGCGTTGCAGCACGCACTCAGTGGCCACGGTGTACTGCGGGGTGAACGACAGGAGCTTCTGCAGCTCGGAGAAGTCGCCAGGGGGCTTGTCCGCGTCCAGTATGCTGCCGCCTATCTGCAAGGACCTTGGGATTGTGGAACACTGAACTGTAGGTACCTATGCAATGTAAGGCTTGAGCAACAATTAAAGAGGATAGGCGTAGGTACGAAAGCTACACGGCGCTTGAAATATTCTGGAAGAGACGCCAAAGATTTTTCGAGACAGTTTTAACTCATTTCTCTCTAAACGGTAAGCGTCTCTGTATCGAATACGTACAATACAAGTATTAGATAAAGCTCACCTTCACATCGGTGATGTTAAGTGGGTCACAAAATTCGATGTCGAATTTAGACCTCAAGTAAATGAGAACGTCCTTGCCTTCGTAACAAATAATATTGTTGGCTGTTATCGTTCTAGTCAAGACGTCTCTGAAAGAAAGCACAGCAAAGTCAACGAAGTTGAAAGAATACAACCTCGGTTTCTGGTAGAGACAATAAAGAGGTGAAGGTACCTGTAATCTGCGTCACTACCCTTGAAATAGTAAAACATGTCGTCATTAGTGGTGTTTACCAGGATGCCCTCGGGCGTGCACGTGTCGTCCGTGTGGTGGCTGTTCAGTTGGCAGAAGCCATTGCTGCAGGACAGGAAACTTGGTTAATGTAACTAAGGCGGGATAATGTCACCGGGCATAGTGCCTACTAGGAATACTTCGCATGGTGGGGGTGTAATGGAAGGTCCGTATTGATGGCGATCACATAAAATGTGAAAATTACTCTATTACTTCACAATAAATGATCTAATCACCTGTAAACTAGAACCACAATAACTTCGCAGCTTTCAACTTTGGATAACGATGACCGCTGTTCCTCTAAATTCGCTTTGTCAACTACGATCACCTCATACGTTATGTCCTGAACAGGTATTTGAGATTTTATCGGCGCAATAAACTTCGCTTTAGTCTTTTCTTTTATCAGATTTTCTTTTTCAGCGGCCGTAGTCTCGCAAGCTTCTAAGTTGACTTCATTGTTATTCTTATTTTTATTTGGTTTTCCGAACTTCATAACACCATCTTTGTTAGCGAGTTGTGCTTGAATTACTTTCTTTTTAGCTACTTCTTTGGGTGGCTTCTCGATTGTAATCGCTGCCTTCTTATTTTTACATGGATTAGATTTTTGTTTAGCGGTTCTCTTCGTTGCTATTTCTGGTTTGTAGGGTTCTATAGCCGTTTCTGTTTTAGAGTTGTTAAGTTCTGGTATCGGTGCATCATCCTCGTTTGTATTACTTGAATCTATATCGTTCAACCAATTTTTAACAGTTTTGGTATATTTTTGTTTACGATAATTAGTCGCAACTAGTGTTTTTGAACATTCTATTCCCAGTTTTTTCACTTTGGTAGGAACTACATCAGTCTTAGGTTGGTTTTTGCGTTTAGGAACTTTTTTAGTGTTCACACCTCTTGCTTTTTCATTAGTAATTCTTTTGAGTAATTCTGGTGGGTTTTCTTCATCTGGTTTCGAAGCCTTTCTCTCATTAGGTAAATGAACCTCAAAACGCTTAGCAGTTGAATTGTGTACATTATCCGTGACCGCATTGGCCCCGCTGTCTATTTCTGAGAACAGCTCTGTGTCGAACATGTTGTCCCAGTTCACATCTCGGCACTCACGCATATTAGTCTTAGCCTCATGTGCTACTGTTCTGTTTACGGGTTCAATAGATTTTGAGTTAGTTTCTTCACAACGTTTCTCATGCCATTGATAATTTCGAATCTCAGCACTACTGTCCATAGTGACAGCTGTATTAACCAAACTAAATGTAGGGTCATTACTGTCATTATGTGTGTGCATGGTTTTCAGCAGCGCGCCAGACCTTGGTACGACAGGGTAAGCAGGGTAATGGGTAGCAGTCGCGGCCGGCGGTGGTTCCGGTAAGTCGATGTTACAATGAAATGGTGCGTCCTCGTCATTGTTATCTGGTGTCCGATCACACGATGCAAGGATATCGACAACACTAGAATCTTTGAAGCTGGAAAATAATCGAATGTAAAAGTTACTTCATATTAGTAATGGTTATTAAATTATAATATAATATGTTAATGGCACCGGCGACAAAACTGACCTCATCTAAGCTACGGCACATCTCGTACCTACTTAGCTGCTTAGATCGTTAGACCACAGTATACCTAACTGCGGTAGACCCACAGCGCAGTAAGTCAAGACAAAAACTTTAAGTAAACAAGTGAGTACCTACTTACGTTATAATTCTGTTATGGCGAGTGGGGCAGTGGCGTTGTCGGCGAGCCGCCACATCGCTCCTACGTTCCTGTTCTGGACGTTACAAAACGATAAACATTGTGTAAAGCAGGGTCTGCTGTGCCGTGTTTCAGTGTTTTAAAACACTGTAACATGTTTTAGCAACTGATTTAACACAGAAAATTATTACGCCACGCCCCTAAATCCGATGTTACAGTGTTTTGAAACACCGGCGCAGCGGACCCTGCTTGGCCTACAGTTAGAAAAGTTCACCTACTACTTAATAAATGTTTTAATGAAATGAAAATGTAATGATGTTTATTTTCCAGAAGAATTCAATACTTATGCTTACGTTCAAAGTTATTGTACGTCTTCTAATAAGACCTTACGTCTTACCATGGTCTAAGAACAGAAAGACCGAGATGTTTCTGATGTGATTTGAATAAGATAGGTACCGACTTACCGTTATTCCACTGCGTCATCAAAACATTTAAAACTTTTCGTCCGAAAGGGGACAAGTGATTTTCATATCGATGGGGGTTGAAATTGAAATGATTTCTTCTCATATTTGATGCTAAAACAATTTCACATATAGATAAAAGTCTCGTAAAAGTACTAGAACAAAGTTGAACGAAAACGAGAAAGTTTGAAAACAGCGCGTAAATAGTTTTTTTTTTAATTATACTCAAATAGGCAAAGCTAGTTGATAGCATACAGTGAAGTCGTAGCTGTCTTTGTGCTATCTACGCAATGACAGTTTCTTTCTATTCCATACAAAGGGCAACCCCAAAGGAAACGTCAAGTCGTCAATCAAAACAAAAATAAAAAATTAGGAATGAGGAAACTTGATAAATGTTTAATTTCTACGCAAAATACGCGTACGTAGTTGACTCACGTTTTAATTGGAACATGTGATATTTATTTAATGAACTGTGTACATAGCAAACATGGCTCTGAATTTGGAGAGCTGCGAGAGCCTGCCCCCGGACGAGGAGCCCAAGTTGAAGTACAAGCGGATGGAGAACGACTTGCAGAACATCCTAGTGACGGACGCCGTGAGCTGCATCTGCGTGCACCCCAAGTTCATCTGCGTGGGCACGCAGTGGGGCGCCATCCACCTGCTGGACCACGAGGGCAACACGGTGCCGCTGACGCAGCGCGGAGACGCGGCGCTGCGGGCGCACGCAGTGGCCGTCAACCGGATCTCGGTGGACGCCAACGGCGACTACCTGGCGAGCTGCTCCGACGACGGCAAGGTGCTGGTGCACGGGCTCTACTGCGGCGACAACGCGCACACGCTGGCGCTCGGCCGCGCGGTCAAGGCGGTGGCGCTGGACCCGCACTACTACAAGGCCGGCTCCGGCAGGAGATTCCTCACAGGTAATTCTCATCGGATAGCTATGCTACAATATCTTGACTCCAGTGTCATATGGCAGTATATTTGGAGTTCTCAAAGTTGGTTGATTTGAAAACAAGGTGAAAATTAGCCTTCTCACCTAACTTTTTTTTTTGAAGTGTTATTCTCTTCACTTTATTACAAATAAATTTAAACTGACCCTATGTATAGTGGAACTGTGATAGCCAAGTTTGTGAGGAGCTAACCATCAAATAGGACTGCAACACCTCACAGTGCACTCATAGAATGTTGAAGCTGTCTGATGCAACATTTTGGGAAATATGTACCTATATGTATTTTCACTGACAATAATGAAATGTTTTATTGATGTGTTGTATGTAACCTATACATACATACATACATACATAAACAGGATATTGTAGTTATTTCCTGGAGTGCATACAAACTAATACAAATGTTAATTAATATTACAATCACTAGTAAATAAAGTACTAATTAATTGAGGCCAGTGTGATAACTATGTACTACTGGTTATTCTAATTACAGTTAAACCCTTATCAGTTGGTTTTCATTATTGTATGTATAAATATTTGATGTTTCCAGGTGACAACAAGTTGACCCTGCATGAGAAAACGTTTCTGAACCGTCTCCGGAGCACCGTGCTGAGCGAGTGCGAGGGCTACGTGCAGGCGCTCGCGTGGCACGGCCGCTTCGTGGCGTGGGCCAGTGAGGTGGGCGTGCGCGTGTACGACCTCTCGGCGCGCTGCTCGCTGGGACTCATCCAGTGGGAGAACAGAGCGAACACCTCCATCGAGGACTACCGCTGCAACCTGCTCTGGTCGGCCCCAAACACGCTCATGATCGGCTGGGTGGACACAATCAGAATATGTGTCATCAGAAAAAGGAGTCAAATTGAACTGCAGGCCCGAGATGCGACCGAGTATCTTGTGGATCCCATGTATACCTTTCAAACAGACTATTACATTAGTGGGCTGGGCCCGCTAGATGACCAGCTCGTGTTGCTAGCGGTGCCCAAGCAATGTGACCCCGACACAGGCAAGGCACAGAGACCCGTGCTCACAATCTCCGATTACAACGATTGTGAGTTCTGTGAGGTTTCCACGGAAACGCTTAACATTCGAGGATACGAGGCATATTCGTGCAATGACTACTTTTTGGACATGCTCATAGAAGAGAACCGATTTTTTATTGTATCCCCTAAAGACATAGTGGTCGCTAGTCAGTATGACATCGATGACAGAGTCAATTGGCTAACGGAACATGGCAGGTACGAGAAGGCTATTTCTGTGCTGGAGGAAGTGGGAGGCAAAACTTCGAAACACTCTGTGGTTATGGTCGGGGTGCAGTACTTGGACCACCTAATAGCCAGCCACCTGTACGCAGAAGCGGCAGTTTTGTGTGCAAGGATTTGTAAAAATGACAAGGTCCTGTGGGAGAATCAAATGTTGAAGTTCTCTGAAGTCAATCAGCTCAGAGCCATCAGCCCCTATGTACCTAAAACCCCTGAACGAGCACTGAGCCCTCACATATACGAGTTAATATTTTATGAATACCTCAAAGTCGACCCTCAGGGTTTCTTGAAGCTGGTTCGAGAGTGGGCCCCCAGTCTGTACAAGACTGAGGTCATAGTCAATGCTGTCATCGATCACCTGCTCACTACACAAGTTGACAAAAATACTTATCTAGAAGCATTGGCATTGCTCTACTGCTATCAAAAGAAATATGACAAGGCTCTGAATACGTATCTGAGCCTTAAGCATAAGGAGGTGTTCAAACTGATCAAGACTCACAAAATGTACAATGTGATACACAACAAGATACTGGAGCTGATGACGCTCGACTGCGATCAAGCCATTGCAGTATTATTGGAGAAAACTGATACCAATAATAATGTACCTGTTGAAATTGTGGAAAAACAACTCGAAAACAATGATATTTTCCTCTTCAAATACCTAGACGCTTACAGTAGTATCGAGCCTAATGGCAGGTATCACGGCAAACTGATTAGACTGTATGCCAAGTATGCCCAAAAGAAGCTGTTACCATTTCTGAAATGCAGCGACAATTATCCGATTCAGGAGGCCCTGGATGTCTGTCAGAGCAACGACTTCTACCCCGAGATGGTGTTCCTGCTGGGCCGCATAGGAAACACGAGAGAAGCTCTGCAGATCATAATCGAGAAGCTGAAGGATATAAATCAGGCCATAAATTTCTGCCAGGAGCACAATGACAAGGAGCTGTGGACTGACCTCATCAAGCAAACAGTGGACAAGCCGGAGTATGTCACATTACTGCTCAAAAGAATTGGCAATTATGTGGACCCTCGGATGCTGATACAGAACATACAATCCGGCAGTGAAATCAAAGACTTGAAGGATTGCTTGGCTAAAATGATGTGCGACTATCATCTCCAGCTATCGGTACAAGAGGCTTGCAAAGCAGTCACTCTTAAAAACTGTTTTGAACTGCATAAAAAATTAATTATCGGCCGCCAGAGAGGCATATCGGTAACTGATGATGTGTCGTGCTGTGTCTGCCACGGGCGCGTGTTCATACGGGACTTGTCCACCGCTTCCGACCTCATAGTGTACAACTGCAGGCACTCCTTCCACATAGAGTGCTTGCCGGAGGGCGTGCAGTGCAACACTTGCGCTATTTGCAGCGCTGTTAAGATGTGACCATTGAACTGTGCTGTAGTTACAAACTGTTTATTATAATAACATTTTATGTAGCATATAAATTATATCCAGTATTTATTAATAAGGGCTTTAGGTATTGAAATGTATGTGCGACTATATGAAGGGTATCGGTGCTTTTATAAATAGGTGGCTTGACTTATTTTCCTCACAATAACTTTGAATTAAACCATTGCCCAATACTACTTGCATAGTTGTTTATTTCATAAAATCCCACTGACACTCAGATTAATCTGGGATTTTTAGGAGAAAATAAATGATGTCTTGTGTAGAGATATGCCTTTTAATTTGGGCTGATGTGGCAAAGTGCCCAATGCCATTAAGAATTTAAAAAAAATGTTTTTTCCCTTTGTTTTGGTTTTGAACTTGGTTGAGTGAATTTTCAATATTTTCCATCAATTTATTTTCACTAGGCTGATCAACTAGCCAATGAGGCTGTGCTATCTGGCGATTTATTTCCGTATAAAAACTTTTGTCATGACCTGGCAAATCTTCCAAAATCCTTTCTTTATGCGTCCTGGGAAGAAAATTGGGCGTCAAGCGCTCAATATAAAGGTAAATACTATCACCAAATACAACCTCTGATTCCCACTAAGCCTTGGTTTTTCAAAGAAAAGTTCACAAAGTCTGTCACATCAACTCTTATACGTATGAGGTTGGGGCACAATTGTTCTCCAGCACACCTTGCCAAACTTCGCATTGTCGACAACGCAATTTGTGAGTGTGGCACTGACATTGGCGATGTCAATCATATTTTGTTTGCCTGCTGCCCGCTTTATGATCACTCATCACTATTTGATTCTCTTATTCTTATTAATATTCCTTTACCTACCTGCTTCCGTTCCTTATTTATACTCAATATTCCGGATATTTTCAAGATTCTAGCAACCTATATATCAGAAAACCAGATAAAACTCTAGCTTTCCTCTGTACACGATCCTTACCCGATTCCTAAATTCCCGATTCCAAATTATTAATTATATACTTACAACGTTTCCCCAACTTGTGTGTGGCAAATGACACAAAGTGTCGAGACCATGTGAAAAAAAAAAAAAAAAAAAATACGTCATATTCAACATAAAATAATTACATGTAGTAAGTATGAACTAGTGATGGGCCAACTCGGAAAAAACATAACTCGATTTAACCCGAGTTAAAATTCACGTAACTCGGGTTGAACTCGAGTTACGTAGCTCGAGTTAACTGGATGGAAGAGTGAATGTCTTTTTTTAAAATTTTTACTAATTTATTCCCTCAGCTTCGCATTACTAGTTAAATTTACTAGACATTACTAGATAAGAAAATTGTCTGTTCAAATTTTCTTCAAAATCCACTCAGTAGTTTTTGCGTGAAAGAGAAACAAACATACATCCATGCATTCTTACAAACTTTCGCGTTT
This sequence comes from Tachystola acroxantha, assembly GCA_963506565.1. Lineage (NCBI taxonomy): Eukaryota > Metazoa > Arthropoda > Insecta > Lepidoptera > Oecophoridae > Tachystola > Tachystola acroxantha. Next base: position 13,863,234 of record OY735881.1, read on the forward strand.
ATAGTTTTAGTAGGATTGGAAGAAGAGTATTACTGACTAAAGTAAAAATCCATGTCGCTCCATGTCGGTTCCATTCAGTTTTCGAACTCGAGTCAAAGAGAATTCAACTCGAGTTGGCTCGAGTTACGCCTAACTCGAGTTAACTCGAGTTGGTTACTCGAGTTGACCATCACTAGTATGAACAATGGTATGAACACATAATTGATTTAATTCACGTTGGTTTTTTAAGGTTATATTTACAATACCGTGAAAGTATCAAATACTTACAATTACTTGTCAGAATACACAAAATATTTATCCTCATAATAATTGCTTCCAGATAAAAATGCCTCCCGAACCTTACTCTTGTGACCTCGACTCTGACACCAAAAGAACTTTGAAAATATATCTATTCCGAAACGTACAGAATGTGGAAGCGATCCGCAGCAACATCATCCAGGGTGCCTGGAGCTGCGCCGCGGTGAAGCCCAGCCTGGTGGTAGACCCGTTCCAGGTGGCCGTGGCCGCCAACAGGGCCGCTGTGGCAGAGAAGCTCGGCTCCATGGTCACGAGGACTGTCCACGGAGAGATATTGTACAATTTGTCCCTCACAAGGAACATAACTAAGAGCCTTACCAAGTTCGGCATAGAGAAAGGGCAAGATATACTCGTATGCCTCATAGTGTCAGCTGATAAGGACGACAGTGACAATATTGTGAGCAAGATTGAAGGAGACCCGTGTCCCATTAGTGAGCTGAGCCATCTGACAGACTTGCAGGCAGTGAAAAGTGCTTATATGTTGAACAATTTAAAAACTGACGTAGATTTATTGGATATAATTGTAAGCAGAATGGTCACTAAGAACTTTGTTTTGCATTAAATGTGGTTGGTGCTTGATTTGTGTATATTTTTCTTTCACTGTTTATGTACAGACAAAGCACATAACTGAGTATGTTACTGCAGTGGTGGACAGGTGCAACGTATGATAATGCTGACTGACTGATGTCTCGCGTCATTTATCGTATGTTAACACTCCTCTGTCACTACTTCACTACCCCAGGAACCTACGTTGAGGCAATTTCTAATCAACCTACAAGGTGTACATGGAAGCATAATGAAACAAAATCAGTTCATATCATGTTTTATTTAACAACAACAATTTTATTTATTTATCACGTACAATGTAGATTTAAATTACAATGTTTGTAAAAGCAGCAAACTAACCAATTCATAGACGAATGTGTTTAAATACAACCAACACGACAACCGTTGGTTAGCAACAGTAACTGCATTTGTTCATCATTGCATTGTTGTCCACACTCTGGACTGGATTCTATATTAGTACTAATTTATGGCAATTAATTCCATTAAAAACTCTCGTGTGTATATTGCTAAAAGGTGGTCACAGCTTGATATTTGTTAAGAGGCCACATATTGGAAATATGTATAATTGTGTTGAACGACACACTAAAGAATATGGTCACACATTCCAATCAAACCTAGGTTGTGGACCCAGCTTCAGAGGAAGATATTTCAAAATAACCCATCTATTAAACCCCTCGCACCACTTGGCCATACAATTTCATTCTCCTTTGTAATTTCTCAATCAGCTAATTGTTAAAAACTAAATCCTTTTAAAATTACTCATGCACTATAGGTACATATCCATTGAACTAAATCTAATTGTAAACACAAGATTATCTTTAATAATTATTATGTTATAATATAAACAATATCTGGCAGCTATTATTAAGTCTTAGGAACTTTCTGTAAATCACTAATCACAAAACATTTCATTTGAAACAAAATCAACTTAATATTACATACAAAATTAAAAAAATAACATTACATAATGTATGTGGGGTATTAAAAATAACTACATCTATTTAAATTATGTAGGAATAACACTGTGGTTGTTGTGCAGTAACATTCCTGACGATGTAACTAATCCTGCCCCCTTACCATGAACTCTTATAGCAGGAGTACTTTGTTACTTCATACAATGACGACCTTAAAGTAAGCTTATTAAGGTCGTCAATGTATGAAGTAACAAAGCAATATTGAAATAATCCTGCTATAAGAGTTCATGGTAAGGGGGCAGGACATAGTGCAAGTGCCGAGGCTTCGAAAAATTAAATATTCATTACACTGTCTTGATCACTGGCTTATTAACTTAGTCGTTCAGAAACACGTAGGTGTTTTTGTTTTGTATTGTGATGTACTCGTAATTCTTACTCTCTTCAAAAATAATTAAACTTACTTCCCCATGTCAACCACCTTTGGTTATGTCCCCCGGGCGCAGAGGTTATGTCCCCCGCCGCCCACAACAGTAAAATAAATAACATACCAATAAATAACTAAATATTGCATCAGTGTACATTATACTATAATCGTACGTCCTATTTACATATACTTACATCACTTAAAGCGCTAGGTTTGTGACTTTATGTATATTTGTATTTAGCTAACTCGGTTGCGTTGGTGAACTTTAACATATTAAAAAAAATACTTTATAATCACAAGTACTTATACAACGTGTAAAATAAAAATCGACCAGAACAATGACAGTTAAACTTAACTTTAAGATAATTGCACTAAGCGGATACGTTTTGTTGAAGGCACACAAAATGGGAATTTTAGCCGCTACCATTATACCTAGAGACAACAGCGATACAAATAATATGGTTTATCCTGCATTGACAATACCGACGCATTTGTTGTATGTACTTCTCAAATGAAGTCGGATGTAAGCTGCTAGCGATACATTCAGAGCACAGTGAATCGATCAATTCATCAATTTCAATGGCCCACAATCACGACGCCCAACTTTCGAAGTCCTAAATACCTGCTCGAACAGTATTAACGGTTCAAAGTATAACTAAAGAACTCGTTTGATCTGTAGCACCAGTCGCGTCCGCCCACTGTGCGCCCCTCTACGGACACCTAACAGCAGATCAAGTGCAACACTTTGGACTGAGTTACAATCGTACTGCAAGTGTTATCATTGATCTGCTGTTGTCCGTACCGTATTTTAATTTCCTTGTAAATTAAACAGTACCAATAGGTAAAGCTACCTAAATGTGGTGAGATCCCAGCAGTGGGGCGCTATGGGTTAGCGAATAACTTATGTGAACTGTAAATGAATGGTAACCATAAAGCAGCTGCTGAATAATAAATCGGACTGGCTCGTCACGCAGTACGTTCGCCGGGCGCGGGGCGGGCGCGGGGCGGGCGCAGGGCGGCGGCGGGGCGCGGAGCGGAGGCAGCTCTCAGTCTGAACAACACATTCAAACGATTACATAAACAGATAACAAAAAGAGCAACGTACAACTTTAACCCCCACATGCAATATACCTAGTATTAATATCTACAGTGTTGTTTAAATTACACAAACAAACCAATAATAATAAATAAAGTAATTAAAAATGAGTGTTGAGGTTGACATTGCTCATGGAATCAGTAACCTGAAGTGTAAGTGAGCTGGTCACATCTGTCGTAGAACCAATGGGGTAGACGAGTTCTCGAATGGCGGCCACGAACGGGTAAACGTAATGTGGGACGCTCCCGACCAGATGGAGGGATGACCTTCGCAAGATGGCTGGCAGGGACTGGCTGGATGCAGAGGGCCGAGGGCTGCGTCCAGCAGTGGACTGATGATGAGGTTTAACTAGGTTTATGAGTAACAGCACATATCTGTACCTGCGTGTGTGTATCGTTCCGTCACTGGAAGTGCATCGGCAGCGCGAGTCCGTACAGCGAGGGTCACCGGCGCGCCTCGGACACGTACACAGACACCGTGGAGTCCTTGGCGCCCACGCCCAGAGCGCACCTGCACGCAGGAGTCAGGACACATACATTATTACAGGCTTACCAAGGAATAGGTAAACATGTTGAACCTCCGGCTTAAACGCAGCCTGGCGCGTCATCCATTTCGCCTACCAAGGTAGGTAGGTCTGACGGCATGCGTCCAAATTAGTCACTGCTTCACTTAGATATTTAAATACCTATTTGATATAAAAACGGCCGTATTTTTATTATCGTTAGTAGCGGAGACTTAGAAGTTTGGAGTTTCACAGAGCTCCCAGGGATTGCAGACCCGAGGATTTAGTATTATTTTTAACTTGATATCTCCACGCGTTCCTGAGAAAAAGGTTCTTGGCAGATAGACGGACAACGAAGGAATATAAGGGTTGTTTCCGGAACCCTAAAAACCTACTTCTACGCAGGCTGGCGCGGTATCCATTTATTCGTATGTCCAATTTAGTCACTGCACTGCTTGCTACGGCTTACCGCTGACACAAGGTGTAGGCTTCTAGCCATAAAGATTGCTAAACGGTGGCTATTTCAGTTGCTAGACCACCGACTTTATATGGCTTAAACCACTGCCTAATTAAGTCACGTTTAAGGCTAAGAGCCCTAGACAGTAAGGAAGGAGTATAGTGCGTTGTGGCTCTTGAAAATGGCGGGAAACGACGGTTGCAAAATTATTTGATAATTTTTGTTATAATGTCTACAGGGACTATTTTGTGTTTAATATCACGTTAAGTTAATCAGAAAATGTTCGCGAATGACAGTATGGTGTATTTATTGGATAATTTGAGCAAGCTCGGGAGTGAACGTGACTGTCGAGCCGCTTCGTGCAGAGTGACGACGCTACGGCGTCTCCTCTGGATGAAGACATGAAGTCGCGGCTACTCAGGGTGAAGACGCTACTGCGACTGCTCTGGAGGAAGATAGACGACTATTATATACTGAATTTTCTGTAACATGACATTGGCAAATGACGAACTGTCGAGTCCATTACTAAATAAATAAATAGTGCGTTGTGTGTGTTGTCTGACCTGAGCGGGTGGAATGTGAGGCAGGAGACGGGCCCGATGCGCGCGCCCATGAAGCCCTCGTGGAACTTGATGGTGTTGAGCGGCGAGCCCTTCAGGTCGTAGATGCTGATGCACTGGTTCACGGAGCCGCTGCACACAGAAACGGTGACATATACTTAGTTATCTAAACACATAGGTACGTCAGCCCTGAGCGAAGAATAGAATCAGAAATCTTCATTATCAGAAAAATATATTGGGTATATTTTGTTAACATTGCTCAACAAGCTACCTATTCATACGCCGAATTCTCTACCCAAAGGTTGTCTGGAAGAGATCGCTTTGAGCGATAAGACCGCCAATTGTAATACTAACTGTATTAGCCTATTCATAATTCATTTATTCATTGCTATATGTGGTAACATGGTTCTTATTTCTTTTGTGTAATTCTTTTGTGTAATTCTTTTTTTTTCAATAAATAATATTTATCTTATCTTATTTTTGAATTTACATTTACACCATACACCACTATGCAAGGAAGAGGTGCTATTGCGCAGCACGTCTTAAAGCTACGGCAACCCGTAATGTAAAATGCGACTAAAAGGTGTCAGAAAGGTTGGAGCCCCCCTGGGGAAGGTTGGGAGGCCTCGGGCAGGTGCTAGGACACTAGACCTCTATCATGTTGAGAACGTTAGGGTGTGTGCGGGTGTGGTGGTGGTAGTATGTAAGGGTGTGGCCATGGTATGTGCAGTTTGTGGCGGTGGTATGCGCGGGTGTGGCCGTGATATGCGCGGTTTGTGGCGGTGGTATGTGCGGTTTGTGGCGGTGGTATGCGCGGTTTGTGGCGGTGGTATACGCGGGTGTGGCCGTGGTATGCGCGTGTGTCGTGCACTGACCACGCAATGAGCCCTGCGAGCGGGTGCACGTCGACGGCGGCGAGCGGGCCCGGCGCGCGCACCACGTCCGGCGCGCACAGCTTGCGCGTGTCGTACACACGCACCTCGCCGTCCACGCTGCACACACATAACATCACAATACATTAGGGAACAATATGATAATTATACGTCATTTTAGGTCATATTCATGTGCACCAAAATAAAATTCTTTGACAATAATCGAGATTCTGAGACAATCTTGATTGCAAGTTTAGTGTAAACTCGCTTTTTACGACTGTAAAAATCCTACGAATTTGCACACTTGTAAAATGAAAATATGAAAATGAAAATATATTTCTTTCTTTCTCAACTAGTCTAGGGATACACTTGTCGCAATTGTATTGTATATTGAAAGATAGTATTTATCGCAACAAACATTTCGTAAATAGCTTTTTTAATAAAATTGATTATATTGGAAGATATTATTTTTTTAAGATTGGCGGCGCTAGTTGGCTCATGGAAGGCCCTTACATAAAGAGAGAGAGAGAAAAGAAGTATGGTATGTAATGTATTCGTGTCGTGAGTGGTGACTGACCATCCCGTGACCATGGTGTGCTTGTCGTGGCGTCTCGCCGCGCACAGCACGGGCGCGCCGTGCTCGCGCAGCCGAAACAGCGGCGCGCGCGCGCAGCGCTCGTCCCACGCGCGCACGGACCCGTCGCCGAAGCCGGCGCACAGCGTCGCGGGCTCGCTGCTGCCTGATATCACAGTTATTCATTTACCTATTTTATTTGTATGTATTCGAAATACTTACAGCTTTTATGTAGGTATGTAATATGGGGTAAAAAAATTGAAAAGTGCAACGAAAAGTGTGATAATCTATGGAGTATAATGTGATATTCGAGTTGGTTTTCAAGTACTGCTGCGCCTAGATAATCCATAATGATTTATTTTTTATTTATTTTATTTGATAGGAAAACTTACAGTTTTTTTATCAAATAAAATAAAATAAACTTAAGTTGAAAACTAAGCCATTTACAAGTTTTCGCCAATAATTTAATAATTTTATTTTAATTATGACATCAAATACACAATAAACATACGATCATTGTAACATTTTAACAGCAAATTATAATATAGACCTTCATAATATATTCGATATTATGAAGGTCTATATTATAATTTGCTGTTTGTTTTCCTGTTAAAATAAGACCCAACCACTTATGTAGTGCAATAAGTGTATGATGTGACTCGCCTGTGTTCCGCCACAGCGCCGTAGCGGCCGCCTCGCTCTCCGTGTGTATGTCCAGCGCGAGCAGCTCGGCGTGCGCGTCCCACAGGCGCAGCGCGGCCGCGTGTCCGCACACCGCCAGCGAGCGCCGCGCGCCGCACCAACGCACCAGCGTGCCGGGCGCGGACACGTACGCCGCGCCGGACGCAGAGCCCGCGCCCGACGCGGAGCCCGGCGCGGCGCACGCGGCGCTAGACAGGGACTCGCCGCCGCCGATACCACCAGCAACCACTGAACACACAGGCAAATCGGTTATTGCAACTCAAACTCCAAACACGAAGCAAGCGATAAGGCCGCCTGTCTGTACACTAGCTTTTAGTTTTATATGTAACTGATGTATTTTCATTTGTGTGCAAATAAAGTATGAATATGAATAACACGTTAGTATTTCTTGCAAGTTCGACTTCCTAGCCCTGTTAGCCATAAACTTGATTTAAAGTTTTTGCACGGTTTAATCCATCCTTTTCTAAATTAACGTTTTTAAGGAAGTGTGAAAGTAATATAAAATGGTTTAAGGCAATAGATAGATAAACACTTTATTGCACAACGAAGCATATACATGGAAACGTGTAGTCTTTGCCAGCATACACTGAGTCCCTTGCCCATTGCCACTGTTAGCATTAGTGAGAGGCTCGGCTGAGCGGGGCGCGGGGCGGCGGCGGGGCTCTCCTTGTCTCGCTCAGAGGGAGGGGGAGACCCGCTCCTGTTCTTGTGCCTCCGTTTGGTCGAGCCTCATTATATATAGTGTACTACATAATGTACGTATAAAAATGTACCAAAATATGTGACAATAAATGATTTTTTTCTTATCTTTTATCTTATCTTAAACCAGATAGTTAACTATTTGTACAAAGGCAAATCGCACAGAGCGATTTCTTCCAGGCAACCGAGATTGAATGGAAATTTATAAAAATGCGGTTAAGCTAGACTCCCCAGCTCATGAGTTATAATAATGCAATAACTCTTCTGCCTGTCATGTGGCCCGAGGCGTGCCCCGCGCGTGACTCACCGTGCGCGTCCTGTTGCCGCGCGCGCGCGCCGCCGAGCCGCTCGTCGAACTGCTCAGACACCAGCTGCGCCAGGCCTGCGCAACACAACACACACAATACACAACACGGACCCCACGCATACACAACACACACCATACACAAATGGAATTGGATACTGTATACAAAATCGGTGGTTTAGCGACTGTCAAGTTAAGCCATCGATAAACAGTTTTATTGATAAGAGCCATTTTGAGTAGTTGATCAGGAAATGACGCATTCAAATAGGAATAAAAGTCGATATATAACTAATTTATTTGTAAATATGAATGGAATAATTTCCCAGTACAATTTCTATCTAACCGAGGTAGAAAATTATGTGATGAATATTGAATATTGTCTCAATAACAGCACAGCTCTATCAAGGGTGGGCCTGCGATGAACTTTCTCCTTTAAATGTAAATTAAACAATTTGGGGGGAAAAAACTATCTAAACAAATCTAAAAATTTTGATTTGGTTTTTATTTACTAAAAAATCTTACCAATTTAATATTTCTCATGAGTAACAACCTCCAGTTTCAATTTGTCGAATGAATTCAAGGACACCATGTATATTACATCGATTTTATCAATTTACGTTATTTTATTGTGCCACAACCCGCAGCCCTACTAGCCCCCCCACCCCCCACCCGCAGTGTCCCGTCCCCCCCCCCCCCCCCCCCCCCAGCATCGCGCTCACCAACCACCAACACTCACTGTATAGCGGCTGTCCCGGCGGCGGGCGGCACTCGGCCGCGGGGCGCACGTCCAGCGCGCGCCACGCAGACACCAGCGCGGGCTCCATGCTGCTGCCGGAGGGCCTGAGACCACAACACACATCATAACACAGACCACTTACACAATAGACGTGAAATGACATTGCCACATTTCAATGGAGCTTTGCCCCAGTGACCATTGAAGCTCATACATCGCTTTGTTGGGGACTTATTACAGGTTTCATATTGCATAATCACAATCAGTAGGAGTTGCGAGAGTAGTAGAAAATGATAACAAAAACAATGAATAATTCGCTCCGATTTCATACTATTTTCTGAATTTTTAAATTAGCTGTTTTTTCGACTCTCAACTTGTACAAAACTTTATTTTAAACCAATAATTTTAATAAAAAACGGAGATATTTTTACATTTATTCGTTATCTTCTGCGGGTGATGGTGGGGCAGAATCTCAACTCAGGAATAATTTGAGGGTTGAGAGCTGGCTCCTAAGATACAGGACATTATATCCTAGTTTAGGACCAGATGATATGTGCAGTATGCAATATATATATTTATAAGTAACCATCTAAGCTGTTGTAAACTGTCTATAAGTAGTCTAGTTTCTTGATGAATAAACTTATTATTATTATCAGTAAATCAAATGTATGCGATGTGACCATTGATCTCCTATAAACAACTAGATACACAGTCTACCTTCTAAAAATGTCCGAGCGCAAAGAAGGTCCAAACGGATGAATGGACCCTCATTTGCTTTATTGGACATTATTTGGACGTTAACAATGGACCCTTATTTGGACGTTTCTGAAATTGTTTTAGTAAGACCTTTGTGTATCTTTTTTTATTTGCCACATTATTCGTACATAAAATTAACATAAATAATTACATTGCATCTATCGTACACTGTGGCAAAAAGGCTAAGGCCCGTATTAATAGTCTGATCTCAAACCGTCCCCCAAGAGCGAATTCGGCTGATACTCTCTCAAGATGCCATCACCATCTCAAGTATGCCGTTTATTAATAAACCAATCTTGAGGGCGTATCACGTGATGTTCTTCTCAAGTGGAAGAACTCAAGTAAACGGCAACGTTTCGTTTTTGCAAATAAGGAGATTTCAATTAACCTTTATAAAATACTTACAACTTAATCAAATTAAAGAAATTAGGTAATGAATACGATAAATATAACAATGTTTAATAAAATAATTTACTTTACTTTAGTAAAACTCACGAATAATATTACGTAAATAAATTATTGACATATTGAAGGCGCAAAGCGAATTAGCGAAACGAAACGCAGCAGCCACATCTGTCAAAAAGCGCGGACAAGTCAAGAAGTGCTCTGTGATTTGATTTGTTTGTGCGATAACTTGTAAAAATAGAATAGAACTTGTGAGTTGTGTGTTTCATCTGCATCACACCTTCTCTGATCTACTTCTGACATTTCTGGCCCTTTTTAAAAGCTACTCCTCCCTCTGTCATCGAAAACAAAAACACAGATGGAGTTTCTTTACGAAGTAAAACCGAAGCGTGGAAAAACGTGTCAAGAGAGTACAAAGCAAGTCCATATTCTACAACACCGGTAAATATAACTTTAAGTTGTTAAATAAGCATTTCGATTTATACAATAGACGTACATTTTTTTTTGATTGTGCAGTTGTTTTCATGTTACAGATAAACAAATACGAAGGCTCTGGATGAACTTAAAACAGCGGGAGAGAGACGCTCTAACCAAAGAGCGCTAATATTGCCTGGCTACTGGAGGTGGCCCCTCGACTCAGGATGCTGTGGTAGATCCAGATGTGAGTCAAGAATGCCGAACTAATGCCATGCTCAGCGAACAATGTCATGGAATGTCAAGATCTGTTCCAAGTCCTGTATACGGCTAGAAATTAGTCATAATTGAATTTGATGATACTTAATATAAAAATAAAAGATATATTTTGAATTGTTAAACATGTTTTATTTGTTAATACTTACTAAATTGTTTTAATCACAATTTTTTATATAAAATCTAAGAATTTAATATATTTCAGTTTGGTCAAGCAGTTAAAGACTGAGGAAAAATCAAATCTATTTCAAATTATCATCATAATCATTGGGTTGAAACGATTTTTATATGGGTACAGTCTATTGCTCCATCAATTCCAGGTAGTCCAGGCCATCGTCCATGACTTCCCAACTCCTTAAAAAGGGATATGTTTGCATTAACTTCTGCGCCAACTGGACACTTGAAATAACGTCTGTTTAATTCTGCTAGCAGTCTTGAAACTTTTGTTATAATATTTGAGGCAGTAGGCTGTGATACGTGAAGTAAATCCCCACATACAATCTGAAAGGGGAAAAAAATGACAGATATGCGACACAAGCCTACATCTGTTGATGACCTGTAATACAGATGATGGTCTGATCTATAGATACAGAGTCTTATCTACGAAGCTTTTCCACAATTGCCAGACTGGTAGATAATAAGATAACACATAGTACCTTGGAATTCCGACATCAATAGCTGTCCCACTAAGTATCCTGTTCAGGAAATCCTTGTCTGATGGCTACGTTCCCTCAATCTGGAAACAAGCCTTTATTACCCCAGTTCACAAAAAAGGACCAAAGACTGACATTACAAATTACCGACCTATTTCCAAACTATGTATTATTTCTAAAGTTTTTGAAAAAATTATTTATAATCAAGTCTATACAGCGTTAAAAAATTCATTCAGTAAAAGCCAACATGGATTCCTCAAGGGTCGATCAACAGTGTCCAATCTTGTAATCCTTAACAACGCGTTGACTGAGGCTATGGATCATGGTCTTCAGGTCGACGTTGTGTACACGGATTATAGCAAGGCGTTTGATAGAATTCAGCATAGGCTACTCCTAAGTAAGCTGCACAAAGTTGGTATTAGCGGCGATTTGCTGAGATGGTTCTCGTCCTATATTCGCAATCGCTCTCAAGCCGTAGTCGTCAACAATTATATATCTGGGTGGATCACGGTACCGAGTGGTGTTCCGCAAGGCTCTCTGTTGGGACCTCTGCTTTTTATTGTGTTTGTAAATGACATAGACCATTGTTTTCAGACTTCTAATTTACTTTGTTTCGCAGACGACATGAAAATATTTGCCAATATTTCTTCACTCGCAGATACGGAGGCCCTACAAGCAGACCTTATACGTCTTGAGGAATATTGCGCAAAAAATTATCTCGATCTTAATCCATCCAAATGCTCTATCGTAAGTTATAGTCGTAAGCGCAACCCGATACATTTCAATTACAGTTTAAAGGGGGAGGTCCTGCAGCGTGAAGCAGTCGTCCGTGATCTCGGGGTTTTACACGACTCTAAGTTGTTATTCGACTCTCACATAAATAACATCATCAAAAAAGCTTCTAAGTCATTGGGATTTGTGATGCGTAGCTCAAGAGACTTTAGTCAGGCTAAAACTTTAAAAATACTGTATTGCACTTTTGTTCGTAGTATCCTTGAGTACGCATCACAGGTTTGGAACCCTAGGTATGACACTTACATAACACGTATCGAAAATATACAGAAGAAATTTATCCGCTATCTATGTTATCGTATAAAGGACAAGTATAAATCAAACCAGTATGATTGCATTTGCAAGAAACACCATTTGCTTCCCTTAGTAAAACGGCGTGAAATTGCTGATTTGATATTTTTACTTAAAATTACTACAAATTGCATCGACAGCCCAGAACTTCTTTCAAAAATTTATTTTAACATCCCGTCTAGGACTTTTAGAACTAATCCCCCCATATATTTACAACCTACCGCCACTAAATACAGAAGAAACACATTTCTCTGGCGTGCGAGTGACAATTTTAATAAACTGTCTGACAAATTTGATTTGGACATTTTCAACACCGGTTGTGTGACAGCGAGGCGGTTGTTGAGTACAATGTTTTTCAATGAGTGATGTAGTGTAGGTATGTGTGTGAGTGCAAATAGTGCCTAGTTAAGTGCTTGATATAGTTAATTTAGTCTATAATCTAACAGCGAAAACCTGTAATTGGCTATCAGTTTTATATTGTGTAACTTACCCTTTCATAATAGCCGTTGGTTTTCCAATAAATTAAAAATAAATAAATAAAATAAAAATGATTCCGATATATTTTAACATGTTTATGATTGGGTAAGTATATTAAAATTATTAATCACAAAAACTTCACCTGAAATGATGCCGTAGCATAAAATCTCAGCGTCAATAGAACGGCTATTTCTGGAGCAATTGGCAGTCCTCTGTTGTCCAGTTTTTCTAGTTCACTCCTTATTTAAAAGCACGGATTCTTGTTGAAATCGGTATCTTTTTTTAAACAGATCCGACCGCATTTGAAAGGGATTCTGGGCATCCCTTAGGCATACGATAATTATCTTGCCAAAATAACTCGTCGTAATGATCAATATGGTCGAAATGATCAATTTCTTCCAAAATATTAATGTAAATCCATTTTAGCAACCACCAAACAACTATAAAACACCCTCTCAAGTCGCGGTTCGCCTGCAATCAGCAAATCCGTTCTCAAGTGTGAGCTCTTGAGAGTGAGTTTGGTTTATTAATACGGCGTTACTCACGTGATACCCGATTCCAAAACGCGCACCTAAGTTACGTTTATTAATAAACACGCCATCTTGGGGTCTTTCTCAAGATTGGGTTTTGAGCTGAGATTGATTTATTAATACGGGCCTAAGGCCCGTATTAATAGTCTGATCTCAAACCGTCCCCCAAGAGCGAATTCGGCTGATACTCTCTCAAGATGCCATCACCATCTCAAGTATGCCGTTTATTAATAAACCAATCTTGAGGACGTATCACGTGATGTTCTTCTCAAGTGGAAGAACTCAAGTAAACGGCAACGTTTCGTTTTTGCAAATAAGGAGATTTCAATTTAACTTTATAAAATACTTACAACTTAATCAAATTAAAGAAATTAGGTAATGAATACGATAAATATAACAATGTTTAATAAAATAATTTACTTTACTTTAGTAAAACTCACGAATAATATAACGTAAATAAATTATTGACATATTGAAGGCGCAAAGCGAATTAGCGAAACGAAACGCAGCAGCCACATCTGTCAAAAAGCGCGGACTAGTCAAGCAAGAAGTGATTTGTTTGTGCGATAACTTGTAAAAATAGAATAGAACTTGTGTGTTTCATCTGCATCACACCTTCTCTGATCTAAATAAAACATTTCTGGACCTTTTTAAAAGCTACTCCTCCCTCTGTCATCGAAAACAAAAACACAGATGGAGTTTTTTTACGAAGTAAAACCGAAGCGTGGAAAAACGTGTCAAGAGAGTACAAAGCAAGTCCATATTCTACAACACCGGTAAATATAACTTTAAGTTGTTAAATAAGCATTTCGATTTATACAATAGACGTACATTTTTTTTTTGATTGTGCAGTTGTTTTCATGTTACAGATAAACAAATACGAAGGCTCTGGATGAACTTAAAACAGCGGGAGAGAGACGCTCTAACCAAAGAGCGCTAATATTGCCTGGCTACTGGAGGTGGGCCCTCGACTCAGGATGCTGTGGTAGACCCAGATGTGAGTCAAGTGGCGCCTGCTCTTATAGTCGGGATTGACGATGCTATGGACTCTTGACACATTTTCAACTCACAAGAGTGTAGGTAGGTACACACAGTTTCATCCATTATTAATGTAAATTAATAAGAAAACTAGTATAAAAATGCATTGATACCATTTCAGCATGAAGTGCCTGAATAACTCTGACAAATAGGTTTGGTCACTAAACCACACGAGAAAAGAAAACCACTTCAGTAATCACTCATGATCTCAAGTCACTATCAGTTTATTACTCATCTCATACTCCCGGATAGGTCGAGTAGATAAAGTTTTCAATTTTAACAGTGACATTTTTTTCAGGTAATTTTACTACAGATGGAATGCCGAACTAATGCCATGCTCAGCGAACAATGTCATGGAATGTCAAGATCTGTTCCAAGTCCTGTATACGGCTAGAAATTATTCATAATTGAATTTGATGATACTTAATATAAAAATAAAAGTTATATTTTGAATTGTTAAACATCTTTTATTTGTTAATACTTACTAAATTGTTTTAATCACAATTTTTTATATAAAATCTAAGAATTTAATATATTTCAGTTTGGTCAAGCAGTTAAAGACTGAGGAAAAATCAAATCTATTTCAAATTATCATCATAATCATTGGGTTGAAACTATTTTTATATGGGTACAGTCTATTGCTCCATTAATTCCAGGTAGTCCAGGCCATCGTCCATGACTTCCCAACTCCTTAAAAAGGGATATGTTTGCATTAACTTCTGCGCCAACTGGACACTTGAAATAACGTCTGTTTAATTCTGCTAGCAGTCTTGAAACTTTTGTTATAATATTTGAGGCAGTAGGCTGTGATACGTGAACCCCACATACAATCTGAAAGAGGAAAAAAATGACAGATATGCGACACAAGCCTACATCTGTTGATGACCTGTAATACAGATGATGATACAGGTCTGATCTATAGATACAGAGTCTTATCTACGAAGCTTTTCCACAGTTGCCAGACTGGTAGATAATAAGATAACACATAGTACCTTGGAATTCCGACATGATTCCGATATATTTTAACATGTTTATGATTGGGTAAGTATATTAAAAATATTAATCACAAAAACTTCACCTGAAATGATGCCGTAGCATAAAATCTCAGCGTCAATAGAACGGCTATTTCTGGAGCAATTGGCAGTCCTCTGTTGTCCAGTTTTTCTAGTTCACTCCTTATTTAAAAGCACGGATTCTTGTTGAAATCGGTATCTTTTTTTAAACAGATCCGACCGCATTTGAAAGGGATTCTGGGCATCCCTTAGGCATACGATAATTATCTTGCCAAAATAACTCGTCGTAATGATCAATATGGTCGAAATGATCAATTTCTTCCAAAATATTAATGTAAATCCATTTTAGCAACCACCAAACAACTATAAAACACCCTCTCAAGTCGCGGTTCGCCTGCAATCAGCAAATCCGTTCTCAAGTGTGAGCTCTTGAGAGTGAGTTTGGTTTATTAATACGGCGTTACTCACGTGATACCCGATTCCAAAACGCGCACCTAAGTTACGTTTATTAATAAACACGCCATCTTGGGGTCTTTCTCAAGATTGGGTTTTGAGCTGAGATTGATTTATTAATACGGGCCTAAGAGTGGCTCAGTCCTAAGTGCAGCATTTAATGCAATACAAATAGTACTGATTTTCAGCCACCGCCTCTATCTAGTTGCTTATAGGAGACCAATGGATGTGACGTCATCGCTGCTGCTGTAGTAGCCCTGTGTGTGTGTGTGTGTGAGAGAGAGAGAGAGAGAGAGAGTGTTGTCATGCTCACCTGTATATGGCCACGTTGCCCGCGTCCGAGGCGACTGCGAGCAGCGCGTGCTCGTGCGCGTTGAGGTACGCGAGCGACGAGATGCGCCCCCACGCGCCGCGCCACGCGCCCACGCACAGCTTGGCGCCGGTGCCCCAGTCCCAGATACTGAACAACACGCAAACAATACCATACCATATATAAGGTATAAAGTTACGACACCGTTTAGGCATCCTGACCCTTTCTATCTTAATATTTTTTACCGAAGTGTGAAAGGGATAGCAACACAGTAAATGTAAATTCAAAAAGTATGTTGACGTGCAAAAATGTACTCAATTTGCTTACTTGCAATAAAGAAATTTGACTTTTTGACACGAATTAAGGCAAATTAGGTTTACGAATAACAGCAATTGGGTATAGGAAGCGGAAATTGGGGTGCTCTGTATCGATAACTAATCAAATTTAGTTCTACGGCTTTTCGGTTTTTGTATTTTTTTTTACTTTTAATACATTTTGCACAAGTTAAATGATCGATTTGTATGAGACATTAATTAAGTTAAAAACAACGAATAAAAGTATTACAAACGGGTTTCAATGTATTTGCGGGCAAAATTGTGACGTTTCTTACGTGATCGGCGTGAAACTTTGGCAATGCCGTTAGTTCGATTGACTGGCGTGAAAATTGCAGCGATAATTGGTGGTGGTGCCTTTGGTTGTGTAAACAGACCTTGAATATCTATGGCATTGAATGAAATCGCGTAAAATAAACTTCGCATATACAGGGTGCAACGGAAAGGGTATATGAAACTGACGGGAGGGTGTTCAGTATCGGTAACTGAAATTTTGTTCTACGACTTTTCGAATAAAAAATAAAAATAAATTAATATTTGTTAATTAATGTGTTGCCATAGTGTCCAAATTTGCTGTATTTATTATTATGTTGTTACTATTTGTGAAAACCTGTAATTGGCTTTGTGTTACTATTGTACTATATGCTGTCATAGTTTAATAAAATAAATAAATAAAATATTTCATTCGATCAGCTGACCGGTACGAAATGTATGAAAAGTCAAAAAATAAATTCGCTAAAATCAATCAGTCGTCTAACAAAAGTTGTTGAGTTCCCGCTAGTGATCCCCCTCCCTTCGTCTCCATATACCCGTTCCGTTCCATCCTGTCTATCTGTCTCACCCGAAGTTGTCCTTGAACGCGACTGCCGCGTGCTGCTCGTAGGGGTGGAACAGCATGACGGCGGGCGGCAGCGCGCAGCGCGAGTGGAACGCCTGCGTGTCCACGCGCGTCACGCGGCACACGCGCAGCGCTGCACATACATACATAACATTATTACACTGGAACTCAGTATTACCAATGAATACATCATATTTGAATTTAATTTATCTCTCTCGGCGCTGGAACAAGGGAATCTACAATTTCTATGAATTCAGTAGTTTTAGGTGCGTATGTCTAGTTATGTGAGGGTTTGTTTATTGATTGAGATACTTAGGTGTGTATGTCTAGTTATGTGAGGGTTTGTTTATTGATTGAGATACTTAGGTGTGTATGTCTAGTTATGTGAGGGTTTGTTTATTGATTGAGATACTTAGGTGTGTATGTCTAGTTATGTGAGGGTTTGTTTATTGATTGAGATACTTAGGTGTGTATGTCTAGTTATGTGAGGGTTTGTTTATTGATTGAGATACTTTACAAGTGACAGTTCTAAAAGTGTATGCAAGGGACAGCGGATTTGAAAGGGGGCAGGATTTTTTAGAGATTTACATTGTTGTTTCTGTATGACGTGTCTCTGTGTTGTATATAGCGTGTCTGTATGTTGTGTATAGCGTGTATGTATGTTGTGTATGGCGTGTCTGTATGTTGTGTATAGCGTGTATGTATGTTGTGTATGGCGTGTCTGTATGTTGTGTACGACGTGTATTTGTGGTGTGTGTGTGTGTCAGTGTCACCTCTGGCGTGCGTGCGCAGACTGCGGTTGCGGGCGCGTCGCCACACGCGCTCGTGGTGCGCGCGGCTCTCGCAGTCCTCACTGGCGGGCTCGGTGCCGGCCGCGCTGGCGGGGCCGGCGAGCGCGGCGTGCGGCGCGCCCGCGTCCGGCGCCGTCAGCTGCGCCGCCGCCCACTCGGCCAGCTCGGTGCTCACGATGGCGTGCTTCACACTCACACCTGACACAATACATGACAATCAGATAACAGTCACATTTAATGCCATATACGAATTATGTAAATAGTTTCTCGAGTTGCGACGACAAGGGGTCATCTTACCGTATTTTTTCAGTCTTAGTTTTATCAGTGAAGCCAATTGGCTATCCGAAGTTTTCCATTGTAAATAAAATAAACCTAATGGCCACCATTTAATATGAATGCAAGTGGGGTGCTGTTAGGGTCAGTTGAAGCACTGAAAATCAGCGCTCGGTGGAGTCATCACCGTCAGCATTATGCTTTTAGCATCATATACCTACCTACCTACTCACATAGGCAGAGTATGTACTTACATATACTAACATACCTATACAGTTAATTACCCACATATCTTTGTATTTAAGGGCCTTCCATGAGCCAACTAGCGCCGCCAATCTTCGAAAAAGAATATCTTCCAATTTAATCAATTTTATTAAAAAAAAATGTACATAATGTTTATTACGATAAATACTATTTTTTAAATGCTTATTTATAACGTGATTATGTAGGTAAGTTGTAGTTCTCAAATGTGCCAAAAACGGCCGCTTTTGACACATTTGAGAACTACAACTTTGCTTGTCGTAATTATGTCATGTATTGTATTATTAAAAAATAGTGTTTATCCTAATAAAGATTGTGTACATAGCTTTTTTAATAAAAACAAATAATTTAGAAGATATTATTTTTTTAAGATTGGCGTCGCTAGTTTGCTCATGGAAGGCCCTTAAGACTGGATTATGTTGCCTAATAAAGATATATCTATTCTATTCAGTTGTTGTCTATGGCTGAGGGAGGGGGTTGGTGGTACTCACTGCTAGTGGACGAGGTGGACGTGGTGCGGTGCGCGGTGCTGGCGCCGGTGCTGGTGCCGGTGCCACCTGGCGGCGTGTCGCGGTCTCGGTCTCTGTCGCGCAGTGCGGGCGCGTCCTCGGAGATGGTGTGCGGGAGTGCGGAGCGCGCGCCGCGTCGCTGCGCGCCTGCACACGGACATAGCGCTTGGTAAATAATACATAATGTACATGTCGACGCAAGACCAACATATGCTTCAAATAATAAATTAGAAATTGTAATAAAATGGACAAAATCCTGAAGGCACCCATTTTCGTTTCGTTTCATATTCATGTTAGTGTGCCAGCGCGGGAATAGCTGCCATCCTTTTCGTTGGAATATTGAAAGAAAAGGACGGAACTACTTTTAGTATTGTCAGATTCGATATGGGTACCTTCAGAATAGTCCTTAGTGATTAAGTAACGGCTAGATCATTAACCTATTGTTAAATTCATCGCATGGCGCGTTGTCTCAATGATTAAAGTGTTTTAACTGTTTGAAGATTGGTTGGATGTTAAAACAAGTTCTAAATTAGTAAAACGAATTAACAAATCAAAATAAGCTACTGTAAGTATTCAGTTTAGTCTTTAATCTATTGTAAATAAGTGTTTTGATTTCATTACGGCGCCGTCATGGAGGAGTGAAGTTAGCCGCGTTCGCTCCGCGGCTAGATTCATTCCTCTATGGGCCGCGGACCGTTGAAGGAGGTTTTTGGTGCGTGAGCTCTCGAGGATACAAGTGAAATACTTTGTGAGTACAGTTTAAATTGTTAATCTATTTAGATTGCTAAGGATTTTCGACTGTGTTTGAATAAGTGTTAAAAATAAATTGTGTTTCGCCAAACTGAGTGTTATCGTTATTTGCAATGAGTGAGCCTGGTGACGGGGATGGAGACGTTGGCTCGGCTGACGTCCCTGTCCCTACGAACCCTGCTGGACCTGGGCCCGCGTTATACATTATTACTTATTTATCTAATTTACTACATTCTTAAACTAATCCTTTTGGAAGCGTCTTTGTAAACGCATTCAATTGTCATGTTAAAAAGTAACTGTCAAGAATGACCTTGAATATTTGAACTAACGTTCGATCAGTGGCTGTGCCTCCACGTTATATATTTTTACATTAAATATACTGAGTTTGTAATACAGTCTACAGTTTTAATCATCAGCCCAGAACTCCCAATTACCAGTGTTGAAAGGGCTCTGGGCCTTAACAGCGGTTTCATAATCGATTGCAATTTCACACATGGACGCGTGTATTCATAAACGTGATTTAAAGTTACGCCACCGTTTAGGCCCCTTCTATCTTAACCTTTTTTAACGAAATGTGAAATGGATAGCAATACGATTTAAAAGAAGTGAGGTTTAACTAAGTCTATGAATAACAGCAATAGTTTTTGGAAATGATGATACCATATTACATTATTTAGTCTTCAGAGTATGTAAAAATAAAAAATAACAGTCTTTCTCATACTTTCTTTCTAGCCAACCATCACACAAAAATACGTAACTCGTTGTTACATAGTGCGAGTGTTTTAGGAAATAAAGAAAACTCATGGACATTTTACATAGCCAGGATTTATTTCCAACGTCCAGCACACGTGATAGATATAACAACCATATGTCCAGCCTATTTGTTCTTCTACCATATATTATTCACTAGCTGTACCCCGCAACTTCGTTTGCGTAGAGGAGGATGGAGGAGATCAGGAGGCAGATCTTCCTCTCTGGATCCTTGTTTCCACATCACATACCGCCATGGCTTATAGCCTATGAGCTGTCCGGATATTTCAGCTATCTCCTAGTGAAACTCCCATCAAAATCCCTTCAGTAGTTATGGCGTCATACTTGCACAAAGTCACAGACAAACATTCTAAAAATTAGTGTTTTGGCATCAGTATCGATCCTAAATTATTTTAAAAAAATATCCAATGTACAGACACAACTTCTTTACAGTCCTATTATATATATTATGTAGTATGCATGTTTGTATTGCAAGCGAGTGTTCACCTGGCAGCGTGTGCGTGTGCGCGTGCGCCGCGAGGTGGTCCGCGCGCGTGTTGGGCGACGGCGGCAGAGAGGACGAGCCGCCGCCACCGGCACTCGCACTCACCGCGCCGGCACTCACCGCGCCGGCACTCACCACGCGCGCGGCGGGCGGCGCGTCCAGCTCGCGGCCCACGCTCTCCACCTGCACACCACACAACTACTGGTCAGGGAGATGGTAGAGATGACAAACTCACATTTTTGACCAACAAGCTGAAATTATTACAAAAAACCCGACTGCAAAAAAACTATCCCCTTTTGATTAATTTTTTATACCCTATGACAGTCCCGTAATGAAGACGAACCTAACGATACCTCATACACCAACAGCCATCAAGCCGTTTAAGCAACAGGATGGCGGGAAGGAATGGACATACATATACGAAAAATATTACCCTCCTTTTGGGGCAGTTGGGTAAAAATAGAACAATAAGGTCGCTGTGCTGCTGAAAGTTTATTGCTACTTTTTCCCCTCAACTTAGAAAATAAAGTATGTAGTCTAGAACCATACAGAGCTCAGGAGCTGCTTCGTGCAGGGTTGGAGACGACTCTGCGGGTCCTCTGGAGGAAGAAAATAGACGATAGACTAGAATATGAAAAACTCTGTAGCATGGAATTGGCAAAATAACAAATCGTCGAGTCCATTAGTAAATATAAATAAAAACTAAATGATAGATGGAGAAAAATTTTCATCACGACCGGATTCGAACCTAAGACGATGGAGACAAAATTCACGACTTGGGTACGATATCACGGTGGCGAGGTCTTTGGTTCGAACCCGGTCGTGATGTTTGTTTTTTCCTCATTTAGATTTTCGTATCACATAGCGCATATGCAAGAAAATATCAAAACATATAAATAAAAACTCCCACAGCCTCCTGTAAAGACCGACAAGGGTCTTTTGGCACGTGGATGACATTAAAAGGGGGAATGGAATATAATTTTGGTCCCGTGCCGAAACACTCTTGTCGGTCCATGCACGGAGCCTCCACCAGCCGGCTGGCCAGCTGTCTGTCCGGTGAGCCCGCGCCCCCGGTCCATAGACTCGCCTGCTGCGCGATGTGCGCGATGATGTCGGCGGCCATCTGCGCCACGCGCGGGTGCGGCTCGCGCGCCAGCCAGCACACGCACTCCCACAGCTTCATGTACACGGAACCGAACCCTGCAACATGTTGCATTACATGTGGTGGGCACCCAGTATGTGCGGGTACCTATGGAGGCCTGCATGCGCGCCACGCGGCCCGCCGCCAGCGCGTCCTGGCCGGCCTCGGTGTGTGTCAGTATGTGCGGGTACCTATGGCGGGCAGCGAGAGCGCGAGTGCGGCCTGCATGCGCGCCACGCGGCCCGCCGCCAGCGCGTCCTGGCCGGCCTCGGTGTGTGTCAGTATGTGCGGGTACCTATGGCGGGCAGCGAGAGCGCGAGTGCGGCCTGCATGCGCGCCACGCGGCCCGCCGCCAGCGCGTCCTGGCCGGCCTCGGTGTGTGTCAGTATGTGCGGGTACCTATGGCGGGCAGCGAGAGCGCGAGTGCGGCCTGCATGCGCGCCACGCGGCCCGCCGCCAGCGCGTCCTGGCCGGCCTCGGTGTGTGTCAGTATGTGCGGGTACCTATGGCGGGCAGCGAGAGCGCGAGTGCGGCCTGCATGCGCGCCACGCGGCCCGCCGCCAGCGCGTCCTGGCCGGCGTCCACGCGCGCGCCGCCCCCCGCGCGCCCCCGCCGGCTCACGCTGCACAGAACATAACAAGGTGTCAATACACTGCTCAGGCCGCCGGGGCAACTCGTAGCAGCCGCTGTCAGCAGACGCCGCTGGTGCAGTCATGTACCTGTCGCTGCGGCGCATGCGCTCCTGGAAGTACACGGCGATGAAGTGCTGCTCGAAGATCAGCACCAGCCACTGCAGCGCTGAGGACACAACAACACATCAACAACTTGACTACTAGTGAGTATCTCGGGGGTTTCACTCCTGCATTAGTTTTTTTTCCTTTTCTGGTGTTGTTTAGTGACCGCACCTATTGTCAGAGTTATACAACCGCCTCGTGGTCGCCCACCTGCTGGAGGTACGGGCCCCGTGGTCCCTCGCCCCCTACCTGCCAGTATCTCCGCGCGCACCACCGGCGCCGCGTCCTGCTGCGCGCGCGCCGCCAGCTCCACGCCCACCTGCTGGTCCAGCGCGTTGGCCTGCTCCGAGCGCCGCGCGAACCCGCCCGCCGCCAGGAACGTGCCCAGCGCGAACGCGCACGCGGCGCGCACGGCGGGCGGGTGCGGCGCGCGCAACAACGGGTACAACTAAACAACAACAATACACGCATTGGCTAGTGGTAGAAAGAGACAGATACAGTACGCGAAGTACTGTGGCCGGTGACGTCACGTGCGAGTAGCGCCATACAACAGACAGCGTCCCTAAAAAGGGATTAATTAAGGTTTCGAAAACTGGTTTCCGATTTCTCCTCAGAATGTCTATGCGAGTTGATTGATGTAATAAAATTGACGAGTCAAATACCCTCCTTACTATTGAGCTCACGATATTACAAAACCAATTCACTCACGTAGATCATTTAGTCTACTTCTCATTATGACTCCCTTTTTTGTCCCAGGTAAAACAAGTTTCCGTGTACCACCCCGCCCGGGGGAGCGTGTTATGTCGGGTTCGCCGCCCTGAAGGGGCGGAGTACCGACTAAACTTCCTGGGGTGTTCCACCTCGTGCCATTGTCACCGAGCCACGGGAACTGCGATGCATCCACACCCCGAGCACTCCCCATTGTGGGCTGTACTAGCCCCCAATTCATTATCCATCAGCTTCCTGCTCCCCGTCCTGGGCTCGAGGCACTCGGTGCGCGCCCCGGTCACTATGCCGTCCCGGCGTACGGTGGAACACAGAGAAAGGTGTACAGGAGAGTTATTAAGGTTGAGATTTTCTCAAAAACTACTTGACCTATTGCAAGAATTCTTTCACTGTTTGATTGTTTCACAGCGAAGTGTTTTTCGATGAGTGATGTAGTGTAGGTATGTGTGAGTGCAAATAGTGCCTAGTTAAGTGCTTGATATAGTTAATTTAGTCTATAATCTAACAGCGAAAACCTGTAATTGGCTATCAGTTTCATATTGTGTAACTTACCCTTTGATAATTGTTGTTGGTTTTCCATAAAAATAAAATAAATAAATAAGTAAATTGTTACCACCACACTGTCTTAGCAATGCAGTGTGGAATCATCACAAGGTCTGAGTGTGAGTGAATGCTGAGCTGTGTTTGTGGCCAGTAGTAGTGAGTAATTCTTACAAGTAGTCATACATAGTGCGAATCAAATGTTCAAGTGGTCATCTTGAGTATATTAGATTGTGTATTAGTGAAGACCAGTAATTGGCTGTCCGATGTATATTGTACTTTGCTAGCAATGTTTCATGTGCCGTTGGTTGTCCATTTTAAGGAAAATAAATGAAGTTAAAACTATGTAAGTGTAAAAGAATTATTAAATTTTGTCCCGTAGTATTGGAGACAATGTGAACCTTATCGAGTCTCCCTGTATAGTTATCTCTGTCTGTGCTGTCTGTTGTATCGTACCTTCTCGTGCGCGAGGTCCCTGGCTGCGGCCCAGCGCGCCGCGTCGTAGCCGCGCCACAGCCGGCCCAGCGCCACGCACGCCCACTGGCGCAGCGCGGGCCTGGCGCCGGGCTCGCTCAGCTGCTCCAGACACGCGCTGATCATGCTGGCCTGCACGCCGGCCGCCTGCCCCGCGGGGTAGCCGCGCACGATGCCCGCCAACACGTACGCGGACAGCGTGCGGTGCTCGCTCTGTACACACGACACAGACACATTACACTCACAACGAAAATACCAGACTACGCAATGTTGCTCGAGTGTATGTATGTATACCGCAGCCCAAATCAACGTGTCTTATTTTGTAAACAAATATGATCGCCTGTTGCGATGTAATGCTTCACTTGGCTATTCGTATTCGCTATTGGACGTTTGTCGTATTTGTCCAATACTTGACGTACATACCAATAAGCCGAATAATTTGTCAAGAATACCAACCACACACATGGCAATCATGACAAATACGCAAATACGAATAGCCAAATGAAGTGCCACCGTTACACTGAAGGAACTGATTGATTGAACCTGTTCATCATTGTGAAAATAAAGTAATCCGATCTAATAATGTGAAAATAACTATGCAATAATCACAGAACAGTCTAAAAGTTAATAAGGGAGGGTAGTTTTTATTTACAAAATAAGACACTTGATTTAGGCTTCGTTTTATGTCTAATTCTATGTCCCGCCCTGCAGCCCGCACGGCTGGATGGATTGTAACATATGAGGTGTCGGTAGATTCGGCTGGATTGTAGGAGGGACATAGGATATAAACAATTTAATCAAAGGGTCTGAAATTTTTGGAGGTCGGTTTTTTTTTCTGCTTGTAAAACGATGTGCTGCTGAAAGTTTTTTGCATTGATATATTACCTGTGGTTTTTTGACACTTTGTGTCATCAGCGAAAAGATGCCAACCATTTCCTTGCAAGGTGTCCAACTCTTGCTGAGCTATAATAACTAGTAAATCACTAAAACATGAGTTTCATGCATATATTTATAACTGAATCCAATTCGTACTCACGTCCACGGTGGGGTCCTGCAGCACCGCCAGGAAGTACTTGTGCCCCTTCGCGTTCACCAGGTCCACCTGGCAGCTCTGCGACAACAACGCGACACGGCTCACACACAACGCAGACATCATACACTATGACCAGCTAATAGAGACGGCCAGTACTCGACTCAACAGGCAACACAATATGATAATTATATTATTTCGAATTTGTTTATGAATCAAGCTATTGGCGAACAAATTAAAATGATGACACATTTCTATCCGTGTGCAGGAGTTGGACTGTGTGTCACGGAATGACGGACGCGCAGGTTCAAGTCCTGCCCACGGCTAGAAAATTTTCATCGTTTTAATTATATTATTTGTTGATAAATACAGTATGCAAGGTGGCCTGTCCGGGCGAGGTATCGAGATGTAGTGAAGAGTACCATGAAACCAATTTAAAGGCTTAAAAAATTGTATTCGAAGATTTTGCAATAAAACTCGACTCGGGTATCGAACCTAGTAAATTTCGACCTGGGTACGATATCACGGTGGCTCTGATGGAGTAGAGGCCCCTGGTACGAATCCCGGTCGTGATTTAAAAAAATCTCAATTTATCCTCTACTCAATTTCATTTAGAAAATAGCAAGTTCTTATATGCTAGTTGTTATCATGCGAATGCAATAAAATTTTATATTAATCCCAGTCTTAAATGCACTATAGTCTTGTGTTATCAACAAGCATTACCCTGGTTTCAGAGTCTGGGCCACTATCAACTGTATTATGTCCCCATCAATGATATAAATCAACTGTATTCCCAGCACTCTGCTCCTAATGTATATTGGTGCATACTGACCGGGTCCACGGCCATGATCTTGGCCCATATGTAGACCATGGACGCGCGCAGGTCCGGCGCGGCGGCCTGCAGCAGCTTCAGCATGTACGGGAAGATGCCCACCGCCAGCACCGCGCGCGCGGCCCACTCGCCCAGCGCAAGGAACCGCGCCAGCAGACGCAGCGCGCGCACGCGGTGCAGCGTGCTCAGCAGCACCTGCAGCACCATCGGGAGCTGCTCCGGCGGCAGACGGGAACCAGACCCTGGACACACAGCGTCAGCACGTAATCAAAGGTTCACACTTTTTCCTTGCAATGTGGTGGAAATGTAAGTTCAAAAAATATGTTGACTTGCAAAAATGCGTCCGTACACAACATGCTTACTTGAAACAAAGAGATTTGACTTTATCAGACATAGGCCAGGACGCCACTTAACACAACCTTTTGCTAGTCCCTGACAGACATCCCGGTCATCCCAGGGCACTCCCACGCTACGTCTACCCCATCGGTTGTCGGTTCTATGACACATAATATGTGGCTATCTCACTGCCACTTCAGTGGTCCTATGAGCAATGTCAACCACTTCTGAACACATGACACGGGCATATAACACGCACAATACCTACAAACGTCAGGGAAAGTGATAAAG
The DNA here is from genome assembly GCA_963506565.1 of Tachystola acroxantha. NCBI lineage: Eukaryota > Metazoa > Arthropoda > Insecta > Lepidoptera > Oecophoridae > Tachystola > Tachystola acroxantha. The sequence continues at coordinate 13,890,456 of OY735881.1, forward strand.
ATATAAGATCGCAAAGGTACTGTCCGCTCGAATTTGTTACAATCCATACACCGGTGTTTCAGGTGTCTACAGGCGACAATAACCATCAGGAGCTTGTCACACAAAAAATCGCAATCCTGGTCACGGCACCAATTGTAACACTCAATATTACTAATTCTTCTTCTCATGTGTTATAGTGATTCGTCCCTCAACGAATTGACTTGATCAATTTAGTCACACATTTAGTTCTACATAACTACGCGGACATAAATTGTATGTCTCCCGTGAGCCCATTATGCCACCCGTGGCCAAAGTATCTGTCGGAGCGTACATTTACCGAGGTCGAGCCACACTTGGAACGCGGTGAGCTGGTCGCGGAAGAAGGGCGAGTGCCTGTACTCCAGGTCGTGTGCGCCCGGTGCGGCCGCCAGCAGCGCCGGCAGCTGCGCCAGCGCCAGGTCCAGCGTGTGCTCCCACGCGGCCCACAGCGGGTGGCTCGCCAGCGACGGCAGCGCGGGCGACGACACGGGCGTGCAGTTGTACGACCTGACAGGGAACAACAACGCTCAGAATCAGAGCTCCTTCGGCTGGGGTCGATGCTGCTAACAGGACCATCAATAGGGTATTTGACAAGTATCGAGAATTATCATTACAAAATAGACACAAATTCATGATCAACTGTGAAATTAAAATTGAAAGTAGTTGAAAAATAAAGTAACTACCAGGCATTTAGAAGAGTTGTGTTAGAAAGAGACAGAAACAGTACATAATCTATACAGTAACAGTATAATCTATTTGTGAAAACCTGTAATTGGCTTTGTGTTACTATTGAAGTATATGTATTCTGTCATAGTTTTGCTGTTGGTTTTCCTATGAAAATAAAATAATGTACTGCGGCTGTGACGTCATACCGTGGTAGCGCCATACAAACTTCATACTAAAGACCGTTTTGCTAAAAAGAGATGAAGCATCCTCCCACCACTTGACTTAATCGCTTAATATCTTCGGTATTAGTTGAGATATCGAAAAACTGATTTCACAGTTCTCTTCAGCAGGAGCTTGAGAGTTGAGTGATGCAATAAAAAGTGAGTCAAATACTCTATTCAGCTCAATGCTGATGGTAAAAGTGCCGACAGCGCTGCATCCGTTGAACCTGCCCGGCGGTGCGTGCGGTGGGCGGGGGTTACCTCATGATGCGGTCCGCGAGCAGGAAGTTGCGGCACAGGCTGGCGGTGAGCAGGTCGGCGCGGAACAGCTGCTGGAACACGTCCGGCGGGAGCGAGCGCCACGCGATGGTGTCGGTGATGGCCGTGAAGATCCAGTTCAGCTCGCCCAGCATCGTGCGGCGGTCGCTCACCTGACCCGGGATCCTGGACGAGGGGCAGAACAACGATTGAAATCACGTTCTACGTTGGCCATACTATAACATAGATAATATTGATAATAAATGCGATCAATTCAATTCTAAACTGTAACTTTAAAATTACCAAGTGTGTATTGGGGTATGTATGTGTGGGTCCGTGTTCTGTACTAACTTGTCAATGAGGTCAATGAGGTCCGGCGGCGCGTGCCTGGCGCGCCTGCGCAGCACGAACCACTTCATGGCCATCTTGACGGGCGTGGTGAGGCACGCGGTGAACAGGTCCGCGGGCAGCTCGGGGCTCATGGGCAGGCTCTGGCCGGCGGCGCACGCGGCCAGCTGGATGCAGTTGCGGTACGACACCGGCGGGCTGGCCCCCGCCCCCGCCCCCGCCCCCGGCGCCGCGGGGCTGGGGGCGGGGCTGCCAGACGCACCCGCAGCCCCCCCACCGCCCCCGCCAGCGACAGAGGAGCTCCCCTCGGCACTCTTGCTCGCCTGTTGCTGGGGGAGAACACGGCCTTCACAATACTGTTGCAGTGTATAAGGCAGCAGCATCAGGATGTTTTTGTGCCCGCACTGGCAGCCCTGGGGCACAAACTTACATCGAGACCTGGGGTCATGCATGATTATTAGGATTAGTAAGTAATATAAGATAAGATAAGATAAGATAAATATTCTTTATTGCAAAAAAGAAAAGAATTACACAAAAGAAATAGGCTAATATCGTTAATATTACAATTAGCGGTCTTATCGCTCAAAGCGATCTCTTCCAGACAACCTTTGGGTAGATAATTCAGCGTATGAATAGGTAGCTTGTTGAGCAATAATAAATATGTATCACTACCGGTACTTACATTAAGTAAGTATATAAGTATGTAAGTCAGACGAATGTCAGAGTAAAAATGGGAAAAACTATAAATTAATATTGATTTGATTGACAATTAAAAAATGTGATGTGTGTGAAAAAATATCTTTGTATGGTATACCAATGCAAAGAACGCAGCTAAGTGACGAGTACTTTTTGCTTTTTGAAACACAAGCTTCCTTGTCTGGTCCGAGACTGTGTGTGTGAGAGAAAAAGGATAGTGTGTTGTGTGAATGGTGAGTGCTGACCTCCTGGTCCCGTTCGTGTTGATCCGCGAAGAGCCTGAAGTTGTCTATGATGACGCCCGCGTTGGAGCAGTCGTACACGTACAGCGAGGGCGCGCCCATCCACGTCTGCAGGTCGTACATGGACAGCGGGATGTACTGCGTGTACGCCTGCGACAGTGCAAGTACAGGAAGGTCACAGGAATAGTATATGGACCGTTTCCAACTAGTTGTGAAAGTGACTGCCGAGCTGCTTCGTTCAGGGTTGAAGACGCTTCGGTGACTCCTCTGAAGAAAGGAAGATTACAATACAATATTTATTGCTGACATTGGCAAATGACATAAACTGTCGAGTTAAAGACTAGGACGTAGCGTGGGACACCCCTCGACCAGATGGAGGGATGACCTTCGCAAGATGGCTGGCAGAGACTGGGTGCAAATCTGAGAATCGGGTTGAGTAGCGTGCTTTGGGAGAGGCCTGCGTCCAGCAGTGGACTGATACAGGCCGATGATGATCCACTAAGAAACAATTGACGCCAGCACGCGATGTTGCCAGCTGGCCCGCAACATGAGTAATTTCCGTTGCACATGATGAGCAACATGTTGTGCAACATGTCGCGCGTCAAACGTTGCCCAGTGGACACGAGGTTTTAAAAAATTTAATACCGACTTACCCTGTTGAACACCCATATCTCCCCCTGCGCAGTGGGTCTGGGCACGCCGTGTCCGTTGTAGTGGAACAGCACGCGCTCGTCCTTGGCGTTGCGGCGCAGCGAGCAGCACAGCTTCTTCACCTGACACACACGACAACAGGTTCTGAACATGACTGGACCGCATAATGGACAACAATACAAAACAAAACACAATATGGAAACGAAGGTCATTGGACATCACCATGCTGATGAAACGAACTGTCCAACACAAGTCATTTATTGCAGCTCAGCCTGCAGATTGCTGTGAAACAGCAACATGAAGAGAGAGAGAACAAATAATGCAGTGTCTATTGCCAGATGTTCAATAAATATGTTTTTCAAATAATTAAATTGTGTGCAGGATAATTTGTAAGAGACTGTAAGGAAAAGGGTCAATATGAGAATCTCAGCTGGATGTTGATCATCTAAGTTTCGGATTGTGCACTGTGTATGATTGGAGATGTGCTGCAGTAAGCATGTGTAAGGAAGGTGAGGCACCTCATCGCTGGTTGGGTCCAGTGACTGCTTGTAGCGCGCGCGCGGCTGCCAGCGCTCGTACTGCGCCTGCAGCGCGTGGCCGATGCTCTCCAGCGCCTTGCTCGGGGACAGCGAGTTGGGATCTGCGACACGACACACGTTATATCATAGGTACTTTTTTAAACTAGGGTTTTGGTTTCAAGGCTTTTGTCATGTAGACCATGCCAGCCTCATGTGGACTCACCAAAGCAATCATACAAAATAAAATCACAATGTTATAAAAAATATCCAAAGATATCCCTATAGTTCCATTCCCACTTGTCCAGCTCAGTAATTAATTACACTTTAAGATACCTACTTTGACTGTATAAGGGGTCCCTGTTGGATTTTCCCTTGATACTGGCAATAAGGGTAATAAGGATAGCAAGCTTGAGATATGAAGTAGGTACTTACCGATCCAGCACTCGAGGCGCGCGCACGGGTGAGTCTTGACCACGTCGGGCGGGTCCACGCCCACGTTGAGGCACAGCACCAGCGCCACGCAGTGAGTCTTGTACTGACACACATACAAACATATTCAATTACATCAATTACACACATTTATTTATTTATTTTTATTTTTATTTGATAGGAAAACTTACAGCTTTTATGTGTGTAATATGGGTTATAAACTTAAGTTATAGTTTATATTAACAACTAGGCAAACAAGTGGGTAAACATTCTATTTCAATTAATTTGTGGCATCCAATTCATATTCCCAATTCTGCCAATGTCATGTACCGAATTGTTTTCAAAATAAACAGCATATTTATGTTTTTAAACCAGTTTTTTTCCACATTGAACTGTTTAATAATAACGGCGTACGCGTAGCCACGGTAGGTACGGCGCGGCGTAGACACGGCGCGCGACCCATGTGCGTTTGTTGTGATGTGCGGTGGGCGCGGGGTCCGCCGCCCGTAGGCCGCGCGGGGCCACCCCTGGGCCTTACCTTCTCCTTCACCCGCCACGAGTGCTCCACACGGGGGGCGCCTCGTATCGCCTCCAGGTGCCTAGGACTATCGTAGCACAGGGGCAAATCCCAGTCGTCTGTGTCCGAAGAATCACTGTCAGTGTGTCCACTTTTCTCCTCATCTTTGGTAGCGAGATAAGGAGGCATTTCTGTCATTTTCACTCAACACTATATCACAAGCTCGACGATTTTACTCGCTCAGCGCATACGAATATTAAGGAAAATCATTTTCAAAACCTCACAGAATCATGTGCGCGTCCATTTTTCAACACACCACATGGGAAAACATAAAAAAGCGCTTCGTTCTACGCAGAAGAAACATTATGATGTAATCTTTGAGTTGTTGTTGTAGAGCTTATCGGTTATTCGACAGTTTGACCACAAACATGTTATTCAAGTTTCCTATCTATGAAAGGTTATACACATATTTGCGTTCTCCATTTTCACGGGGAGTGGTGAGGCCACGAGGCTGTGTGACTCAGTTAGTCCTTTGCCTGCTCGATCGAAAGGGGCCGAAAGGGGCGAACGAGTTTCATATCATCATCGTTGGTAGTAATTCTGGCGTGCACTTTGACAGGTCTAAACTATACTAACTATACTTACAGACGGAGCGATTATAAGTCATAGCACGAGTAAACCTAGGAGAAAGGGTCGTGTCGCCGGATGGAATAAGCATGTGAGAGGCGCCCACGGGGAGGCCAGGCTTGCCCTTCAAATGTGGCTATCTCATGGGAAACCACAGTGCGGACAATTTTTTGAAAATATGAAGCAAACTCGTAAAGTGTTTAAAAGTAGATTAAAATGGTGCCAAGATCACCAGGAGCAAATAAAAATGGACATTATTGTTTCGCATCGCTATGCAAATAACTTTAGCCAATTTTGGAAGTCCACTAACAAATTGAATGTTAAGCCTGGCCTTCCCGTGAGCGTAGACGGCTTGTGTGAACCAGCGGCCATCGCCAATATGTTCAGGGAGCATTTCACGGTCAAATCACCGCTGGGGCCGTCGCGGCCGGGGACTCATACCGAAACTAGACACGGAGAAGAGGTTATTCGTTTTTCGGCCAAAGAAGTTGGCAATGTTATTAAAAGAATGACGCGAGGTAAGTCACCAGGCCACGACGGACTCAGCGTGGAGCACATGCAATGTGCGGGCGTGCACCTCCCGAGGGTTTTATCCATGTTTTATTCGCTGTGTCTGAGTCACGCTTACTTACCGACCGATCTCATGAAGACGATTGTGATTCCTATTGTAAAAAACAAGACGGGGGATATATCGGACAAATGTAATTATAGACCTATCTCTTTGGCCACGATTACAGCGAAGGTGCTGGACAGTGTGCTTAACTCAAGATTAGAAAAATACTTACAACTTCACGATGCTCAGTTAGGTTTCCGACAGGGTCTATCCACGGAAAGTGCAATCTTGAGCTTGAAGCATACTGTCCAGTACTACGCAAATAGAAAGACGCCGGTTTACGCGTGTTTCCTCGACCTCAGCAAAGCTTTCGATTTAGTTTCTTACGACGTGCTCTGGGGCAAGCTGAGAGAGAGGAACGTGCCGGCGGAAATCCTGGGTATTTTTCAATATTGGTACGCTCACCAGGTTAACAATGTGCGTTGGACTAACAGTCTCTCTGAGTCGTACAGGTTGGAATGCGGCGTGAGACAGGGGGGGTTAACCTCACCAAAGCTTTTCAACCTGTACATAAACGACCTGATCGTTGGACTCAGCAGCAAACGTGTCGGCTGCTATGTGGATAAGGTATGTGTAAACAACATTAGCTACGCGGACGACATGGTGCTGCTGAGTCCATCGGTCAGGGCTCTCAGGAGGCTGTTGGAGACGTGTGAGGCGTACGCGATGAGCCATGGTCTTGTATACAATGTCAAGAAAAGCGAATACTTGGTATTTAAGGCCGACGGTAAATGTCCAAAAGAAGTGCCACCGATTAGACTGAACGGAGTAGAGCTGCAGAGAGTGACAACGTTCAAATACTTGGGCCACTACATTACCGACGACCTTAAAGACCAGGTTGATATTGAAAGGGAACGCAGGGCATTGGCGGTGAGATGTAATATGCTCACGCGCAGGTTTGCTCGATGTAGCGATCAAGTAAAAGTCACGCTTTTTAAAGCCTACTGTCAGACTTTCTACACGAGCAGCCTGTGGAGCAATTACACTCAAAAATCGCTCAATGCCCTGCGTGTCCAGTATAACAATGGCTTCAGGATGCTGATGGGACTGCCCCGCTTCTGCAGCGCATCGGGTATGTTTGCGCACGCACGCACGGATGGGTTCCATGCCATCATGCGCAAAAAAGGAGCGTCCCTGTTGAGCAGAGTGCGGGACAGTCCCAACACCATCCTGAAATGTATGTCTGACAAATATGACTCGCCAATTATGTGTCATCTCTTTCACGTGCCGATCAGTAGGCTGACCGCGACTTCTATCGTATTCATTGTTATCGTCTTCGAATGCGATAACACGTCATTCCGTACCGCCATCTTGTCTATGGGACCCATTTGTCTATGGTTCAAAATGAATGCGAGAGGGAACACGAGAGGGCAAAAATGAACGAATGGTTTCTATACAAATGACGCAACTGACCTCAGAGAAATAACTGAGCAACTGACAGACCCTCTCGTCTATTTTCGTACCGCGAAATCGAAAATCGTTTTCAATTTAATTTTTTTTAAACTTTGAAAACCATCGCAAACGTCAAATGAAAAAGGTTGGCATTTAGCCACCTTTTTCATAGAAAGTACATTGTGAGAACACATTTTTGGTTGATTTTAGTGAATATTGTATTGCATTTATATTATTTCTTTGTACTTTTTAACTACATTTTAACGTTCCAAGGCTTGATTTTGGAAATCATGGCGGCTAGGGCGTTTTTAAGACTGTGTATATGTGACGTGATGTCGGTCTGCGGGTTTGTGTTAAGTATATCAACTCTAGGCCACAACTACATCTTCCCGCGGAAGAAGAACGTTTGAAATGGCAGCTTATCAGAGCCAGAAGACTCCTCCGCGATCATAGTAACCCGCTTGAAATCCCAGAAGATTTATCGCATTGCAAATTATCGACTCAAGGAAGAGTTCTCTTCGTAGAGCTTTGTAATGAAATGAACAACTATGTCTCGTCCTTTCGGACCAATGCAAGAGCCAAGAACTCATGGTAAGTTTACTATATTAAAAATATGAGGAAAGAGAGTAAAAAGCAAATATTTCGTTTTAAAATACTGATGTAGACTTCCCTACAAGTGCTATAATGGATGCATGATATAACAATAACATTCTTTGAATGTTCTACTAGTAAGTTATAATTGCCTAAACAAACCTATACTCTTAGGCCAATAGTCAAGGACAGTTTTGAGTTTGAGTCTTACAACTGTCAGTTCACACAATTTTGACAGACAAGTGCGAACTCATGCTGAGTTCATACTCACAACTGTCTATGACTATTGGCCTTGGGAGTAAATAAGTGTATCACTGCTTCACTGCCGTTCATTACCAAATAAACCACAATGAGGAGTCTTAAGTGGGCATACTGACTGACTTGTTAGTTTATCTAGTATAGGTACTGTTTATTTATCTCTAGAACAATTGCATTTGTCTTCTTGCAGTATTTGCCTTATCTTTTCAGATTTGTGATGGCGACCTACAAATCCTTCACCTTGATGCATCTTTTGGAGGAGCGAGCAATTATTCTGATGTTTGGAATTGCCCAGTAAAGATTCACCTAGAAGTGCTGTATTAAGAGGATGACCCTTGCTGGCTTTTAGGTAGGTATACAATATTTATATTCTTTATCCGACTGCTACAAGGTAATTAATGTTTTGAGTATGTAGATATGTTCATTTTGTCGCTTCCTGTAGCCACTGCATGATCCAAATCCATCAAGACATGCATCCTACAACAGTCCCATGCTTTTACATAAGATGATAAACATGTTATTGCACGAAAAGGCAGTGTCTATATCGGAGAAATTAATACATACAATTTGTTCAAAGATGGCCTCACTCGCACGAAGCAATCTCTTCCAGGCAACCTCAGTCGTTCAAGCGTTTTCAGATAGTCTTTCTGATTGGCAGTGTAAATGGTTTGTGTGTAAAAGGTTTTTGATGATAGTGGATAACAGGATAAGATAGGTTAAAAATTGTTTATTGCACAGAAAATATTCTAAAATTGTACATCAAACGAAGAAGTCTGGTTTTACAATTTATTGGTTATTTCAGGTGATTCTGGATATGCACAGCGCCCCAGAATGATGACTGGTGCTTAACGCAGCGTCTGGCTCACCAGAGGATCATTACACACGGAGGCATTGCAGAGCTTGCAGTACAGTCGAGCCGCATTATTAGGTAGGTGTAAGAATCCATCTATCGGTACACCTCTAAGAGTATGTATACATAGGCTGCTTGTGCTTATTGCTAAACATTTTGTGGATGTGTGGATTTATGGATAATGTACTGATTTGGTTCATGGCAAAATCTCCGACTAAGCTGTCCCAGTGGGTGTTTATTACTAACTTATTTATTTACTAATGCCTTTATCAATTCGTTTCAGGAAACGAGGAGCCGCAGCCGCCACTGCCCACCGCTGCCTGATACAACCGCCAGATTCTGGAGCACACTTCGTAAGACATAAATATTATAATGAAAACAAAATAATTTTAAAATTAATTTTGAGTTTGAGTGAAGTTTGAGTCTTACAACTGTCTTCACACAATTTTGACAGACAAGTGCGAACTCATGCTGAGTTCATACTCAAAACTGTCTATGACTTTGACTATTGGCCTTGGGAGTACATAAGTGTATCACTGCTTCACTGCCTTTCGTTACCAAATAAACCATAATGAGGAGTCTTAAGTGGGCATACTATAGGTACTGTTTATTTATCTCTAGAACAATTGCATTTGTCTTCCTGCAGTATTTGCCTTATCTTTTCAGATTTGTGATGGCGACCTACAAATCCTTCACCTTGATGCATCTTTTGGAGGAGCCAGCAATTATTCTCATGTTTGGAATTGCCCAGTAAAGATTCACCTAGAAGCGCTGTATTAAGAGGATGACCCTTGCTGGCTTTTAGGTAGGTATACAATATTTATATTCCTTATCGGACTGCTACAAGGTAATTAATGTTTTGAGTATGTAGATATGTTAATTTTGTTGTTTCCTGTAGCCGCTGCATGATCCAAATCCATCAAGACATGCATCCTACAACAGTCCCATGCTTTTACATAAGATGATAAGCATGTTATTGCACGAAAAGGCAGTGTCTATATCGGAGAAATTAATACATACAATTTGTTCAAAGACGGCCTCACTCGCACGAAGCAATCTCTTCCAGGCAACCTCAGTCGTTCAAGCGTTTTCAGATAGTCTTTCTGATTGGCAGTGTAAATGGTTTGTGTGTAAAAGGTTTTTGATGATAGTGGATAACAGGATAAGATAGGTTAAAAATTGTTTATTGCACAGAAAATATACTAAAATTGTACATCAAATGAAGAAGTCTGGTTTTACAATTTATTGGTTATTTCAGGTGATTCTGGATATGCACAGCGCCCCAGAATGATGACTGGTGCTTAACGCAGCGTCTGGCTCACCAGAGGATCATTACACACGGAGGCATTGCAGAGCTTGCAGTACAGTCGAGCCGCATTATTAGGTAGGTGTAAGAATCCATCTATCAGTACACCTCTAAGAGTATGTATACATAGGCTGCTTGTGCTTATTGCTAAACATTTTGTGGATTTATGGATAATGTATTGATTTGGTTCATGGCAAAATCTCCGACTAAGCTGTCCCAGTGGGTGTTTATTACTAACTTATTTATTTACTAATGCCTTTATCAATTCGTTTCAGGAAACGAGGAGCCGCAGCCGCCACTGCCCACCGCTGCCTGATACAACCGCCAGATTCTGGAGCACACTTCGTCCGTAAGACACAAATATTACAATGAAAACAAAATAATGTTGAAAATATTGTTGGTGGTGATCTGCAGGCTACCAATGGGGTCACAGGTGGCAGATGGTGGGCCGCCATCAACGTCAATTCCAGCATTACTATTAATCAAAAGCACACAAGCCATTTTAACCATCTTTGTTTTGTTTGCTTGTATAGTGCCCTTCTTCACAAAGGTGTTCTCTGTTCACAGAACTCACAAAACATCAACGTGGTCTATGATTCCACTGTATGCTGTAACAAGACTGACCCTGATGGATTTCTGCTAATCTCGTAGAACACACTGCACGCACGTATGACGATGCGGTAGGTATATTATTCTAATCAATCATATTCTGTTATATAAATAGTTGTAGGTAAATAATCATAATATATTATATAATACATATATATTGTATATTATACTTATTAAATAGATGGGAGATATATTTAGATTTTCGATTCGAAAAAAAGAAACCCTATTAAAAATATTTATACATACAAAACTCACATTATATTATTTTGATTTGTTGTAGGTAGGAATAGCGTCGAATTACATACGAATCGAGTGTCAAGTTTGTATATGTATGTTTTGAATATGTTATTAATATGGACTTGTTGTTTGGCTTCACAGATGGAATCCCGAACTTGTGACGAGTAATGGGAACAGCTGTTTCGAGCGATGCCACCCACAGCACTCTGCTTACGGCGCCTTTCGACCGTTGTCCAAGGAAAGAAAATGTAAATAAAAAAGAAAAGGCTCTTACCACTTGCATAAAATAATGTATACCGCCACCCAAATCAAGTGTCTTATTTTGTAAACAAATATGATAGTCTAATTACCTGTCGTAATGTAACGGTGAAGGAACTGATTGATTAAACCGACACTTGATTTGGACTGCTGTATAAGGTTGTTACATAAAATTAAACTGTACAAATTATGTAAAAAACTTTTTAATAATAATTAAATGGTATATTTATACAAATGCACTGTGTAAATTATTTATTAATGCCCCTTTAAAGAGCGGAGAGGCCAACTATGCTCGCTCAGCTACTACCGTTCGTCTTGTTATCATGTTCGACTGAGTCGCTTAAAGTAGAATCGGAGACAATGTGGATGTGGCTGCGTCCCCTGATGGAACCATGGTGACGAAATTTGATCTCTCCCATCGGGTATCGATACAGTATTCGCGAGTTCTGTAAACAGAAGAACAAGTAAATGAAATATCTCACGCGCAACATTGATCGCGTGGGGGCTGCTTAATTTATACACGAACATGTAATGTTTACATGAATGAATCTTGTCTTAAAGTTCTTATTTGTTTATTTAATAGCCTGTAATGTCGCACTGCTGGGCAAAGGCCTCTCTAAACCCTTCCACTCACCTCTATTGCTGGGGGCTCGTCGTTGAAAACGATCGTACAAGTTAAGCAACGCTGGGCGAGGTCAGTACCTGTATGGGTGACCGCTTGACACTCATCTGAGCCCCTCTGTGCCTCGGAAAGCACGTTAAACAGTTGGTCCCAGGGTTAGAGTGTCGCTAAGGGGGCACTGAGGAAAAAAGACAGAAAAATTTTGATCGAAATTTCGCCTCTATATAACTCCCTCTTTTTATGATATCATCGGGAGGAGGGTTCTTTGGGGATAATATTTTGTCAAGGTCATTTTTTTGTACGATCAACCCCTGTCCTATTAGGGGCTGAAAATGAAAATTAGTACTTGGAAAATATAGGTTTTTTTAACACCCAGAATCATTAGGTTAGGTTAGGTTTGTTTTATGACTACAAACGCACGAGCCGAGCGAGCGAAGCGAGCGTGCCACGGCAGCGGCCGGCGAAGTGCCAGAACCGAATTTCTTACGTTTCACCCTCTAATTTGACAAGGGTTGATCGGACAAAAAAATGACCTTGACATAAAATCATCCCCAAAGAACCCCCCTTCCTACGGTATCATAATAAGGGGGGGTTATATAGGATCGAAATTTTCGATCAAAATTTTTCTAAGTCTTTTCTCCTCAGTGCCCCCTTAGCGACACTCTGACCGGTCCCAGTTGTTGTCGCTTGACAGCAGTCGTTAGGTCACGTCAATGTGGATGTGGCTGCGTCCCCTGATGGAACCATGGTGACGATATTTGATCTCTCCCATCGGGTATCGATACAGTATTCGCGAGTTCTGTAAACAGAAGAACAGGTAAATGAAATATCTCACGCGCAACATTGATCGCGTGGGGGCTGCTTAATTTATACACGAACATGTAATGTTTACATGAATGAATCTTGTCTTAAAGTTCTTATTTGTTTATTTAATAGCCTGTAATGTCGCACTGCTGGGCAAAGACCTCTCTAAACCCTTCCACTCACCTCTATTGCTGGGGGCTCGTCGTTGAAAACGATCGTACAAGTTAAGCAACGCTGGGCGAGGTCAGTACCTGTATGGGTGACCGCTTGACACTCATCTGAGCCCCTCTGTGCCTCGGAAAGCACGTTAAACAGATGGTCCCAGTTGTTGTCGCTTGACAGCAGTCGTTAGGTCACGTCAAAGGCCTACGGGCGGCCTAAATAACATTGACAAATAGGTTTGGTCACTATAGGTTAGGTAAACCACACAAGAAGAAGAATCTCTATTGCACACACTCAGACCAACCTCTCTGTCAAATTCGTCTCGCCATCGTTTGCGGGGGCGGCCACGTGGCCTTTTCGCGTTGTTTGGGGTCCATTCGGTGGCGATTTCTGCCCCACAAATCGCTTGGCATCCGACAAACATTGCCCGCCTCCCGTCTTAAAGTTATTATTAGCACTTTATTGGATTATGGCCAAGAGGCCTCGGTCTGAGACGCTCCGTCGTCAGCACCCTGTTGGCCTCCATGAGGAGCAAACTCCTCCGGAGGATGAGGAACCATAGTCCCGGGCACTCGAAAATGGGTGTGAGATAAAGAATAACACAGTAATATCGGTAACCTCACTTCACACTGTCACTGAGTATCGTCTTATCAAGTAGGTAATGATTATTATGTAGTAATATATGTAAAAACATGTTATTTTATTGTTTTGTTTACGATAAAATAAACAACATAACCTCAACCATGTTTTGAGCGAAATTTGTATCGAACACCACGAAAGAAGAGGCAGCAAGATAAAATGTATAGCGCTATCTCTTTTTCATGTCACATTTATCTTCACCTTGGAAAAAAAAAGCGCTGAAAGCCATCGCTCACTCGTGGTTCACTCTTGAATCCGAGAGGGCCGAATTTGAAAGCGATTGAGAGTCGCGGTACCGAATAAACCATTGATGGTTATCGTTATCGTTATGGTTATGGTCTATTGAAAGCCATAACCATAGAAGTGGCGGTCGGGGCCCAGATAGATAAACTGTCTGGTCGGCTCGTGGGGGAGATGAACACATAAAATATACTTACGTGTCTCAACTCCCTATTTTATTTATGTAAGTACTAACATAGTTTTAAGTACAGCTACTAACACAAAATGGATCTTGTTATCTAAATTAATAAAAATATTTGAATTTGAATTAAACACGTTGCCTCCCCTTTCCTCCATCAAAGTTATAAAAAGGATGGCACTATTTCTACTTGAACTGTCAAACTTTAAATTAGAAAACACACGACAGAATCACTACCAATGTTTACGTTTTGTGTGTTGTTGACTAGTTGTTGGTTGGTTGTTTCATTTTCATTTCAATGACATTTTTTATCTTTGCTTCTATTGAACTATTTTGATGATAAGATAACTGAGAACAAACAGCAGATGGATTTACAACTATTGGAAGATAACTAACCGTGCCCAGTCTTGTGTAATATAACATGGTTATGAAGATGTTAGTATCAAAGATGAATAACTTGAGACTCCCTGTGAGGCTGTTGAGTTTGCGTTCGTTGTCTACGCAAGCGGAGCAGCCGGAGAGCGCGGGCCCCGTGTTGTTCCGCAAGCTGGGCGGCGCGGACCGCGGCATCGCCGTGTACGGACTGAGCGCCGGCCGCGACCGGAACGCGCTCAGCTTCAGCATGGTGCAGGCTATGCGCGAGCTGCACCGCCTGCTGCGCGACGACACCAAGGTCTCCGTGGTGGTGCTGCACAGCACGGTGCCGGGCATATTCTGCGCGGGTGAGACGCAACACACACGACCAGCCATCCGAAAATACGATGCGAATAATAACTAAACCGCTCTATTTCAGGGGCCAATTTGAAGGAGCGCTTTAAAATGTCCGACGAGGAGGTAGCGACGTTCGTTCAGGGCCTTCGCGCCACACTCACTGAAGTGGAGGACCTGCCGATGCCTACGATCGCGGCCGTCGACGGCGTGGCGGTGGGCGGCGGCCTCGAGTTGGCGCTGGCGTGCGACATTCGCGTCGCCGCCGACACGGCCAAGCTGGGTCTGGTGGAGACCGGGCGAGGGCTTATCCCGGGCGCAGGGGGCACACAGCGCCTGCCCAGAGTGGTACACCCTAACATTGCCAAGGAACTCATATTTACATCCAGGGTTATCAGCGGACAAGAGGCTAAAGAGTTAGGTGGGTAATGTTCAGCATTTATGAAGTATCTGTGTATGTTCTAGCTAGGATTCGAGTCAGCTTCTTTATAAATATGGTACAACATAACAGTTATGTAAACAATAATTTCAATGTCTGTTTGCAGGTATTGTAAACCACGTAGTTCCCCAAAACAGCAGTAACAACGCCGCGTACGAGAAGGCGCTCAGCCTGGCGCGCGAGATCATCCCGAACGCGCCCATCGCGCTGCGCTGCGCTAAGCAGGCCATCAACGAGGGGACCCAGCTCAGCCTGAAGGATGGCTACGCAGTGGAGCAGCGCTGCTACGAGGCAAACATACCCACCAAGGACAGACAGGAGGGCATGATATCCTTCATTGAAAAGAGGAAGCCGGTCTACCAAGGCCATTGATCCACTGGTTAGCATAAACATGTTGGAATGGGGTGCTGGGGACAACTTATGTTAAAACATAAGTACAATTGTTAATAAAACAACCTGTTTTTATGATCTAAATAATATTTTTATATTGTAATGTTGCGCAATCACATTTATAAATGTTAATATATATTTTTTTAAATATATAATTACTGATAGAAATATAGTCAGTCTTTCTTTTTTTCATATTTTCAGTTATAAAAATTAACTTCCAGACATATTACATACATAAATATCAGCTTATCAGATATCTACGTAACACCTGTGCCAATAGCTATTCTTTGTAAAATAGCATGATGAAACAATTTGTTGGATTGCAAGAAAAGTACAATCATTCATTGTAAGGAATAATAATTTTTTTATGTATAAAATTTTAATTATATGATATTCCTGGAGGATTTCTTATAAGACCTTATTAAATATTAATTAATTATACAGTTGCACACATAGTAAAGCACCATTGGTACGTGCTACTCTTGTTATTATCTAATCACAAATGCATATGGAAGTGGAACAACTTATTCAATATTGAGGCACTGCACCAGCTGCTGCCTGGTGTCATCCGGAGAGGTCACTCTGTGTCCAATAGTTCTCTCATCGCTGTAGATCTCATAGTCATTGCCTCCGGGAACTGTTTTGTCTCCAAAGAAATGTATTTCTTCAAATATGCTAGGGACAATATGGTTGAGGCAGTAGGTCTTGTCCCAGCCGGTGGGGAACACGTCCACACTGATCTGTCCACCGAGGGCGAACGTCAGGCCGGAGTCTGCAAACTCCTCTCGCAGAGCCTCAATGAACCGGTCTCGCACCTTGTGCTCCTCATCAAACTGTACGAAGCTGTCCCTCTCTGCCTGGCTGCAGGACCTGCCCACAGGACACAGGTTGATCATGCTGGACCGGAACTCTACAAAGTTGCCTCTTTTAGCGGGGAGTTCAATCTTGGCCATGTACCCGAGAGCGAAGTTGATCACCTTCTGCAATGTGTTCTCTCCGATTCTGGTGAGGATGCTCTCTGAGCTCCTGAGCGCCCCGTTCTGGTAGAACACGACGCCGTTCTCGCAGAACACGTACTGGAACAAGTTCTCCACCTCGTCGCCGCCCATCTGCTCCACTATCTTGGGGTAGTCGGAGCCACTGACCAGCCCTATCGACACACGCGGTTTCACTTTTTCAAGAAGGAAATTCTTCATTTCCGGGCTGATGACCTGCCTCGATTTCGTCAACGTGCCGTCCACATCGAAGAGGTATAATATGTTTTTAGGTGCAGCCATGATAAAGAGTTTGGTAAAACTACTAGCACTTTACACTGTTTGAAACTTGGAGGCAATAAATGAAACAAACCGGTCGATACGGGTCACCGGGCTGCGGGCGGGCGGCGGGCGGGCGATTGGCTGTGGTGCGGCGCCGGCCGAGCACATGCAAGCGACCAGCACAACACTGAACGAACACTTCACTGCGAGTGCGACACGTCAACGGTCAAACAAAACAGTGCATAATCCTTATCAGCGACCATGGCAAGCGCACCCGGCGCGGTATACGCGCTTTTATTGTTTCTATTTGTCGCCAATTCGGTACTATCCAAAAATGTGTTGATCCTATTGGGTAAGTTTCATATGAATAGCATGATAAACGAGGCAATTACCTCTGTATTTTTTTCATTTCAATAGAATTGTATCATTTCGTTTCTCGTTCCTGCAAAGCAAAGGTTATTCACCTTTTTGTGACAGTAAAGATTATGCTGTTTGTGAATAGGCAAAGGTAGTAGGGTCATACATCCTAGTCATTATGCCTCGTTTGTCAGAGTATTTCACGTTCGCGGATTAGCAATCTGAAAAATAGAGGACCATGCAACTCTATCCGGCCTATCCGCCCAAACTCGCACACTATGTTTAGTTGTTTGTTTCCAGCGGACGACGGCGGGTTCGAGCTGGGCGCGTACCTGAACAAGGTGTGCCAGACGCCCAACATCGACGCGCTGGCGCGCCGCAGCGTCATATTCAACTACGCGTTCTCCTCGGTCAGCAGCTGCTCGCCGAGGTGCGTCTAGCACCTACACAGAACCCGTCTACTCTAGTCTATATGCAAAGCACATACATACGGCTGCTCCAACCAATATACATCACATTAACCAATTATTTACCGCACTCATACTCGGACATGCTCTTACCTATATGTGGTGTCGTATGTACCTACAACCTTAGCGAGATCTCTTCTACTCTAAATACAGAGATAGAGGAGAATATCTGCATTTATATACCGCAACATCCAGGGTCTTTACTGTAACTGGCTAGTGTGGCTAGCTGGAGCCTATAGCACCTATATCGTGTGTGTGTCCCTGTGTTGTAGCCGCGCCGCGCTGCTGACTGGCGCGCCGAGCCACCAGACGGGCATGTACGGGCTGCACCACGGCGTGCACCACTTCAACGCGTTCGATAACGTCACCTCGCTGCCCGCCGTGCTCGCGCAACACGGCGTCTACACAGGTCGCACAGAGGGGCAACAAACACGTAGCACACACACCCACATTCACGACTTACACCTATAGGGAGGGAGGAGGAAGTACTTGTAAAGGAAAGGGGAGCGCACTAATAGATCACAAGAGGTGGAAGTGCCGCGCCCAGACACAAATGACACCCTATCAGCTCAATCTGCTATGATCTAATAGATTCGAAGTATTGCCTTGTACTATTATATATTCTGTGGTATTGCGTAACGAGTATCAGCTGGCCCAGCAAGCATGACGAAGTTAATCAGAGTCCTGCCCGGCCAGTTCGACTCAGTTAGGTCCAAATAGCATGACAAAATAAGACGAACACTTACCTACTCATGTGGTAGGACCTAATAGGTACGGTACGAGTATCTCACTTAACCAGAGTAGGTATGTTATGTCAGTGTGTCTGCACTCGGCAGGTATAATCGGCAAGAAGCACGTGGGCCCGTCGAGCGTGTTCCGCTTCGACTACGAGCAGACCGAGGAGAACAACCACATCGACCAGGTCGGCCGCAACATCACGCACATCAAGCTGCTCGCCAGGGAGTTCCTCGCGCAGGCCAAGCGGCAGGACAGGTGAGTCTCAGGCAGGCAGGTGTGAGGCAGGCAGGCCCCACCGGCCGCCCCAGGAGACTGTAGAGCACGCGTGTGTCCGCAGGCCGTTCCTCCTGTACGTGGGGTTCCACGACCCGCACCGCTGCGGCCACGGCGAGCCGCAGTACGGGGCCTTCTGCGAGCGCTTCGGGTCCGGCGAGCCCGGCATGGGGCGCATCCCCGACTGGCAGCCCTGGTACTACCAGTGGGACGAGGTGCCGCTGCCGTACCACGTGCAGGTAGCGGCCGGACTGGGCGCGCGATACCTCCTCCTCCGCCACTCCATAGCGTACTGAACACCTCTGCACTGGTTCGCAGGACACGCAGGCCGCCAGGCAGGACGTCGCCGCGCAGTACACCACCATGTCCAGGCTAGACCAAGGTAGGGACTCACGATTTGGCACCACCCCTTAGTAGGTACCTACGAAGCAGCGATAGCGATCGCCGCAAGCGGAGCTGTTAAACAGACCTCAAACGCTCATGTCTTTCAAACAACTCCACACCGGTTCGCCGATCGCTAGCACTGATCCTCAATAGGGGCAGGATCACAATCTCTACCTCCGAGTCCTTTAAAAACATCAATGCCATCACCTAATCGCAACGTGTCTCGCGTCCGTCAGGCGTGGGTCTGGTGCTGCAGGAGCTGTCGGCCGCTGGTGTCGCGTCCGACACGCTGGTCGTGTACACGTCCGACAACGGCGTGCCGTTCCCCGGCGCGCGCACCAACCTGTACGAGGCGGGGCTGCGCGAGCCGCTGCTGCTGGCGTCCCCGGCGCCGGGCGCGCGACACGGACAGGCGTCCGCCGCGCTCGTCAGCCTGCTCGACATCGCGCCCACAGCGCTAGACTGGCTCGGCATCGACCCGCGCGAGCTGCTCGCGCGCGACACGCAGGACGACAACGACGTCTGGCAACAGGATACGCCAGGGAGCTTGCTGCCCATTCTGGAGAAAGGTTGGTCCTGCCTGTGTCATGCGGTGAAAGCATCTGTTCCTCATATATTGGTCACGTGCGTGTCCCCTGCGCAGAGCCCGCTCCCGACGCAGACGCAGCCGTGTTCGCGTCCCAGACGCACCACGAGGTGACCATGTACTACCCGATGCGCGCGGTGCGCACGCGCCGCTACAAGCTCATACACAACATAAACTTCGGCATGCCCTTTCCCATCGACCAGGACCTGTACGTGTCGCCCACGTTCCAGGTGAGAATACTTAACACAGTTACTCATATTCACTTTGCGTCGGCTGCTAATTAAAATTGCTTGTTTCCTAACAAGTAGGAAGATAGTATAGTTTACACAATACTGTGCACGTAAGCTCAGAACAAGAATACTTTGTATCAGGGGGAGGACAATACAAATACTTACACAGCAAAATCGTAATTCTTCTTGCAAGACCTCACGAGAAATAGGACTTCCTGAGCAACAGAGTGGTTCAGGCCTGGAACTCACTCCCGGACGATGTTGTCTCTGCCGTCTAGGTTAACGCATTCAAAAACAAATTGGACAATTATTTAAAAACCATTAATAAGAATAATATCACTAAGTGATTTTACAAACACTGTGAAATGGACATATCAGCGTTGAGCTGCCGGGACATAATTAAATAATAATAAGGTCGCGGTACCAATTTGTAACACTGCGTTGTCTGTATCGAATTTTATTTTCATTTGCATATTAAATAAGTAATGAATAATTTGGAAAAGTGTTACCAAAATGGGTTGATTGTGTATCTTATTGATGATGACGCTGAAAGTTTTGTGTCAGGACATCCTGAACCGCACGCGCAGTAAGCAGCCGCTGCCGTGGTACAAGACGCTGAAGGAGTACTACTACCGGCCGCAGTGGGAGCTCTTCGACCTGCGCCAGGACCCCACGGAGTCTCGCAACCTGCACGGTGAGTCCCTGTCCCCTGGCCGAGGCCCTGCAGTGGCTGGCGCAGTGCTGTGTGTAGGCCCCTGCATAGTGTGTGTGCCGGTGTCCGCAGGCAAGCCGTCGCTGTCCGGCGTGGAGCGCGCGCTGCGCGAGCGCCTGTCGCGGTGGCAGCGCGCCACGCGCGACCCCTGGCGGTGCGCGCCCGCAGCCGTGCTGGAGCGCGGCGAGTGCTGCGCGCTGGACAACGGGCTGCAGCACTAGCGCCAGCGCCAACGCCAGCGCCGGTAGACGACACCAGTAGGCTCGCATGGTGGAAGGGCGACATTCATAGACAGTTTCGAGCGGGACCATAGCATCAGCTCGATGACAAACGGCTATGGAATTTGATAGTGGTAGCAGTGGGGTCACACTCAAAACTGACTATGAATCTCAACCTTTGAGCAGGCTACATCAGAGGTTATACCCTATAGTATGTACTGTCAAGTGAAAAGGGAAATTATATAGTCATCTTGTACAAAATCTAACAGGAACAGTAGTTTAAAATTTTTGCTGTGCCACAATGATAACAATTGATACGTTTTTGCTAGCAATTAACTTACACGGCTGTTAATAAATAATTGTTTTTGTTAGATTTTAGTGTTTCAAAATACCTGACGAGTATCAGAACAATCACAAGTACATATACAATTGTACACTTACCTCAGATGTAACCATTTTTTTGGTAAATAAAGAAATTTTTGTATTTTGTACTTAATTCATATTATTTTATGAAACAACTTCAGAAACACCATAACAATATTTTATCAACTTAATAATAAACATCTAATTAACAAATAAATAATAAATTGGATATAATACTTATATCAATTCGCGCAAAATATATAACAGACATCATAGATGGGAACTTTGAAAAGTTTTGAGATTATACATACTTATTTGACTGTCATTCGAGAGAGCCGCCATGTTCTCACGCTTAGTTTAGACCCCACAGCTCAGGGGCACATCACATACAATTAATACTGGTCACCAATGGACAGCCACAGGCTGCTGCACATACATACATAGAAGCTCTGTGCCGCACTCGCCGGCCACACTGCTAGCTCTGTGAGAGCATCTCCGCGAGGCGTGCCACCTTTCCGGCCAGCCGCTGGTCCACAGTGTACGCGCTCTGCAACAGCTGCTCGGTCTCGCGCGCCTGCACACACAGACATCATATGACGATAATAAATACTTACATTATTCTGCTGTCTACTACACACATGCAATGGACAACAAAATACACAAGTCTCCGCAGCACTTACCATTTCCTCAATGTGGTCCATCCTCTGGCTCCTGGCGTAGAGCGCCTTCAGCAGGAGCAGCAGGAGCACGTACACGCCGAGCGCCAGCAGCAGCGCGCCGGCCTTCGCGCGCGGCGACCACGGGCTCGGCATCGCGCCCTGCAACCGCACACACTACATAACTACTTGCGATACCTGCTCCTGCGGCAGGCAAGAGTAACTCAGTTCGCCTAGCCAGGCTGCCGCAAGGAGGGTAATGTTTCTCTGGTGTATGTACGTCGGTTCGTTACTTTGTCGCCTCAGTTTATGATGCATGAGGTATCGTATGATTCGTATCACCTGACTGACATAAGTCTTGTTGGTCTGTTTTGTGATAATAATTTGTGGAAGAAGAATGAAATCTTACGGCCTTGATGGTGACGTCCGGAAGCTTGGTATCGAATTGAGGCATTCAGATACAAATGTGTGTCCTCTCGAACTAAAACTGATCACGTGCGTAATAAATAGTAACTCTAGGATTGCTTGCGAATATTACAATAGAATAGAAGGAAAGGAATATGACCGAAGTACCAAACAATGCCGAACGAAAGCCCGACACAATGCAAACAACAAATGTCAACAAGCAACAAAACAAAAACATCGAGATGACAGCTACTATGTAAATGTATAATCTCCTTTAACCACTCATCAACGGCGGGTCGCAAACGGCGGGCTGCAAAACTAGCTGTAAAGTTGCATTCACAACAACTCATACCCATTTGCGTTTCTTGTGTGAAACGTTGGCAAAGTCACTGTCATTCCCGATTCTAAATTATTAATTCTATACTTACAACGTTTCCCCAACTTGTGTGTGGCAAATGGCACAATGTGTCGAGACCATGTAAAAAAAAAGTCACTGTCGTTGCCTTCATTGCTCATTGAACCAACTCGAACGCTCCATAAACATCAAATTGGAATTGGAACTCGAACGCTAAAAATGTGGTGTAAAAATTACAGTTTTGATTGTGAACGCAGATTTATCTTACTTGACTCTATCGATATCGAAAAATATCGATAGTCTTTCAACTCTATTCGATAAATACATCTTTCTTTACAATAAATAAAAAAAGCTGTCATTTTTCATGGATGGTTATTGTTCGTCGTTTTCAGAATATTTTCTTCTGTAGTTGAAGAAGATTACAGAAACATCTGTTTGCTACAAACACCTAAGGAGCCCTGCGATGGCTACGAGTTACGCAACGTACGCTCAGCTGATAAAGGCGCCTACCAGCTACGCGCAACGCATGCGGCGCCTTGCGGAGCGCATCTTCGGCGAGGTGGCGGTGCCCACCAACGCCAAGTCGCTGAAGGTGACGGCCGTGTTCGCCGCGCGGCCGCTGCACTCAGACCCCAGCGTGCAGCACTACTACCCGCGCCACGTGGAGACGCATGAGCTGGCGCGGCGCCTGCGCGAGCACGGCCTCTTCCGGGACGAGCACCAGGACTTCAAGGAGGAGATGCGGCGCCTGCGTGAGCTGCGCGGCAAACGCAAGGTGTGGCGACGCAAGATGCAGCCAGAGGACCCACAGTGAACAGCGCACGGCTCTGATACTCTCTCACAGTGCTCGCCTGCTGTGTAGGTAGCTTGCCACGCATATTACAGTTTGTGCAGTATACTGAAGATGTACCATAAAATAAATAAAATAAAAATAAAATAAAAATAGCCTTTATTCCACTAACAATTCGACCTTATACATTAAGATATAAAAAAATTACATATTAAGATATAAAATAGTTATTACATCGGCGCCGAGTTGCTAGGCTGTCCTTCGACATAGGCCTCCTCCATCTTCTTCCAGGCTTCCCTATCGCGGGCCTCTGCTCTCCAACCTTTGGGCAGGTCGTCTTCCCATCTTTTGGTAGGTCTGCCTCTTCGTCTTTTCCCATCGCGGGGGTACCATTCCGTTATGTCTTTTGTCCATTTGTTTCTTTTGGACCTCATCATGTGTCCAGTCCATCGCCATTTGAGCGTTCTTGCTTTGCGGATCACATCTGTCACTCCTGTCGTGTCTCTGATTTTTGTAAGCCTCCATCTATCTCTCAACCTAAGACTCAACATGCTTCGTTCCATACTTTGTTGGCAAACTTTTAGTTTCTGTGTGATGTCATTGGTGAGTGACCATGTTTGGCATCCATATGTTAGTGTGGGAAGAATACATGTGTTGAAGATTTTTCTCTTTTGTGAGATAGATATTGACTTACTCTTCATAACTTCTTTCAGTGACCAGTATCGTGACCAGGTGTTATTCACACGTCGATGGATTTCTTTTGGCATTTGGTGTTTGGGTGATATTAACTGTCCTAGGTATATGTATTCATCGACGTATTCAACTTCCCTGTCTCTCACCAGGATCCTGATTTTAGAGCTATTGGTCATTGCTTTCGTTTTGCTGATGTTCATGTTAAGTCCTGCCTTTTGGCTCTCTATTGTTAGTTGCCTTAGCATAGTTTGTAACGTTGTTGCATCTTCAGCGAACAATATTAAGTCATCAGCAAACCTAAGGTGGTGTAAGTTACTTCCGTTTATGTTCAATCCGAGATTGTCCCAGTCTAGATTTCTGAATATTTCTTCTAAGACGGACGCAAACAGCTTTGGGGATAGTGGATCTCCTTGCCTCACGCCCTTCTCTATTTCAAACTCTTCCCCCTTTTTCTCCAACTGAACTTTTGATGTGCAGCTTTTGTAGATATTTTTGATAATGTTGATATATTTGCCACTGACTCCCTGATTTTCTAGGGCCTTATATATAAACTTGTGTTCCAAAGAGTCGAATGCTTTGCTATAATCTACGAAACACATATATAAATTCTTGCCATACTCGTTGTATTTTTCGATTACCTGCTTTACTACATGCATGTGGTCATTGGTGGAGAAGTCGCTACGGAAACCAGCTTGTTCTTTCGGCTGTTGTTCATCTAAGCCTTTAGTTAATCTTCCCAGAATAATTTTAGAAAAAACCTTGTATATGTTTGACATAATGCTGATAGGTCTATAGTTGTCTATTTTGTTTTTATCTCCTTTTTTATGCAATAATATAATGGTTGATTTCGTCCATTGTGTTGGTATTATTTCCGTCGATAATATTTCATTAAAAAGGTCCGTCAAAGGTCTTGCAATTAGGTCGCTTGTTTCCTTTAAAAGTTCGTTGGTTATGTTGTCTTCACCAGGGGCTTTATAGTTTTTTTGTGACATAATAGCTTTCCGTACTTCGCTCGTTAGTATGTCCGGGATATTCTCTACTGGTTTCGTGTTTACTTCTTCCTCTTTATTCGTTTCAGATTTGGCTCTGCAGTATAGGTTTTTATAAAACTCTGTAGCTAATCTTCCTATTTTTTGCCTTTTTCCTGTGGATTCCTCTTTTCCCTGCATGTTTTTACTTTTCAGGCTCGGTATCCATGTGGAGTGATCTTGCAACAGTTTAAAAGCTTTTTTTACGCCGCCAGTTTTGTCTATCGCGTTTCTAATGGTGTCTAGTCTAGTTTTTGTTTTATGTACTCTTATACTCTTTGTAATTTCCTTGCTAAGTTTTTCTATTTCTTTCCTGTTTGATTTCCTATCTTTTAGTAGTGTTTTTCTTTCGTCCATAAGTTTTCGAGCTTCTTCTCCTACCTTGTCTGTCTTTTTATTTGTTGTTATTATTTCCTTGTAAATGTCTAACAAATATTTCTCCAAATCATTATATTTTTGTTGTGTTGGTTTTTCTGTCTTCATGTTTGGTAGAGACTTTCTGAATTCTTGTTGGACTTCTTCAGGCATATGCGGTATCATGCGGGGGATATTCGTTTTAATACTCTTTCTTGGTCTTTTATTATTACATATTATGGTCCCTCTCACCATTCTGTGATTGGTGCTAAAGTTAAGTTTGTTGATGACATCTATGTTTGCAAAATAATATGGTATATTTGTCATGATGAAATCTATAGTATTTTTGTGTTTTCCATCGGGTGAACTCCACGTCCACTGTCGGGACGCTTTCTTCTTGTACATAGTGTTCATTATTTTCAAATTATATTCGCGTGCAAAGTCGACCAATCTATGTCCGTTCTTGTTTCTTTTGCCTAAGCTGAATTGCCCAATCAATTGTTCTTCCCCCTTTTGCTGTCTTCCAATTTGACTGTTGAAGTCTCCTATTATGATTTTTTGTTTGTATGTCTCTTCCATTGTTTCACGTAATAATTTGTGGAATTTGTCTTTTTCTTCTTCCGTAGCTGCTTCAGTGGGAGCATAGACTTGTATGATTGAGATTGGGCTTTTGATGCCAGGGAACTTTATATTTAGTACTGCGATTCTGTCAGATATCCCTCTAAAGTCTTCTATATGGTTTTTGTACTGTTTTTTGATGATAAATCCGACTCCATACATTCCCTGTTTCTCTCCGTTGAAGTAGAATATATAGTTTTGGTACTCTCTTATCTCCTCTCCTTTCCGTCTTACTTCGCTTAGTCCTATTATGTCCCACTTCATCGTTTCCAAAGCATTCTCTAGTTCTGTTAGACTTTCATCCGTTCTTAATGTCCGTGTATTGAGGGTAGATATGTATATTTTGTTGTTTTTCATTCCTTTTTTGCTTGGTTTATCTAATATTTCTGTATCTGGGTTAACTTGTTGCGTCGTTATTTGTTGTTTTTTGGTACCTCTTTCCTTGTGTTCGTATTCTTGCAAGTGATTTAATTCCTGCTGGATTATGTTATATTGCTTTCCGCTTTGTGGTTTCGATTTTTCAGGAGGGTGGTGGTCTATTGTCCCACGGGGACCAGCCGGGTTGGGACATATAAAACTTAGTCTATTATTTGTTGTTATAATACAGTTGTTATTCCGGTTGCCGATGTCTGCTAATTGTTACTTGTTTAAAGAATTTGATCTTGCTCTCATATATTCAAAAACATCTGTTTTATTTATCTTGCTTGGAGCTTTTGGGGCAAAATCAGAAGTATGAGGTGATTTAGAAGGCGACCTCTTTCTTTTTTCTTTATTTCCCTCCTTTTCCACAATTATTAGCTTGTCGTAGCGTATATAGGCGATTTTCCCATTATCTATTGCTTCCTTCATTTTGGGTTTTAACTCCTTCCTTTTTTCTAATACTTCTTTAGGAAAGTCGTCTGTGGCATACATGTCCTTGGGGAAATATTTGTTATTTTTTAAGACTTCTATTTTCCTCCCTTCGAGTGTCACTTTTACCAAAATTGGTCTCGTTCTATTATCTTGCTTTTTCCCAATACGTGATACACGACTCATTTCCCATTGATCCCAAGAGTTGTTTTTCGATTTTACGCTCAATTCGTTAAGGATTTCAATAACAATTCCCATTAGTTCGCAGAAACTACCTTCTTTTTCAGGAACCCCGTGTAAGATAAAGTTATTTTTCCTTGCGTCTTTTTCCAAACTATAAAGTTTACTCTTCAGCGTGCCAATCTCTTTTTTCAGAATTAAATTCTCCTCTATGATTGGTTTCATCTTCTCTTCTAATGTTTTTGAGACTGTAGTAGTTACATTCTGTGTTATAATGGTTGTTTGTTGTTTCAGTTCTTCTTTGAACTTGGTCCATAATTTTTCGAACTGTTGCTCCATTTTTTGATGCAAATCTACTAATAGGTAATATTATTTTACTGTTGGCAATTTTTTGGTAGTTTTCTGGCGGAAGTTGTTAATATTCCGTGTGGTCACACTGAGAATTAGCTGTCAGTGCTGTCACTGTGATCTGTTTACCCGTTTACCCTCTACAGTAATTATTTATATTGTCCACACATTTATTTCACTTTTCTACTTAAATCCTGCTCTGTTTTCACAAAATTTGTATTGATTTTCTCGGCGGGCACTATTGTTGATGTTTTCATACACTTTTTGTTAACCGATAAATCGTTTAGCCAGGTATTTTTAATAAAAACGTTCCGACACTGAAATTACGCTCTTCACTTGACAGATAGCAAACCGGAAGTCCGTACCATATTACTCTGTAAATAATAGTATAAAATCATTTTCTCCGTTTTCAATGCCATCAATTTGCTGTATTCGTTTTTATGTTTATATATTATGTAATGTAGATTAAGCATAGAGTTAGATATTGATCTAGATTTATATTGGTGGTTTAAAATAAAGTAAAACACCACTAAATAGCCATCATTTATTTGATTACAACATCCATCATCAGGCAATTAATTGCTACATAACATATCTCAACAAAACTGACTCGTCTTGATGCCTCTAGGGCGGGCGCCGCCCCCGCACCCGGCGAATCGCCCCGCACGATACATACACTCAGTATAACATATAATACGACACTGGAGCTTCCCTACAACAAACATTAAAATACATTGCTGTGGTGAGTGTAAGCTCTGGCCGGTGAGCTGAGAGGCACGCTACGAATATTGTGTGAGATCACCAAAGAATATCACACAATGTAGTGCAGTGCACACGGCAGCTCTGGATAGACACGAGCTCTGCTACTGGCCACACGCATATTGCTTCACACGGGGCGGGGTGCAGTATCCGCGGCCACTTCGTCCCACTGCCGGCGAGGTAGCGTGCTGCACGGCTGCCGCACGCAGCCTACGTGTAGTCGTTGAAGTCGTCTATGGCGACCCTGTGCGCGATGTCCGGCGCGCCCGCCCCCGCGTAGGGCGCCGGCGCGCGCGCGGCCGCCGCGAGCCGCTCGGCCTCCGCGCGCCGCCGCAGCCGCTTGATGAGGCGCAGCCGCTCGAGCGAGTTGCTCGCGTACGGCGCGCCGCCCATCTTGAGCGACTGCGAGATCTGCGAGGCGAGCGACGCGTGCAGCGCCAGCTGGCGGGCCAGCGGCGCCGCGGCCGCGTCCGACACCAGCTGCTGCGCCGCCGGGCCCGCGGCGTGCGGCAGGAACGTGCCCGCCACGCGCTCGTCCTTGGTCTTCAGCTGCACGCGGTGCGTGCCGCGCGCGCACGGCTCCACCACCACCACGCACAGGTTGAACTGGCCCTGAACCACACGACACGACACGTCAACCCACTGCGCCACACCCACCCACAGTCCCACCCCCACCCCACCGCAAGGGGCTCGTATCCTCACCTTGATGGTGAGTATGTTGAAGTCCTGTCCCGAGTCGTTGTACACGATGGACACGAAGTCGTTCCCGATGTGCTTCCGTTTCTCGTTGCACGCGGGGTCGTCCTGCGTGGTGGGCATGGCGGTGGCCACGTGGAACACCACCTGCATGACGTCGTCGCTCCACACGTAGGCGTAGCGGCCGTCGCGCCCGTCCGTCTCCAGGTTGAGGAACAGGCCGGGGGCGGGCGGCGCGCCGGCCTCCAGCGACACCAGCGCGCCCAGCCCGGACACGAACTCCTCGTACCTGAACACACGGGGCACACACCACGTGGCACACATACACGACAACCGCAAACAGTTTGCCGCCGACGGTCAGCTGTAGAGTATTAGTCGTTCCGAGCGTGCCCGTGACTGACCTGAC
Source organism: Tachystola acroxantha (assembly GCA_963506565.1). Lineage (NCBI taxonomy): Eukaryota > Metazoa > Arthropoda > Insecta > Lepidoptera > Oecophoridae > Tachystola > Tachystola acroxantha. Next base: position 13,919,664 of record OY735881.1, read on the forward strand.
GCTGCCGTACTCGTTCCTCAGTATGGCGACCTCGTTGTCGTGCTGCCCGGGGCCCACGTACAGCACGCCCACCTGCAACACGTGGCGGGGGCGGGTGAGTGCCGGGTGCGAGGCGTGAGAGGCGCGCCCGCACTCCGCGTACCTTGAACGTGTCTACGGGCGGCACGTGGTCCAGGTGCTTGATGGTCCGCTCGTGCTGCGCGCCGGACACGCGCAGCGGACGCTCCGCCAGCGGGTCCAGCATGGCCGGCGCCTCGCCTGACACAATACACATACGGTCACGAGACAACACCTGGTCTAATAGGAATGGTCAGGTACCTAAAAAACCCTTATTTCTTGCGTTTTATTGTTCTAAAATTTTCTTGTATAAACCCGTTTCCCGTGTCCCCCCGGCGGCCGGTTCCCGTGTCCCCCTGGCTCCCGTGTCCCCCGCACTCACCCGGCACTGGTGGCGAGATGGGGTACGTGCTCATGTTGTGGTACAGCTGCAGGAACACGAAGGCCGGCGTGACGCCGCCGCCGCCCCCGCTGGCGCCGCCGCTGCTCCCGCTGCCCACGCTGCCCGTGCTGCCGCCCAGCGCCGCGCCCGCCGCGCCGGACATGCCGGCCCCGCCCCCGCCCCCGCCGGCACTCGCGCGAGACACGTCCCTGCACAGACAACACTCGACATGACAACTGCACGCAGGCCGCAGCCCACCGGCACAGTGAGGGAACAGGCACAGACCATACATTGGGATCGAACGATTATACTGGTCGGGGCTACGTAGTCGTCTCAGCGGAATAGTGTGGTTGGGAGTTGCTACAGCACAGCAGCTGGTAACTAAGAGGTGCTGGAGCTCTCTGTTATAGGAGCTGACACTACTGTTCCCGTACAGTGTACTTGTATGATGACCTTACATGACCCAGCATAAGTGTGTACAGTCCAAAGCACATCAAATTGGACATGCTGGTTAAGATAAAAGGATAAAGTTTAGATTACTAATAATAATATTTTAAAAGATGTGCTGGTGAGAGGTTTTTTTCCACTTTTTCTCCTCAGCGTTGGCACCTTTTCCTTGCAAAGTGGTGTAAATGAAAATTCAAAAATAATATGTTGACGTGCAAAAATGTACTCAACGTGCTTACTTGCAATAAAGAGATTGGACTTTGGGAGCGTTCTTATTATCTGCGTCGTGCGAGTTGTAATCGTACTGCTAGTTGATCTGGTGTCGTTCGTACCTAACGAGTGTATTGTATATGTACCTCGCCCGTCTTGTGGGACTCATGACCGAGATAGTGTTGGACCGCTTGGATCTCGCCAGCGGGGGCAGCTCGTCTGGCGCGGGGCCCGCGGGCGCAGGCGGTGCGGCGGCGGGGGCGAGGGCGGGCGCGGCCAGTGCGGCCTGCGGGGGCGGGGGCGCGGCCGCGGCGGGCACGGTGCCGTCGCTGGCGGTCTGCGCGGAGAGACCGCACAACGGATTCACAAACACTGGCTTATTGTGGTAAGGGGTGCAAAATGGTACATACAAAGACAGAGATAAGTATACAGGGGGCATCAATAAGGTTGAGATTTTCTCAAGAACTACTGGACCGATTTTAATAATTCTTTTACAGTACATAGGTCTAATTTTTATCTATCTGACAGTGAAATAATTCTTGCAATAGGTCAAGTAGTTTTTGAGAAAATTTCAACCTTAAAAACTCTCCTGTACACCTGTCTCTGTGTTCCGCCGTACAGTACAACTAATGCAATATCGAATTCAATTTTTACCATTTCTGATCTTGAATAATGCAATCTTAGATGTCTATTCATTTGGGAGGCCATGGGCGGGTGTAATAAAGAAATTAATCTACAAAATATTATATATATCTACTTAAAAACTAAACCTAATTTAAAAATAATAATAGGGTGTATAAATAATAATGTAATTCAGAATTTGAATTACGCATTATCCATGCTCCGTGAATAAATTAGAACATGATGAAAAAATTCTTGCCATGGGCAGGACTTGAACCTGCGACCTTGTCATCGACTTGACAGGTTTAAGTCCTGCCCACGGCAAGAATTTTTTCATCATGTTCCAATAATGTAATTATTAATAAGATATTAAAAACAAAACTGTTTGTCTTCAAATAAAATAAACAAAATTTTGACAGTTGCCAAACCATCAATTTTGTACGGCGAAAATCAGCGAAAATTCTTAAATGGTGGCTATCTTCAAGCCCCGATTATGGCTAAGAGCCCTAGTGAGTCCTATCGGGTCCTGCTGGTGCCGGTGCCGGGTCGCGGCGGCACGTACCTTCTGCAGGCGGTGGTGCGCGGCGGGCGCGGCGGCGGCGGCGGGCGCGGCCTCGCCGGTGGACCCTGCGACACAATTTCATTGCTGGACTATGATAGGCTGGTGGACTCATTTTTTTTATTGCATCCCTCAACTCTCATGCTCCTGCTGAAGATAACTGTGCAATCCAGTTGTTTGATATCTCAACTAATACTGAAGATATTAAGCGGTTAAGTCAAGTGGTGGGAGGATGCTCCATCTCTTTTTAACAGAACGGTCTTTAGTATGAAGTTTGCATGGCGCTACCGCGGTATGACGTCATACCGCGGTAGCGGTACAATACGTCGTGTACTGTTTCTGTCTCTTTCTAACACAACTTTTCTAAATGCCTGTAGTTACTTAACTTTTAAACTAATTTCAATTTTGATTTCACAGTTGATCATGAATTTGTGTCTATTTTGTACTGACAATGAAAATCATTTAATTCTCGATAGTTGTCAACTAGCCTATTATAGTTGTTATTTTACTTCATATGGTGTTGGCTCGTGTTCTTACATATTATATCATCAGCAGCCAAATATTATCTGTTACGGACCGACGCGTGTCGCTCCCATAACAAACATCGGCACGAGGTAGGCACAAATGAGACGCCATAAACCATTCATAGCAAGTTTATAGCGATTGTTAGTATAGTGTCGCCTCGGGCTTGCTGTGTTTGTGTGTCGTGTCGTGTGGTGTCGTGCCTGCCGCACCGCACTCACCCGGGTCCGAGTTGTACGTCATGAGGTGGTGCTGGTGTTTGTGTTGCGTGTCGTGTTGCGTGGCCGCGTGTTGCGTGGCGTGCGGCGACGTGCCCGACATCTCCTCGGGAATGGCCTCGCACGACACGCGCATGTCGCTCTTCTTGGCGGCCTTCTTCGCGTCGCGCAACACGCACATGCTGCTGCTACTGCACACACACAACACACACATCATACAAACGTACTAGACACAACAAGAAAAAATCTTCTTTCTTTCACTGGCGTTTGACTTAATGGTCATTATTATCATTTCTAAGGTCAGTGTGTGACTTGTGACGTACTTAGTTCAAAAAAATTTGCAAGTTTTGATTTACTAAAAAACCTTACCAATTTAATATTTGTCATGAGTACAACTCCCAGTTTTAATTTGTCGAATGAATTCAAGGACACCCTGTATGAGTCTCATTAAGGTCCAGATTTTCTCAACAATGTCTTGATTGATTGTAAAAATTATTTTAATTAAAAATGTCCCTGCATTTTGAACTAAAATAATTTTTCCAACCAATTGGTTGTAAAAAAACTGTAATAATTAATTACTGTTGTAATTGATAATTATCAAAGGTAGATAATGTTTATCACTGGTAGATGGTTTCGAGAGCACACTACGTAATTATAAAGAATTTGAATCCTTTCCCTGCGTTCGCCCGTGTGAGGCGCAAGGACGACACATACCTACTAACACTACTAAAACATAACAACATACATTTTTACTTACAAACATGGTTTATAAGTAAAAATGTATTTAGAATTAAGTATTTGAGAAAACTGTTTGTCTCCTAATGTGTTATCCACTGATCTCGGATATGGGGACTATTATTTATAATTATTATTATACATAGTATATCAAAAATTATAAGATGAGTTTTGTTCGCGCCGGAACCGGGTCACATTTGAGCCGTCTCCTTTATACTCCAATGTGCCCCACTCCCATGGCCTCTGCACTCTGCAGCCCTATGTCGTGTGTGATAGACAGCCCGGGCATGCCGTGTACTCACGCGGGCTCGCACACCGGCAACACGATCATGGCCGCGGGGTCCAGCGCGCCCTCCGCCTCGGCCGCCGCGCACTGCGCCTCGGCCTCGGGCGCCAAGGCGGGCGCGGGCGCCAGGGCGAGGGCCGGCTGCGGCTTCCACGACGAGGACATCTCCGGCGAGGAGTTGGAGCGACGCACGGGGTGGCGCGCCTTGCCCTGCACACGACACAGCGGGTGCACATGGGGCGGGGGTTCAATGCTAACGACTAACATTATGGATTTTACTACAAATATTTAGATATGTCGTATTACTCAGAATTTGTTTTATGCATTATGCTCTGCTCGGTGAACTGACAAAACTAGGTGTTGGTTTTCTTGCATTTTCATACAAATATGCGAGAAAATTAGACAAACGGCCATATCTTTTGATTGCGTTGACACAAAGTTTGATTTTTTCCCAGCTACATGAGGTTGCGGATCTGAGTATTTGGTATTAATTTCAACTTGATCCGTCCGCGCGTTTCTGAGATATAGGTCTTGACGGACAGATGGACAGACAGACAACAAAGTGATAAAGGTTTTATTTTGAGGCATGGAACTTTAAATATTTAGGATAAATCTCAAAATATAGTATCTGATCAATTTAGTTCCGTGCCTTGCAGTAGTCAGTGTGTGTGTGTTAGTATGCACTGACCGTGTGCTCCGGCCGCAGCAGCTCGTCGTCGTCCGTGGTGCTGGACGAGCTCTGGCGCTGCGGGGACCCGGGGATGTTGATGGGCTGCGTCATGGACCTGCGCACACACCACACACACCACACAACATACAGCGCACGCGCATTGGATTGGAGTACGGACAACAACAGGGCAATGGTAACACTTGTAATACGATTTTATATCTTACGACGCAGATAATAAGAACGGTCCAAAGTGTTACACTTGATCACAGTTGAAAATAGAGAGAAGTATACAGGATAATCATATAATGAGATTTTTTCAAGAACTACTCGAGTGATTGTACAAAATTATTTTTGATAAATGATAAATGGAGAAAAAATTTCATCACGACCGACATATTTTTGATAAAACCTCAACTATAAAAACTCCAAAAATGGCAATTGTATGTACGGTGGAACACAGAGAAAGGTGTACAGGAGAGTTTTTAAGGTTGTGATTTTCTCAAAAACTACTTGACCTATTGCAAGAATTCTTTCACAGTTTGATAGATAAAAGTGAAAACGATGTAAGTGTAAAAGAATTATTAAATTGGGTCCCGTAGTTTTGGATACAATGTCAACCTTATTGAGTCCTTCTGTATCTCTGTCGTCGCCTGTACCTGAGCGCTGTGTTGTGTGTCGCGGCGGGCGCGGCGCCGAGGCCGGCGGGCGCGGCGGGGGGCGCGGCGGGGGGCGGCACCACGGAGTCGGAGCTGCGAACACACAATAAATAAGCGGAGATAATTAACAAACAAAATGTGGATTCCTGCCTTTGAAAATGGCGGGAAACGACGGTTGCAAAATTATTTGATAATTCTGGGAAGATTATTATTTAAAAAAATATCCATAATTCATTGTCGGTTGTGCACCTGGTGCAAGTGCCGGGCGGCGTGACGTACCTGGACTTGTGCAGCAGCTGTTCGTGCGGCTGCGGCCGCGTGTGCGCAGACGCGGAGCCGCTGCGCGCGCGCAACACGCACTCGGCACCCGCACCCGCGCCCGCGCCCGCGCCCGCCTGCACACACATAGAAAATAATACATTTATTCAGACAACAGAGTTGCCATCCCAGTGGGGCCGGCGGCGGCGCGGCGGTGCACCGGCGACCACGATGAAAAATACATCATAATTTTTACCCGACTGCGCAAGAAAGAAGGTTATGTTTTTTGAGTGTATGTATGTGAGTTTGTATGTGTAATTCTATGTCCCGCCCTGCAGCCTAAACGGCTGGATGGATTGTAACACATGAGGTGTCGGTAGATTCGTTTGGATTGTACATAGGATATAAAAATTTAATCAAAGGGTCTGAAATTTTTGGCAATCGTTTTTTTTAAATAAAATAAATATTTTCTGCTTGTTAATTATTTAAAGTTAGTTTTAGGTACCGTGTGTTGTCCACTGACCTGTTCCGTCCTGTTGTGTGTGTTGAGTGTGTGTCGCGCGCCGTGCTGCAGCGGTGCGGCCAGCAGCGCGGCCACCTCCTGCAGCGGGGACTCGGACACCTGGTCCCAGTTCATCTGCGGCGGGAACCACGCTCAACACGGGGACACACGGGCCCCGCGGCCGCAGGAGGGCTAAGGCTCTCAGCAGGCCACGTGGCCGCGGGCATGGAACACGACTAATGAGTCTACCTCATAGCCGCGGACATCTTCTCAATAATTTAATAAACATAACATCTTTTTTATGCAAGACAGACAAGCAAACGGCCCACCTTGCTGGATTTCTAGTCCTATATGTCACTAACTAAAGTCAAGTTTAAAACAGAGGTTCTCAAAGTGTATGACTCTTTCACTACCTAAATTTACAATAATACTTATTAATAGTTTAAACTTCGCTTTGTGATTTTATTTTTATTTATTTTAATTATTTGATCATTTCTTATATAATAAAACCAAATTTTACACCAGTCTATATGAACAAATGACCCAGGTAAGCGTTTCACAGTCCTAAATCTTACATCTCAACATGTAATCTGTGGATAACGTTGCTGGTTATACAATAAGTACCTTTGTTATGTTAGTACGTAAGCTTAGGCTAAGTATACGCATTGTATAACTGTTTGTTTTCCCGAATACAATATCTGCCCCTCCCCCCGTGCGCACCTGGTTCTGCATGCGCATGGCCCAGGCGACGTCCCCCGCGGGCGCGCGCACGTGCACCTCTGCCCACTGCGCGCACCAGCACGGACACGCGCCGCCGCCGACCGACTCGCCCACCACGGACCAGCAGCCGTCGCCGCTCTCCTGACAACGAAACGCACACTCACAATACCGCGCTACTGCCGGCGACCAAAGGAGGCAGCTAATACAACAGAAGACATGACCGACTGTTATTCAGGAGCGAACATATCTTACACATAGTCCCTCTTACTTATTTAAAAAAAAAACACTAATCAAGCACTGAGCAACATATTAACTAATCATTATTTAAACTCTTATTCAGTGATTAACAATTTTTTTTACTTATAAACGTTATTTAAGCAGTGATTAGCTAATCGTAAATTTAAACACCAAAAAATATTCAGCTACGGTAACACTGCTGAATGAATTTAAAAAAAGAACGAAATTTTGGCCTAAATTGGGGTAATGCCTACTCCAAAGTCCTTAAAAAAGTAATCAGCAGTATCAAATGGAATCAGCTGTTCCGAATTAAAAAAATGCTAGACCACAGTAGAAGACAATAGCTCAAGACCGAGACATATAGCTATTTTTTGGAGGATGCCTTCACCTGAAAGGGGGTCCTGCTACACCGGAAAATAATATAATAGAATATTTAAATACTAACAAACTTGACATAAGCAACCACTAACCAAAACTTTTTGTATAAAGCAGGAAATAAAAGGATGTTTTTTTATTATTATTTGTAATCAGTCTGTCGTGCGATAATTATCCCTGGAGCGCGTGCGTTGTGCTCACCATCTCCCTGGCCAGCCGCTCCACGCGCTGCGCGAGCGTGGCGCCGGCGTCCGGTGCGCCTGCACTCACACCACCACTCCCCGCACCACCCCCCGCACCCGCGGCCTGCTCCGGCCGGGTCTCCGCGGAGTTCTGCCTGCAACACGCGGACACGCAAACACGTCACCGCACCGCACTGCACTGCGCAGGCGCAGGGGGGCGCACAACACAGCGCCAAACGACACGACACGACGCCTCATACACAAATGAAGCAATGCGAGGGAGCACTCACTCTGTGACACAGGATGATGTAATCATTGCTAACATCCTCCTTTTTTTTTTGGAAGTCGGTTAAAAAAAAATGTTATTTTTTTGTTTATGTCCTGCCCGCGGCTAGAAATTTTTCATCATTTTTAACCTTAATAATGTTAAGTGCATTCGTCCTCGCGTCAATGGTTGAGCGTGCGTTACACTTGGTGCGGTTTCGACTGCAAGTCACTTATTAGGTACTTGTACCTGTCTTTAATAATGAAACCTAAGATCTATGTTCATCGGGGAGGCTAGAGGTTTTGTATTTACTATTCAGATTTCAAAAACAATTGTTTATCTCCAAATAAAATAAATAAATGATTAGTAATTTGGCTAATCTGGTGATCTGTGTTTCTTTTTATTTATTTATTTAACACACCAAATTGACATGGCAACGCTATTTAAACCAAAGCACTCGACATAAAATATAGATATTGTCGTGTAATTATAGAAGCCCAAATAGGTTGGAGTCTATGCCCGGTGCCCGGTGCCGGGCTCACTGCTCGGTGCAGGCGCCCTATGCGCATAGAGCAAGTATAAATGCCCCCCTCCTCCTGTCCAATGCCCGCCTGACTGCGCAGTCAGGCGGGCATTGGACAGGACGAGGGGGGCATTTATACTTGAGAAATTATTTTCTTCAGTATGTATTATTTAAATTAATTAGCCTTCGCATCACTATAAACTGGACTAATATTCGTTATATTTGTATAACAGGCGTCTGGATTATGCGTTGACCTGGTGGAGTGTCCGCTGGAGCCGGCGGTGGCGAGGGCGGGGGTGGCGAGGGCGGGGGCGGGCGGCTGCAGCTCCGACATGCTGAGCGACGAGCACGACGTCTCCGTGCTGCGGCTGTGCTGCAGCGAGTGCTTGCTGTACCTGCAACACACACCATACCCAGCTCGCACACAACGCACAACATATTCACACAACACATACATGAAATTGTATCTAATATTTCCGATACGATGGTGAAATAATTACTCGCTCGTCACATATACATGTTCCTCCTATACTCAGGAGGTGTTTGATGTAGGGGAGGGGTAAACCTGTCGGGGCCGGCGGGTGCCCCGACTGATATATGAGGTAAAAGCTCGGCCGGATGGAATTTTGCAGTTTTTACACAAACGACCCATAAGCTATACATGAACATTCTTTGATGCGAGAGTTTAGCGCCAATAAAAGCTGTCTCACCGTGTGACCTCCTCCGCGGGCGCGGCCTGGAGGCCTGCTCCGGCGGAGGGCGCGGCGCACTCCTCGCCCCCGGGCGCCTGCAACAGAGACTCGGTCAGCACGTCACGCGCCGGCAGCGGCCAGTATCACACGTATTTTATTTTACATTTTCGGAATACAACAGCTGTAAAGTCCAGTCGATGTTTTACAAAAACAATTTTCACCGCAGCCAGTAACAGGTATTCGCAAATAAATACTTGATATTAAAAACTTGATATACTTCATTTGTTCATATAGACTGGTGTAAAATTTGGTTTTATTATATAAGAAATAAACAAATAATAAAAAAAAAAAAACCTTATAAGCTAGAGAGTAAAAATAACTACTCAAACATACAAATAAACAAAAACAAAAAAATATTGATCGTTATTGGAGTGTGTGTGCCCCACGTGTTGCGTGCCTGCGTGTTGGAGGCTTACGTGTTGCGTGTTGTGTGCTATTGGCGGCAGCGGCGTGTTGAGTATGTCCGCGTGCTGCCTGCAGAGCAGCGCGCAGCGCTCGCACGGGCCCGCCTTGAGCGCGTGGTGCGCGCAGCCCGACGTGGTCACCGTCACCAGCCGGTGCCCCACCAGCCACGTGGCGCTGGGCCCGCCGGCGAACAGGAACGAGGCGGTGTCGCTCCTACGCACACGGAATAAATCAACCTCTACGAATTTGAGTACATTTATATCGTATCCAGTACGAGTATTACCTATAGGTATTCTAGGGATGTTACGGAGGTGATATTATCGGAACCGAAGTCGGGGGTTCTAAATTTGTAGTGAATATATTTTCTCGCAAAGTTTACACTTTGCCGTATTCAAACTCCATCAAAATAGTTCCAAATTAACTTTTTTTTCGATTCACAGTTCACTACTAGAACACACAGAGACTCCACAAAAATTTGGATAGGTACGTGTAATTAAAATGCGACAGCACGAAACAAAACACCCGATCCTAAAATGCGAAATAACAATAAGAGAGCGAGATAGATCACGGCGGGGTTCCCCCCCGCGCGACAACCATTGACTTGTTCGCACACACTGGCCGCGCCGCTGTGCCTCGGCCTACGATAATAACTGCCGATTTCAAACTGTCGGAGCCGAAGTCGGTGGTGTGATATCAATCGGAAGTTCCGACTTATCGGAATCTGAGTGTAAGCTCCGTAACATGCCCAATGTGTTCCTGTGTGTCGCGTGCGTGCGTGCGTGCGTGCGTGCGTGCCCGCGCGGTAAGTACCGGTACCTGTGCGGCTTGACGCTGCACGGCGTGTGTGCGTAGCGCGCCAGCAGGTCCACGCACGCCTCGGTGAGCTCCACGTGGAACGCGGCCGAGGCGTTGCCCGCGCCCGCGCCCGCGCCCGCCTTGCCGCGCCCCGCGCCAGACGCGTGCGGCGCCGCGCGCCTCGAACCCAGGCTGGAGCTGCGCTGCCGCTGCGAGGAGTCCTCGTTAGCCGCGGGGACCTGCGCGGGCTGCGGGGCGCGCGACACCAGCGCGTGCTGCTCCTCGAACGGCATCAGGATGTAGTTGTGCAGACCCTGACCAACACACGGGACGTGCTGAGGCACGAGGCGGCCACAAGGCGGCAAGGCAGGCGCGGACACGCCACGGGACCATAACCAGTTTTTACGTCAAAAGGGAGCGATTGTAAAACAAACATAAAAGCTGTAAGTTTTCCTATCAAATAAAAATAAATAAAATAAAATAATAAAAAAATTAAAAAAAATTGTGGTTGGATCCTCGCTATCGAAAATTCATAATGAAAGTGCATTTTCACTCTGATAAATTAACTGACATTGAGTGAAAACGGGACAAGGCCGAGAATTAGGTTGAGAGCCTCCGTCCAGCTGTGGACCGGTCCGGGCTGATGTTGGGCTAAGTCCCGCGAGGAGTCCAGTCCGGGGTGTCGTCACTCACGTGTATGATGAAGCGCACGAAGTTCCGCCTGTAGGAGAGCCTGCACTTGAGGAACCAGGCGGCGATGACGTGGTGCGCCAGCGAGACCGCGTAGTGGTTGTAGCGCGAGGGGTTGGTGTAGGGCAGCACGATGGCGAACACGGACATGTACTGGTCCTCCACGAACGAGGCGAACACGTGCGGCAGCCGCGTCAGCGCTGCGGCAGGACAGGGGCAGGTCAGGACGTGCTGCGGGCCTCCCCGGGGGGTGGGGTGGGAGACAGGAACTCACTGGACAGGAACTCCAGCATGGGCGCCGCGATGAGCTGCGTGTCAGACACCTTGGACAGGTCCAGCAGCACCTCGGGCAGCATGCGCACCATGGCCTCGCGCATCTCCAGCGACAGCGCGCTCAGCGCGGCCAGGTACGGCTGCGGCTGCCGGAGCGCTGCGGGCACACGATGCAGCGGTACAGCGAGGGGCCAGCAGCCAGCCAGCAGGCCGGGGAGACACTCACCCATGCCGAACCGCAGCAGGCACCGCACGATGCGCAGCTGGGTCTGCGGCTCCAGGTACGCTGGGTACGGCGCGAAGGCGGCCAGCGCCGGCAGCGCCGCCGCGTGCAGCTCCGACACGGGCACCTTGCCGCCCCCCGCGCACCGCAGGCACTCGGGGTACTGCAGGCTGCGGTCGCACAGCTGCAACACAAGCGGCGCGCTCAGCGGCACCGCACCGGGCGCACCGGGGAAGGCTCGGGGCGCGGCTCACCATGGCGCACAGGGTGGAGGCGAGCAGGTCCATGTCTGGCGCGCGTCGGCCCAGCGCGGGCGCGTGCGCGTGCAGCAGCTCCGGCAGCGCGCGCAGCACGCGCCGCAGCACCGCCCAGTCGGTCTCGCGCGCCAGCGCAGTGCCCAGCGCGCGCGACAGCCGCCCCGCAGGCAGCACGCACGCCGGGCCCGGGGCGGACGCGGCGGGCCCGGGGGCGCCGGGGCCGGGGGGGCCGGGGGCGAGGGCGGGGGCGGGCGGCGGCGGGGGCGGGCGGCCGCGCGCGCTCACGCCCTCCAGCAGCAGCAGCGGCGAGCACAGCGGCCGCAGTCGCGCAGCCGCCGCGCCGTGCACCCACGCGCCGCGCTCGTCGTAGCACAGACCCACCCAGTTGTACTCGTTGGTGCGCAGTGCGAACACCAGCTCCAGGATCTGCCGGGGGGCGGGCGGTCAGAGCGGGCGGAGGGGGGAGGGGGCCGCGGGGAGCCTGGTCCGCACCATGATGCGTATGTCCGGGTGGTGCTGGAGCAGCGCGGGCCGCTTGTAGTGCTGGTCGAGGTGGTCCAGCAGCACGAGCAGCGCGCGCGCGGCGTGCGTGGGCGGCGCGCGCAGCAGGGCGGCCGGCACCAGCGCGCGCAGCCCCGCGGCCGCCGCGCGCAGCCCCTCCGCCTCGGCCGCGGCGTCCGCCGGCACGGGCACGTCGCACACGTACACGCCGAACGGGCGGTCCAGCACGCGCTGCAGCAGGTCCACCAGGTCCGTGCACGCCTCCGAGCACGTGGCGCGCGCCAGCTCGCCCAGCGCGCGCGCGCCCGCCGCACGCAGCGCCGGGCACGCGTCCGCCGCGCACGCAGCCAGCGCCGGCGCGCCCACGCGCTCCACCAGCTCGTCCGCCGGCCCCGCGCCCCCGCCCCCGCCCCCGCCGCCGCGCCGACGCAGCACCAGCGACACCACCTCGCCCAGCGCGTGCAGCCGCACGGCGCGGCGCGGCTCCCGGCGCACGTGGCGCTCGAACAGCGCCAGCGCCTCGCCCGCCACGTCCCCGCGACACGCAGCCAGCCGCGCCGCGCGACGCGACACCAGCGCCAGCGCGGCCGCCTCGGGACGCTCGGACGCGCAGCTCTCGAGCAGCGTCTCGAGCGCCTCGGGGTCGCCCAGGTACTGCCCGCCCACCAGCAGCTGCTCCGCGCCGCTCAGCACGGCGTGGATGCGCGCCCCCAGCGCCTCGTGCTCCTCCACCGGCCCTGCGCGCACACCACGCTCACTCCCGGCCCCGGGCGGCCTCGGCCCCGGCCCCGGGCGGCCCCTACGTACGTGCTATGTCCAGCAGGCGGCGCAGCACGGCGAGCAGCGCGTCCCACGTGGGCTCGTGCAGGTCGCGCGGCTCCAGCGCCCCGCGCGCCACCAGCCCCTGCAGCGCCAGCGCCACCTCGTACGGCAGGCCCGGCGCGGCGGCCGCCTCGCCCTCCAGCGCCTGCGCGACACCCGACACGCGGTCACTCCCCCTGTGCCTCGACCCTGGGCCGGGGCCGAGCCCGCGGGGCCGGAGCACACTCACCGCGGCGAATGCGGGCAGCACCGCCAGGTACGAGACGCGCAGCGCGTGCACCCGCTGCGCGCCCCACAGCGCCTGGTGCACGTAGAACACGGCGCCGCGGCGCAGGCCCGCGTCCGCCTCGGGGTCCCTGGCGGCGCGCAGCAGCTCGCGCAGCGCCGCGTGGCCCGCGTGGCCGCCCAGCAGCGCGCGCGACAGGCGCCAGCTGGGCGCGGCGTGGCGCTCCAGCGCGGCGGTGCGGCACAGCGCGCGCAGCAGCGGACGCAGCGCCGCGCCAGGCACCAGCGAGTACGACGCGACCGCCTCCAGCAGCGACAGCGCAGCGCCCACCGCGCACGCGGACCCGCTCTCGCTGGCCGTCACGCTCGCCTCCCTGATAGGACACTGGGTACACAGGGGCCGGCCGGGGGCCACACTCGGCGGGCAGGCACTCACTGTATGAGCGCGGCGACGGCGTGCTCGTCGAGCGCGCTGGCGTTGAACTTGACCACGTTGGTGAGCAGCGCGAGCAGCTCGTCCGCGCCCGCCAGCACGCCGCCGCGCACGCAACTCAGCAGGAACGGGCACACCTACCACGCGTCACACCAGTTGTACTGAACATTACTGCAAGTTGCATCGAGAGACCAGGATGGATGGATTAAACACAGAAGACACGCATGGTATGTAACCGACGAGTTAAAAAAAAAATTCCAACTTATTTAATCCGGACATTTTCTACATCCAGTTGTACACAACTTACGCAAGAGGCACGTTTATTGAGCATGACACTAATTTTTTTAATGAGTGTTGCGGGTGAGTGTACGTGAAAACAATGCCTAGTTACGAGTGTTTGATATTGTTCATTCAGGCTAACAGTGAAAAAATATTTATTTCCCAACAGGTGTTTTGTGTACAGCTTTGTGTTTTATTTTTATGTTTTATTTTTTTATTTTATTTTATTTTATTCAGGGAAACACACAGTCATATACAGACAATGATAAGTAGAACTTAAATACTATTAGACCTATAGTCCCATAACTTACAAACGATTGTTACATAAGGTCACATGGAGCGTAGCTAGAGCTAGCACTTATAGCTAGTAACCGAAGATTACATAATAATAATGTACTTATATAATTACACTATGACAATGATTAGCAAAGGGGTCCAACAACCAGGCCCCCCGGACTAGCGCTGTGCACACATACCCATGTGTCCACAGCACCAATCCGGGAATTGGTACCTAGCTGTTAGACTCCCTACTTCTGTGGCTTTTAGGTAGCAAAGATTTAATTAATTTTGATTTGAATTGATTTAAAGAATTGGAAAAAATGTCGACATCAAGTAAGTTTTTATTATAGAAATCGCAAGAGCGTCTAATAAAAGTGTTTTTGGCATATTTTGTGTTGCACATCGGAATATGGAAAGTTTCTTTTAAACGTGAGGAGACCCGCGGTACTCGGAATGAAATCGACTCCAGAAGGGAAGAAGAATCAATTAGATTATTTGTAATTTTGTATAAGAATGTAACATCTATATATGAGCGGCGTTTTTGTAATGAATCCAATCCATGCCTCGTCGCGGCAGTTTCATAATTTTGGAAATAATAATGTTATTTCATTCAGTTAGACAAGAATACTCTTATTCTGAACTCAAGGAAATAAAAGCTGGAGTACCACAGGGAAGTGTCCTAGGTCCGGTCCGGTACTTACTGTACACCTGCGACATACCAGAACTAGATAACAATACCATTGCCACTTTTGCTGACATGGCAGTGGGAAGTAGCCACGCGGAGGCAGTGGAACAGGTTCAAACAGCACTCAATGAAGTGTATGAATGGACCAAAAATGGCGAATAAAACAAAGTCAATCCATATTGACTTCACCAATAAAAAATGTGTTTACCATCCGGTGTACATAAACGATCAACAAGTACCTTATGCCTGTCTGGACGTATGGTATTCAGCTATGGGGCTGTACCAGACAAAGCAATATATCGATTATACAACGCTTCCAAAACAAGGTACTTAGAAACACCGTAGATGAACCAGGCGTAAGAAACGACGATCTCCACGGGGACCTTAAAGTGGACACGTGAACAAAGTGATCGCCCTTAATAGACTCTAAGTAATGTCGTTGGACTAACTCTTAGCTATAAGTGTCAATTTATGGAATTTTAGGTCAAAATCTAATTACTTATTAGTCTTATTGTATTTAGGCTAGATCGTAATGTGAATAAAGTGTCATATTATTTTATTTTTTTATTTTTTATTTTATTTATTTACAACTACAATATCTTCACAGCACTTATGGCACTTTGTTTAATAAATAAATAAAAATTATTCAGGAAGTTTGTGGTGTGTTGTGTTCTGTTGTGGGTCTACGTGTCCCGTACCTCCTCCTCGAAGCACGCGATGTTCTTGCCGGCGTCCGTGAGCGCGTGCAGCAGGCGGTAGTGCAGCGCCGCGTCCTCGGCCGCGTCCGCCGCGTCGTGAGGCGTGCTGGCACTGGCACCGGCACCGGGGGCCGGGGCGAGCGGCAGGCCCGGCGCCGCGGCGCGCACGTAGCGGAACAGCACGGTCCGCATGGCGCACAGCCGCTCGGGCTGCGACTCGCACACGGCGCGCCACCAACACAGCGCAGCCGCGCGCGCCTCGCCTCCCACACCGCCACTCACACCGGCACCGGCACCGGCCAGCAGGTCGCGCGTCAGCTGCCACACGCGCTCGCACGTGCCCTGATACACACGGGGGCTTCAGACCACACGGACACAATACGAACTGCACGCCAGACCCACAGGGGGATCACAGGGATACGGATGCTCGCTTCCGGGGAAACAATCACATAATGCAGATCATTTGTCTGCAGATCTGGATCTATTTAATACCGGTTGTAGCAAGATGAAGAAACTTATAAGTAGTCAGTTTTTTGACGATTAAATCGTTTAGTTACGATTAACCAATCTATTATACTTGTGGTAAAAACTACTGGACCGAATTTAATAATTCTTTTACAGTTACATAGTTTTATCTTTTATCTATCAAACTGTGAAAAAATTCTTGCAATAGGTCAAGTAGTTTTTGAGAAAATCTCAACCTTAAAAACTCTCCTGTACACCTTTCTCTGTGTTCCACCGTACAACTAATGGTAACTTAAACAACCAGGAAGCATTATGCTGGTGTGTCTCTTTCATAGTATTGGCAAGTTTAAAGTACAGTAAAGTCACCTAATTCTTTAAATAAAACATATTGTTTTTATATGTTTGTTTTTATTTTAGCCATCCATTCAGGTAATTTCCAAGAGTTAACTGACAGTGCCAATGACAGACAGTTTGTTCCATGTGTGGAACACCCGTTTAATCTCTTATTTATTTGCTCCATCAGCCGGTCGGTAGACACATGCATTTGTGCCACTCCCTAATGGCATATTGTTCATTTGCACAGTGCATTGCTGTGTGTGTGAGGTGTGTATGTAGTGTGCGTGCTCACGTCTTTGAGCCTGTTGTGTTGCGCCTGGTCCGCGAGGTCCCTGAGCGCGCGCGCGCGCCGCGGCCCCGCGCTCTCCGCGCGCAGCTCGCGCTCCACGTCGCCCGACACGCACAGCTCGGCGCGCAGCGGCGGCGCCCCTGAGGACACACGGCATACGCATACACCACACGGACACTCGGACACGGCACGCCCGCCGCACACCGCACGGCCAGACACTCGCACACACCTTTCTTGTTGAAGAACACCTTGAGCTTGTCCTGCAGCGACTTGGAGTCGCGGTCCCGGGACCCCATGGCGCGCGTGGTGCCCGCAGCCTGCCTGCTGCCCGCCCGCTGGCCCGCTGCTCGCTCACCGGCCGCCGTGTACTCGATGCGACAGACACATACGATAATGATTTAGCAAAGGATTGAACCCATACTTATCGTGAGCACCGTTCCACAATTGGGCTGCTTCTGTGCTCTCCTCGTAGTGTTATATTACGTCCTCTCAGGTTTAGGAGTCTCAAATCAAGAAAATTCCTACTTCTCAACCCCAATTATCGCCCCAACCAAACCAATAAATACATTTATCTAATCTGTGCACACACACAGCTGCCTGCCTGCTGACAGCTACTAGAGCTGGGGTAAGGATGCACTGCAACGATTTATCGAAAATAATGTCGACAATCAACGAAATATCGATTTTATATATTTCATCGATTGACGACATCTTTGATTATAAATTCATGGATTACAATCATTGATCTCCTATATACAACTAGATACACAAAGGTCTTACTAAAACAATTTAAAAAAAACGTCCATATAGGGTTCATCCGTTTGGACCTTCTTTGCGTTCGGACATTTTTAGAAGGCAGAGACAGTGTTATCTCGTTGTTTAAGGTCAATGATTACAATACAATATTATTATGGAAGTGTCTCAAAAAACCATTGATATGAGTATTAACCACGCTGAAATTATAGTAAGCGTTTAGTTTAAGCTTTTTAAAGCGGATTTAGAGCTTATTAAACCAGAAGTGGCAGGGGAAAGGCATAAATATTACCGGAAAAACATTAACCAACCTTAGATTTGCTGATGACATAGTTGTCTTTGCTAAATCTATCATGGAACTACAAACAATGATCCAAGACCTAAAGGAAACATGTGAGGACTAACTATGAATAAAAACAAGACAAAAATCATGACAAACTCCTCCACACGAGTACCTACTTATAGAGATCAATGGAGAAACATTAGAGACAGTCTCATCATACAAATACTTGGGACAGACAGTATCGTTTGAGAATAGACAAGAACAAGAAATGTCTTTAAAAACAAGAGTGTTTAACAGCTGCATAATACCCATACCGACCCATCCATACTAACATACGGATGTCAAACTTGGGCCATTACTAAAAATCAAATAAAAAGATTGAAAACCACCCAACGAAAAATGGAAAGAATCATGCTCAAACTACGACTAATAGACAAAATAAATAAACAAGAAATCAGAAAAAGGACAGGGATAATAGATGCCGCAAAATATGCCAAGAAACAAAAATGGCCATGGGCCGGTCATGT
This sequence comes from Tachystola acroxantha, assembly GCA_963506565.1. Lineage (NCBI taxonomy): Eukaryota > Metazoa > Arthropoda > Insecta > Lepidoptera > Oecophoridae > Tachystola > Tachystola acroxantha. Next base: position 13,938,059 of record OY735881.1, read on the forward strand.
AATGAGAACCAGCGACGGAAGATGGACAAGGGAAGCGAGCGAATGGCAACAGCCGGCTGGACGCCAGCCGCCGCCGCGGGCGACCGGCGACGCAATGGCGAGACGACCACTGGCCGCGTACATTGGAGAAGACGGGTGCTGGCCGAGACTGGCCAGAGACAAGACATTCTGGAAAGCACAGGGGGAGGCCTTTGCCCAGCAGTGGGATTATTTGTGATAATTAAATAATAATAATGAAAAAAAAACTATTTTGAAAATGACATATAATTAATTAAATGACTCATTATTATAACAATTGACATATAAATATTTAATATCGCAAAAGGCTTATAAATAAATAAAAATAAATAAATAAAAATAAATAAATAATAAAGCGGATTTTGACTGAGATTTTTAGTGGGTTCTCGAAGAAATGTGGTGGCAGCACAAAGTTCCACATAAAATATGTAGAGAATACTATACGACAGCATATTGACGCCCGCAGGGAAATAAATTATACGTATCTACTCAAAAATGTAATCAACATAAAAACAAATGAATAGCGAACGTATTTACATCAGTCTACGGTATTTACCAACTACCTACCGAGTTCTCTTGAAAATGGCGGGAAACGACGGTTGCGAAATTATTTGATAATTTTCCTTTTAATGTTTGTGTTTAATATCACGTTAAATTTATCAGAAAATGACAATCGCGAATGACAAGTACGGTGAAGTTATTGGATTATTCTCAGAGAAATAATGACGGGAGTACGCAAGCGCTGGCGTTCCCCTCTGCCGAGGTACATGCACGAATCGTTCATCGCCGTTTATAAAAACTAGTTGCTGCGACCGGCCGTCATTTTACTTTCGTACGTATCACAAATTACTAAGAGGATATTCTGTACGTATCGCTGAACACATCTCCCGAAAATGGTTAACTGTGCAGTGGTTTCATGTAAAAGGCGATCAGAAACATCAAATTTTAGAAAAGACGGTGTTTTTGATCATTCATTAGCAATTTAATTATGAATTTATGCTACTAAAACATCTTGAAACTCATTTTGTTTTTCAAGTCTAAACACCGAAAATCTCTTGGTACGAGGATACAAAATCTCTTGGTACGAGGTTGCTTAGAGTAGAGATGGGACACGCCAACCAATAAATGAACGAATGAAGCGAATGAAATGAATGAAGTTTAACTTGAAGTAAAAAATATACATTTTCCTTATACTTATTATTGTTTCATTGCAATGAAACGTTCATTACGATTAGTACCTAAACGGCAGTTCTTTTTGGGGCAACTAAACTGATGTGGATTGTTGCGGATGGATCAGGCAAATGGAAACTCGGATGAATCGAAATATTATAATAATTAAAATTACAATTTAAATAAAAAACCTGTCTCTATTTCTACACACTAACAACTACCTAACTTTATAAAACAAACAAGTGGTTTTTTTTTCTATGCCCGCGGAACCAACCAGTCGACAACACGTATGGTATAGGCAGTGCTTCCAGATGCATCTACTGTAATTTTGACTGTTTTACTGTATAGGTACTGTAATGATAAAATACAGTACATGGATCTATGGTAATTTTTATTTAGGTCATTGTAACTTATTTTGCCTAATTTATGCCCACAAAAGACATGATTTCTGCAAAAATGTACGAAAACACGAACAAATTCTAAATTATTTCCTCGTCTCACTCTTTCTCTCTCTAATTGGGTCGTAGTTCATGTGATTTTTTTTTAAATTCATTTTTTTCTTCAAAATTTTCAAGGTATTAAGTAATACATAATGTTTTCTTTCTTTATACACCTTATCCAACGTCTAAAGTATTGTAATTTCATTGTAATATTATTAGGAAATGTACTGTATTTTTTTATAATCAATCAAAAGGTCATACGCACCGTGACCGTTCAAGGATTATGGATTTATATATTTATGTAGGCTGGATTAGCATATGGATACTTTGTGTTCCGGAAAAAAGTACTGTTCCCTAGGAAAAATATATTTTGAATAGAACATCTATAACCGAAATTCACGTAGGCAAAGCCGCGAGAAAAGCTAGTACAAACTATTTAAAAGACCAAAAATAATAACAATCTATAATCAAACTTGGTATATCAATATCATTCGTTCCTTCACCATTCAATTCAATCGTTCTTTGTACATAGCACATCACTAATTTTTTGCGTCTGTGGTTGTCTAGACATTAGCGTAATTACGACGAAATGTTTATTTATGTGCGTGTTTTGTCTTTGTGTGACGATATTGTTTTCGTGTGCGTTTATATGGACGTGGCAAATTTTGTTGCGAGTGTGCAGCAATGTGCAGATGTGTGCTGTACGTGTTTACCTCACCTCCCCCAAAAAGTGGCAGAAAAATATGTACGGCTAAAGCACAGATTACCCCGAAAGATAGGTAAGGCAACTCCCGTCCTTATTTCTCTGAGGGATTATTTATGCAAGATCTGAAGATTAAGGCTATTATCAAGAGTTCCTGCTACAAGCTCGGGAGTGAACGTGACTGTCGAGCTGCTTCGTCCAGAGTGACGACGCTACGACGTCTCCTCTGGATGAAGACATGAAGACGCGGCTACCCAGGGTGAAGACGCTACTGCGACTCCTCTGGATGAAGACATGAAGACGCGGCTACCCAGGGTGAAGACGCTACTGCGACTCCTCTGGATGAAGACATGAAGACGCGGCTACCCAGGGTGAAGACGCTACTGCGACTCCTCTGGAGGAAGATAGAAGACTATTGAATATATTGATTTTTCCTGTAACATGTCATTGGCAAATGACGAACAGTCGAGTCCATTAATAAAATAAATAAATAACTAGTAACTACCTACCTACCTAAGACTTAAACAAACAGTGCACGTTCTTGCGCGATCAATGACCGCTTGACTACATTACAAGGTCTTCCAATAAGTAGTTAGCAAAGCAAAGCAAATATGTAGTTAGCCCGCCGTCAGGCAGTCCTAGGCACGTCCTAGGTTTCCTTAGTCATTGGCTGGCACATGTTTCATTTCGAAACACTTGGTTAATTCTTAATTAAGCTGTTTTTTTCGACTCGCAACTTGTACACCTTGTACACTTGTTGTTGGTAACTTTAATTTAAACTAATAATTTTAATAAAAAAACGGAGATACTTTTACATTTATTCGTTATCTTGTATAACTTGTGATTGATGGTGGGGCATTGTCATTTGTTAGACAATTTATTAAAATTGTCCCTCGCACGCCAGTATTCGTGACGATTCTTGTAGAGTTCTTTGATCTATAAGGTGTTGTCTTGTTAAATTATATTTAGTTGAATAAATAAAGGTCCCAGGTTCGATTCCCAGCTAGGGCAGCCATGTACCAATGAGTTATCCTCGGTTTTTTCGACGGAAAAACTTACGTACATTTACCGAGTGCTCTCAAAACGGTGAAGGAAAACATCGTGATGAAACCTGCATGTCGTAGAAGAAGAAGAAAAAAAAAAAACTCTAAGGCATGTGAAATCCGCCAACCCGCACTGGGCCCGCGTGGTGGATTATGGCCCGAGCTCCCTCGATGTAAGGAAAGGTCTGTGCCCGAGCAGTGGGGCGATATAAATAGACTGATGATGATGATGATGAATAAATAAAAGAAATCAATCTACGAAATTAATATGAGGGGAGTACATGCACGAACAACAAAAACCAAAATTTACATGTAGATATTTATTGTTATCATTTATACGGATCCAATGTAATAGATATTAAAATAAAATAGTACGATGTCCGCACGAGCACGGTGCGGTGGGTTGGGGGGCGGGGTCGCCCTCTACTTGTCCTCCGCCCCCGCGGCCCCGTCCCCGCCGGCCGCCCCGGCGCCTTCGCCCCCGCCCCCGCCACACACCGCCACAGGCGCGGGCGGGGCGCGGGCGGGTGCGGGTGCGGGGGCGCGGGCGGGGGCCGAGCCGCCCGCGTAGCGCCGGCACACCGTCACACTGCAACACATCACACGTGCAATACACATTGCCACATTGCCTCTGTGGGGCCCTGGGGGCTCGCTGTGTCACCTTGCGGCGGCCGCGGGCTCCAGCGGGGGCGCGCGCGGCGGCCGGCAGGGCTCCGGCTGCGGCGCGGGCCGCCCGCCCCCGGGCAGGGCGGCGCCCAGCGTGCGCGGGGCGGCGCGCGGGGACATGAGCGCGGGCTCGCCGCACGCGCCGCACGCACCGTCGCGCGACACCAGCCGCACCAGCACCGCGGCCTGCGGGCACACACCACACACCACGCTCGCAACACCACCAGCCACACGGTACCCGGCGGCCCCACTGGACCCCGCGCTCACCCGGGGCTCGCCCAGCAGGAGCGCCAGGTCGCGCAGCGTGGCGTGCATGGTGCGCAGCGCGGCCTGCGCCTCCTCGCGCGCCGAACCCAGCCGCACCGAGTCCGCCTTGCCGCGCACCAGCTCGCCCAGCTCGCGCACCGCACCCTGCGCACACACGCGGCGGCTGAGTGCCCGCGCTGGCCCCCAGCCCCCAGCCAGCCAGCCCGCCCCCAGCCCCCCGCCGCCGGCCGCCCACTGACCGTCCACACGGCGTCCTGTCGCGCGGCGCGCTCGTCCGCCGCGCGCAGCCGCAGCGCCAGCTGGTCGCGCGCCGCACGGAACTGCGCCTCGCTCACGAGCCCGGTCACGCGAGACAGGTCGGCCTGCGGGCATAGCACACGGACGTGCTCATACTCCTATTTGCTCGGCCCACGGAACCGGCTGCGCATTAGTGCATGGAGGCGGTCGCGCCGCGCACCTTGTCCGCGAGCGCGTCCCACAGCTCCTCCCTGTCCGGCGTGTGCTCGCGCATGGCGTCCGCCCGCGCCCGCAGCGCCTGCCCCGCGGCCCGCAGCGCGCCCAGCGCCTCGGCCCGCCGCGCGCGCTCCGCCCCCGCCTCGCGCACGCCGCCCTCCAGCGCGCGACCCAGCTCGCACACCTCCGCCACGGCTGCCGGCGCGACACGTGCTCGGTGCGGGCCCGGCCTCCAGCCCCCACCTCCAGCCCCGGCGCCCCGCACTCACCGGCGCTGGGCGGCGCGGTGTGCGCGCACTCCATGCGCTGCAGCCCGGTCGACACCTCGTCCCGCAGCTGGCACATCTGCTCGCGGAAGCTCAGCATCTGCCGGCCGACGGCGGACATTTATTTTATTTATTTATTTTATTTTATTTATTTTCATAGGAAAACCAACAGCACAACTATAACAGAATACATAAACTACAATAGTAACACAAAACCAATTACAGGTTTTCACAAATAGTAACAACATAATAATAAATACAGCAAATTTCGACAACTATGGCAACACATTCATATGAATATAACTATAATAAATTACACCGATACCTACATAATATTATATACATTCAAATATATACATACAAATACTTACATACATATTAACGTATATATAATTATATATTTTGCATACATATAGTCATACATACATATACTTACATCAAATAATATCTACACATAATACACATAAACTAGGGTACGTGCTCTAACTGTCGAAGAACAGTAGATTGATGGCGCGCCTCGCCGACGCGGCGATTTATTTTACATTTTCGGAATACCAACAGCTGTAAAGTACAGTCGATGATTTACAAAAACAATTTTCACCGCAGCCAGTAATAGGTATTCGCAAATAAATACTTGATATGAAAACCTTATAAGCTAGAGAGTAAAAATAACAAACAAACATACAAATAAACAAAAACCAAAAAGAGATTGAGCGTTATTGTCCGGTAGCATAAGTTGTCGCACCCGCTCGCGCTGCGGGCCCAAAGAAATCGTCTTGCAACCATCATTCGCGTCGCATCAACAACATTGAACCATCGTTCGCGTCGCATCAACAACATTGAACCATCGTTCGCGTCGCATCAACAACATTGAACCATCGTTCGCGTCGCATCAACAACATTGAACCATCGTTCGCGTCGCATCAACAACATTGAACCATCATTCGCGTCGCATCAACAACATTGAACCATCGTTCGCGTCGCATCAACAACATTGAACCATCGTTCGCGTCGCATCAACAACATTGAACCATCGTTCGCGTCGCATCAACAACATTGAACCATCATTCGCGTCGCATCAACAACATTGAACCATCGTTCGCGTCGCATCAACAACATTGAACCATCGTTCGCGTCGCATCAACAACATTGAACCATCGTTCGCGTCGCATCAACAACATTGAACCATCATTCGCGTCGCATCAACAACATTGAACCATCGTTCGCGTCGCATCAACAACATTGAACCATCGTTCGCGTCGCATCAACAACATTGAACCATCGTTCGCGTCGCGCCCCCGAGGCGTGCCGGGGCCGGGGGTGGGGGTGGGGGTGGGGTGCGGCGGGTGACCTGCCTGCGTGTCCACGCCCGCCTGCACGCCGTCCAGCTGCGCCGCGTGCTCGGCCACCAGCGCGTGCAGCGCCGCCGTGCGCCGCTCCAGCTGCGCGGCGCTCTCGGCGCGCGGCGCTGGGGACGCCGGGGGGAGACGGTCAGGCGGGGGGCGGGGCGGGGGAGGGGGCGTGGGGCGGAGATATTGCAATAACTAGCTAGCCGGTCGCTCAACGCGTTGAGCCCCGCGTGCCCCCCTCCCTCACCGAGCGCGGCCAGCGCGGCGCCCGCGCGCTCCGCCGCCGCCGCCGCGCGCGTCCCCGCCGCGCCCACCTGCGCGCCCAGCGACGCGCGCACGCTGCACACAGCCGCCCTGACAACACACACACACGCACTCGCAACACCCGCCCCGACCCGACCCGACCCGCCCCGCCACACGCGTCCGCCCACACTCACTCGAGCTCCTCGGGCGTCACGCATACCCCGCCCCGGGCCCCCGCGGCCCGCTCACCGGGGCTCGGGGCTCCCGCCCCCGCCGGACCAGGCGCCCAAGCCACCGCCCCCCGGCCCGCCGCCGAGGCCAGGCTCCCGGCCGCCCCCGCTGCCGTCGCGGCCGCCCCCGCCGCCGCCCCCGCCGCCAAGGCCCGGTCGCCCGCCGGTGGAATCTGGCCCCCGGCCCCTGCCGAGGCTCCTCCCGCCGCCGAGGCCGGGCCGGCCGTAAAGGTCGCAGCCGCCGTTGCCTGCGACCTCCCGACCGCTCGATCTTCCTGTGCAAATATGTTTTATTTTATTTATTTATTTTATTTTTATTTGATAGGAAAACTTACAGCTTTTATGTGTGTAATATGGGTTATAAACTTAAGTATAAACTAACTTATGTTTTGTAAATTAATATAGCAAACTTCACTGCGAGTGAGCGGTGAGCCGAGTGCACGTACCGGTGCGGCCGGCGCGGTGCCGGCGGGCGCGGCGGCCGCGCGCACGTCCCTTGCCACCTCCGCCACGGCCGCGGCCAGACGCGCGGCGTGCGCGGCCAGCTCGCCCCCCGCCGCGCCCCCCGCCCCGCCCCAGCCCCCGGCAGACACCAGCGCGCCCAGCAGCTCAGTCATGCGCGTGATGGCGCGCTCCATGGCGGTCACGCGCGCCTCCAGCTGCAGCGCGTGCACCGCATCGGGCACGGCCCCCCCGCCCGGTGCGCCGCCGGGGCCGGGACCGGAGCCGGGGCCGCGGCCCTTGCGCCGCATCTCCTCCACCGCCCGCTCGAGCAGGTGGAACTGCGACTGCGTCACGATCTCGATGCTGCCGAGCCGCGGCAGGCGGGTATCTGTGCACCAGCCGCTCGGATCACGCCGCGCCAGGCCGGGGCCGGGGCCGCGCCGGGCCGGGGCCGTAGGGGGCCGGGGCCGCAGGGGGCCGCGCGCTGCGCCGTCACTCACGCGCCGGTTTCGCTGCGGCCGCGCGCTGCACTGCAACACACGCGGCACTCAGTCAGTACGGGGCGGGCGTGGGGTGAACACCCGCACCCCGCTCCCCTCCTACACACACGTACCGAGGTCGTGGATCTTCTCCTGCTGTCGCTCCACTTCCACCTCTGAAAGTTTATCAAAAGTTGTAAACAGGTATCCACCCGTAAATAAATAAATATTGTTGAGTATGTAAGTACCTGTCACGGCCACGGTGGTCGCCGGAGTCTTCAATCCAGACTCCTTTGAAACAAAACATGCGTTTTAGATATGTGTATTGCCTGTGGTCAGGCAGGAGTCAGGAGCGTATCACTCATCTCGCCAGCCCGCAGCGCCGCGCATACCTGTCCCGCGCCCAGCCCGCCGCCGCGCGCCGCCGTCCCGCTCGCACGCGCGCGGTGCGCCACCGCTCCGTCCCGCTCGCTCCCCGCCGCTCCGTCCCGCTCGCTCCCCGCCGATCTGTCCCGCTCGCTCCCCCGTGTTCTGTCCCGCTCGCTCCCCGCCGCTCCGTCCCGCTCGCCCCCCGCCGCGCCGCCTCCGGGCTTCCTCCCGCCGCCCCCGCTCCCCGGCCCTCGGCTCGCCCCACCCCCCGTATCCGTCGCGTCCCCGTCCGTTCCCTGCCCCTCCCCGTCGCGCCCGCTGGCTCCCGCCGACGGGCCTCTCCCAGCGTCTGCCCTGTCCCTCCTCCCATCTGATCTCCCCCTGGAGCTCGCTGCCCGGCTTCCGTGTCGTGTATTCGTATCTTCGTCGCTCCATCGGGCCCCGTCTCTGCGCTCCCCCTCGAGTGGCTCCCGCCTGTCCCCGGGCGACGCTCCCCCGGCGCTGCCCTCTCCCTCGGAGTCTTCCCTGGCCGCGTGCTCCCCCCTCCCCCGGGCGCGCGACTCCCTCCCCCCGGCCGCGCTCCCGTCGTCCCCCTCCCGGTCCCGCTCCGCTCGCGCGGGCCTCTCCCCTCGCCCCCGGGAGCGGCCCCGTCTCTCCTGTTCACAATGTCATTAAAATTATCCTCAGGTGTCCAGAAGGAGTCAGTGTGCCGGGGCCGCCGCCGAGTCCTAATAGCCGTCTGTGTATTACCGTCGCCGCAGTGTCCGAGTGTGGTGTCGGCGCGGCCACAGCGCGCTGCGGGTGGCCGCTGGGCGTGCGCGCGCGGTACACGCCCAGCTGGCCGGCGGCGGGTGCGGGCGCGGGGGCGGGGGCGGGCGACGCGGTGTCGGCGCACAGCTGCACGCGGTGCTCCAGCACGCGCGCCTGCCGCGCCAGCACGTACAGCACGCTCTGCACCGTCTTCATGTGCACGCGGTTACCCTGCAACCAGTGCGTGGAGCATGCAGGCCGACCCCTCCCCGGCCGGGCCCGCAGTGTCCGGGGGCTCACCTCTGTGGGCCCCATGGCCTGCGCGATGAGGTCCTCCACCTTCACGAGGACCGTGGTGTCGCTCATGGCGGGCTCCTCCACGTGCCTCGCGCGCCGGCTGCGGCCAGACATCGTGCGCGCGCTAGATGCACCTCCTCCCTCGCTCACACAGACAGAACGCGACGAAGCACGCAAATAGTGTATTACGCAGGTAAATATCTAGGTATCTAGATATAATACAATGAAATGGGATAAATAATGCTGCTGAAATGCTACTAATGACTGATAGACAGCTGCATCTACTTAAAATACAAAACCTATCTCTTTGGTTCAAACTATTATTCCAAAAAGATCTATGAGATGCGTAGAGATGTATGATAATGATACTCGTTGTTGAAATAGTGGCTTGATCTACGGGCTTGATACATGTTTCATCGTCTCCCGCCGCGAGCTGCAAGGTTTCACATTAGCGAATTAACCTAAAATAAACCTTATTCGTATTACTGTAGAGAACAGAATCGTATCTCCAAATACCTTCCCCGCCCCGCCCAATTTTCCGCTGTTCTCTAAAATTATACGAATAAGGGTTTAATTTAGGTCGACCCGTTGCCACTTGCCAGCCCCGCCGCCGTAATGTGATATCACCCATCCAGTAGGCATCAATCGCGCTATCGATTTATCTAAGTATCATAGAACGATTTGATCTTATAACAGTTTAAGCTTCACTTTGTAAATCCTACATCTCAAAATGTAATCCGTGGATAACGTTGCTGGTTATACAATAAGTACCTTTAATACGTAAGCTTATGCTAAGTATACGCATTGTATAACCGTTTGTTTTCCCAAATAAAATAAACCACAGATTACCCCGAAATAAACCCGTCCGATTACACGAGTTGAATAAATAAAGTCGATAGGTTGCGTTCAATAGATTACGTCAGTATGAAATAAGAAACAATCAAATGCATTCGTAGTTTTTGTCTTTTACATTCGGTACGAGTGAACATAGCGTGGGACGGCCCCTGACCAGATGGAGGGATGACCTTCGCAAGGTGGCTAGCAAAGACTCAATGCAAAGGATCGAGAATGGTTGAGTGGCATACTATTGGAAGGGCCTACGTCCAGCAGTGGACTGATAGGTATGGGCTGATGACCATGACTGATTTGGTACATTACGATACGATTCTATACGATCTTTATGAAATCGATTCAATGAGTTGCGATCCGATTTTGTAAATATTTATATACGTCAGACCAGGATGTATGCTCTTAGTTAGCTTTGCCTTTCCCTCTAGAATTACCGTTAATAAACATGGATCGTAAAAGATGAGTGTTGTTGGCCCGACTTGGCCCTACTATTACCGTAGTAATGGCGTACCACCGCCGAAATCGACGTAGAAGCATGCGATAATACTGGATCAGTCCCTTTATTGCATTAAGAAACAGTGATAGACAATTTTTTCTCCAGGAAATTGTTATTTTAAATGTTGTAGATAGTTTAAATGTTCCCATCCCTTGTGGCGCATAAACAACTAAGCGGTGCCGCTCCGGCGAGTCCGGCGACGCAACGCATTCCCCCCTCCCCGCCTCGTCTCGCGCGGCGCGAGTCCGGTGCGGCGCCCCGCAACGCATCGTGTGCACGCCACAGATATTTGTATGTAAGACGACGCAACGGCGCCGCTCAGGCGCCGCGCCGCCGCCGCAACGCACCCCCTCCCAAACCCCTAAACGAAATAACGTAGTGTAGATGTCGCAGTCAACTGGTTGAAATAGACGTGTGATTGAACAGCTAGCACGTTAATTGAACGACGGCATCCAATCAAACAGCTAGTTGGGTGGTTGGATCATTATGGCGCATAAAACGTTCAACACCTCTGACTGAAAAGCCGCTGTAGTCACAAATTACTAAGAGGATTGTAGTGTTGACTTAGTATGATTCTCCGCCACGGCGGCGCTAGTTTCATTTTGTTTACAAGATGGCGTCGACAGCTGATATTATATGAACATTGCGAGTTGTTTTATAGTGAAAAATAATTTATAAGCATTATAATTAATATATTGCAGCAACATACCAGTGATTTCAGTGAGATAATGTTCAAAGAAAACTTTGAAATAAATTAGGCGTTATTAATTATAAAAATAATTATCACGGTAATTTGTTGATATTTTGCTATTGTATGTGAATAATGCTGTTTCAAAATTAATAATAACACAGTTAGTATGTCTTGTGATCATGATTATTGTAACGGTGTCGTGTCGAAATATCTCATAATTCAGTCTAAATCGCAGTAAGAACCTGTTACTAAAATTTGCAAATTGACTTCCAACCAGTCCGCTGAGCGTCGTTTAGCTGTAGTGTTGAACGTTGTGTTCAACCGGTGCTCTGTGGTTCAACCACTCAGCTAATTGACACTTGTGTTTGGTTGAATGCCGTCGTTCAATCAACGTGCTAGCTGTTCAATCACACGCTCAGAGAAATAATGATTATTTCTCTGAGGTCACACGTCTATTCCGTTGACTGCGACATAGACATTAAACTAAAAATTATTAAATAATTTCGCAACCGTCGTTCCCCGCCATTTTTAAAAGCCCTACTTATTTTTTTATTAGATAACTTACTAATAGAATAGTTCTGCAACACTTCAATGAGTTTCTGGGTGCCGGCCGGCTGCCGATGTGCTTCAAGTCGCTCGCACCGGAATATGAGCTGGGGCTTTAGCGACTCGTAGTTGAAGTTCATTGATTCGGTAACAAATTACTTTTGTGCTCGAAATTACAACTTAAAATGACCATACTTGCCTATACAGGGTGTAACGGAAAGGGTATATGGAGCCGAAGGGAGGGTGTTCAGTATCGGTAACTGAACAACTTTTTTTCTATGACTTTTCGATTTTTGCGAATTTATCGAACCCACCTTTGCCAGTACACTGTCAGATAAGCGGCCTTATTATGGGTTGGTCCTGTTTGTCATTTACTGGGTATTTGCATCCCAAAACTGTCGGGCGGTACAGTCATGCATGGCGCGGCGGGCGGCGCCGGCGGGTCAACCGCTATTCACTGCAGAGGGTGGAACGAAGCGGAAGTAAGCCGAAGGGAGGAGGATGGCCAATATCGATAACCGTGTGTGGGCGGTGTGGCGGCGCTCGCTTCACACCGAACCTCACATGGCCCCCTCAAAGACCGTATTCCCTCGTTCCCGACAACCCCTGGTCCCCGTCGGCGCGGCAAGCACGACGTTGACAGACTACGATATTTGAACTTTTTTGTTGACTATTTATTTATTTTATTTTTATTTTATTTTCATTGGAAAACCAACAGCACAACTATAACAGAATACATAAAATACAATATATTTATATCAAAGTAGTGACGAACCATCCGACGCGTAACTTTTCCTCTTCGCCTACACAGTTACGAATAAATAAAATGCCTTACCTATATCATATGACCACACACACAGGCCCACGGCATAGTAGTGTGGGTTGTGGGTGGAGCCACAGGACAGTGTAATGGTATTGTGAGTTAATAACTTAAGTTTAGTTAAGTCAAGTTAATTGTTTGTAGTATATAATCTAAGAGTGAAAAACCTGTAATTGGCTATCAGTTTTGTATGTTTACTTAACCTTTGTATATTGCTGTTAGTTTTCTAATTATTTAAAAAAATAATAAATAAGGGAATTAGGTAAAATTAATTAAATAAAAAAGGCGGCCATACACAATCGGAATTCCGTTCCGGAATTTCAATCAGAAATATCGGTTCGAAATTCCGTTAATAAACGATTATTAACACATATACTTGGCACTGGCACAGCACAGGCCACCATGCGAAATGACAATGCCAGATTCTGCCCCACTATCAACCGTATCGTATGATGAACAAGATAAGGAATAAATGTAAATATGTATGTATATATGAATGTATATAATATATATTAAAAAAAATTATCATCAACTATTATTATCATCTAATTTATTATTTGCGCTATGTATGTATGTATATATGTATGTGTGTAACGTAGGTACTAAATAACCTTACTTGTTAATATGGGAGGCTATAGGTTTATAAGTAAAAATGTAATTAGAATTAAGTATTTTAGAAAACTGTTTGTCTCCAAATAAAACAAAATAAATAAATATATCTCCGTTTTTTTATTAAAATTATTGGTTTAAAATAAAGTTTTGTACATCAAATGAGTCGGAAAAAACAGCTTAATTACGAATTCAGAAAATACTACTAATGTATTGAATCACATACCTTACATTACTTATCAATGTTGTGCCTGTATCCATTTACTGTACAGCAGGAAACCAACCTCTGCTCTAAATTCCAAGGTTCTTTATTTTTAGAACTAAACATATAATTTTTTTTTAACCTGACTGCGCAAGAAGTACATTATGGTAGAATTTATGTAGGTATATTATATTATGAGATAATTTACTGTTGCGATCAGTTGTATGTTACAACAAAGTGTCGTTCAAGTAACATACAGCTGATTGCACCAGTAAATTATTTCAATTTAAAACAATATTGTACTTACATATGTATAAGGCAGGTGTCATTGAATGAGCTGCGGTCAGTATTGTATGGCAGCAGTGTGCTCAGACTACTTGTTTAGGCATCGTGGTGATATTGAAACAAACAGGTGGATTTTGCACTTTTTGTATTTAATTAGTCTTATTCACTAGTCACATCACTTCACTTCCTTCACCTGCAGCCCTGAAATAAACAAACATTCAACAGTTAGACACAATACAGTGTAATCAGTCCGCCATCAGCCGATCACCTAATAGCCAGTACTGTGAAGATGCATCATCATTATAGTAAGCTGGATTTTACTCATATTTATTCAAACATATTTATGGACAGGTAAACACCATGTAAGCCAAAGCACTGAAATAGATTGTGGCGTATGCCTGTGCCCGGTGTTGGGCTAGCTACTTAGTAGTAGACGTCATTTAAATGCAGTGAGGTGGTCAATGTACAGTACAAGTTCTTACCATCACTACTACAATATAGTATGAATATAAAGTTAACAGCTGGTGTGATGGCCATGATGGCAGCTTACAGCATCATCAAAATATCAGGACCTTAATGTTAAACATGGCAACTTTAGTTTTTAACCCCCTGATGCAGAGGGATGTTATAAGTTTAGTAATGTCTGTGATAAATTAGCAAAAAATAAAAATATGAGCCTCTTTAGCACACTGTCCATGTTCCCAAACAGGTGAACATATCTTGTTCAAGTGTTGGGTGTCCAATTTAGATGAGAAGAAACAAGGCTATGGCTAGAGTATTAGTCTGTAGTGTAATGCATGTGTGGTCGCACAAAGCGGCCACTGTCTGGGACGTACCCGGCGGCAAGCTCTGCTTCAGTTTCTCCGCCTTCTCCTTGTCGGTGATGACGAGCGTGTACAGGAAGCGCGAGCAGCGCACCTTGAACTTGACATTCTCCGAGTTCTTCTTTATCTTGACGGCTGCAACACACAACATGCGCTGTAGTGCGGCCCGGCCCCTGTGCGGCTGCCGGTGGCGCCGGGACTCTCTACTCACACTTGGCGTCCTTGCGGCGCGCCTTCAGCAGGAAGTCCTTGATGTCCTTGATCTCGCGCGGCTGCAACACAACACACACCAGTTAGCGACAACACACAACTGCTGGAACGATCTACCCACAGACCGCTGCTACTATACGCCGCATGATTAACAGTTAGTTATAATTTCCATAATAAAAACAAATCTTACCATGTTGTAGAAGTGATGTTTTCAACTTCACTGGAAGCAGAATAAAATAAAATAATATTCATTTCAATTGTACAATAACACTAATAAGTAGCTGAAATATTAGGCACATAAGAAATACATAAATCGGTTGTGATTTTATCGGATTTTTAATATTTATTTCACTCAAACAAAACTCACCTGTCAAACCTACAGAGATAAAAGAAAAAAAAATTCTTTTTTTCGAGGATGATCGATCGAGATGATGTTGTTTTTAAACCAATTTAAACTCTTCCCAGAGGGAAAGACAAAGTCAACTAGGGCATACAGCCTGGTGTGATACATGATATGATTCGTAACACGGTTACACGTCGCAGCAGACGCGGCTAAAGCACAGATTACCCCGACTAAAGCAAAGTCTGCTGCGACGTGTTACCGTGTTAATATAAGTTTAATTTAAGTTAATAAATGATAGAGTAACGAAGCGATGTATGTCATTATATCAAAATAATATAATAATAAGTACACTAAGGCATAAGGGTATCTATAATTGGAAACACTCTAATTTCATTAATAATTTAATAAAAGTAACCCACATATTGAAATTATTGGCGAAAACTTGTAAATGGCTTATTTATTATTTATTTATTTATTATTTTATTAGTTAATAAAAGTAGTTAATAATTAGTTAGTAAATAATTAGTTACACTTAGTTTAGTTATACTTAGTTTTTAATTCTAGTTTATATATTACATACATAAAAGCTGTAAGTTTTCCGATTAAATAAAAATAAAATAAAACTTTTAAGAAAACGATGAAAATCGCGGTACCGTGATCCATTTGTGTGTGTGTGATCTAACTTTAACATGAATATATATAATATATATATAATATTAAACTAATTCCTTGAGACTGCGGCAAAACGATACAGTATGTAGTAAACGAAACAGTAGTAATGTAAGAAAACAGACATTGTTTCTCTTGTTTGTACATCAGGCCAGGCTGTATGCTCGTTGTTAGCCTTGCCATCTGCGAAGAAGTTTATTAAAAATATCAATATTGTGCTTTGAGTTTTATGATTCCTTTGCCTTTCCGGAATTAAAGAAATTAATCATCATCTCACTCACTCATCATTCTTCATTATTATGTCAAAAATCAAAATAAAACAATTTGTTGGTATTTATTCTGAGAAAATACTCTGTCGTGTACATGGGAAGTGACTTTGTGTCGAGAACGGATCGTTCGACAGCAGGTGGGCGACGGCGTGTCGTCAGGGCGGGCGGCGAGTGGCGGAGCGCCATGCGGGCGCGCTCGTGAGGCATGCCGGGCGCAAGCAAGGGCGCGGCGCCGCGCCGCTGCAGCGCGCGACTGAGCGCGGGCGGCGGGGCGGGCGCGGGCGGTGGCGATGTCGGTGTCGGTGGGGCGGACGAGGCGGACGTCGCGCGCGAGGCGGTGCTGCGTCGCGCGGCGGCGGCGGCCGAGGCGGCGCGGCGCCGGGCGCGGGCGGCGGAGCGCGCGCGCGAGGTGGAGGACAGCCCGCGCGTGCTGCGCGACAAGTGCCGGCGCCTGGCGCGCGCCATACGACACGCCAAGCACCTGGTGGTGAGTGAGGGGGGCGACGCCTCAGCACCGGCTGTATCAGGGGCGCACAGAGGGAAAACGCGTAGGCACAAGTGACGAGAGTGAGGGAAATCAACACGAGACATCAGAATGGATATCTGTGGTCCCTTATTGGCACTCCGACTGATACTCAAACTAGGAATCCTTGTCTTGTGCTACGGGTCGGTCTGGAGGCTTCAGGATTATATCCTGACTCGGAAGACTGATGTCGATGACGATCCCATATCGAATGCACCATAAAACAGGCCGGAGATCGTAATTAAACATAATTTCCTTCAAAATTCTCTGCTGTGCCATCGTCAGAATTCAACTACAATATGCTTCACAAATATGGAACCCTCAATATCAGATTTACACAGATAGAGTAGAGATAATTCAAGCTAGGTTTTTGGGCTTCCTGAACATTAGATTTCAGACTAACATCTCTGACTACCTGTCCCGCTGCAGACACCACCACCTCCTCCCGCTCAGCCTGCACAGGCAGGCAGCTGATGCCACCTTCCTGGACAAGTTGTTGGTGTGTAACCTCGACACACCGGAGCTCCTCTCCCTCATTGGATTTACAGTTCCATCTGTGTGATCCTGCCGACATAACTGCCTACAACTTCACCTTCCCAGATACCACTGTAAAGTCAAGCGAAATACGTGTATGTGGTCAATTTGCACAGATTTTAACAATAACTTCTTTTCTTGCACGGATATACATATTCTTCAACAAGACCTCTCGCTGCAAAACACTCATTAATTTGTAATAATTAATCCCACTCTGTGGGAACTCATCCTCATATTCCCTAATGTATGGCACTCACTAATATTAGCATTGGTGTAATTTTATTTTATTTTACGAAAACTTGTAAATGGCTTAGTTTTTAATTTAAGTTTATAACCCATATTACATGCATAAAAGCTGTAAGTTTTCTGATTAAATAAAAATTCTTATCTTGTTTGTTTGAAATGAGACCCTCCTTCCCTTCGGAGTCGATCGCTCCAGTCACTGCATCAACTCTTCAACTCTGACGGGAAGTATAAAGCTTGATTTACATCTCCAGACATCGAACATGGCATATCATTTAGCCTTCGGAATATGTATAATAATCTTGTTGTATACAAAGTGCACGAACGTATTCACATTTACCATAACATGGCTGTGCCACTCACTGCGCACAGATACATCAATATATGATGCCGGGAGGTGTAGCGGAGGTGTTGAGTGTGTGTCGCGTGCGCAGGTGTACACGGGCGCCGGCATCAGCACCGCGGCCGACATCCCCGACTACCGCGGCCCGCGCGGCGTGTGGACGCGGCTGCGGCGCGGCGAGCCCGTGCGCCGCGCAGACCCCGCGCGCGCAAACCCCACGTACACGCACATGGCGCTCACGGCGCTGTGGCGCGCCGGCAAGCTCAAGTTCGTCGCCTCGCAAAACTGCGACGGGCTGCACGTGCGCGCCGGCCTGCCACGCCGCGCGCTCGCCGAGCTGCACGGGGACATGTTCGCCGAGCGGTGCGCGCCGTGCGGCCGCGTGTACCTGCGCGCCGGCGACACCACGCGCCGCACCGCGCGCCACGCGCACCGCACGGCCCGCCTGTGCCACGCGTGCGCCGCGCCGCTCAGGGACTCCATCGTGCACTTCGGCGAGCGGGGGCGCGCGCGCTGGCCCCTCAACTGGGCGGGCGCGCTGAGGCACGCGCGCCGGGCGGACGTGGTGCTCTGCCTCGGCTCCAGCCTCAAGGTGCTCCGCCGCTACCCGCGCCTGTGGCGCATGCAGCGCGCGCCGCGCGACCGGCCCCGCCTCTACATAGTCAACCTGCAGTGGACGCCCAAGGACAAGGCGGCCGCGCTCAAGATCAACGCGCGCTGCGACGCCGTGATGCGCGAGGTGGCGCGGCGCCTGCGCGTGCGCGTGCCCCGCTACTCGCGCCGCGCCGACCCGCTGCTGGCGCACGCCGAGCCGCTCGCGCAGCCCGAGGCGCACACCGCGGCCGGCGCGCCCTGCCTGCTGGCCGCCGCGGCCGCCGCCGGGCCCTCGCCCCCGGGCTCCTCGCGCTCCTCGTCCGCGTGCTCGAGCCTCTCCTCCCCCTCCACGTCGGACTCGGACTCCGACGCGGAGGTGCCGCTGGGGCGCCTGGCCGCCCGCCTGCGCGCGCCGGCCACGCCGCCCGCGCGACCCATCCCGCCGCAGCCCCCGCCGGGCCTGCTGCACGCGTTCCAGGTGAGTGCGACCCCGCCCCCTCCCCCGCCCCCTAGCCCCGCCCCCGCTGACCGCGGCCGTGTGCCCCCAGGTGACGCTGCGCTCCGGGCCCGCCACCGTGCTGCTCCGCGCGGAGCACGCGCCCTCCGCCCGCGCCCGCACCGCGCCCGGCCGCGGGGCCGCGCTCAGTGACCTGCGCCGGTTCCGCATGGCGCGCGCGGCCCGCCCCCATCACCCGCCCCTGCCACCCCCGCCGGCCCCGCCGCTCACCAACGGGCACGCCGCGCGACACCACAACCACACACGCGTCAAGATGGAGCAGGACGACCTGAAGATGGAGCAGGATGTAAAGGAGGAGGAGAGCGACATGAAGATGGAGGGGAGCGGCATAAAGTTGAAAGACGAGTGGCCCAAGCTCGAGCGGCTCCGCGTGGACCCCTCCGACCAGGGCGGGAAGGACGAGGCGTGGTCGCTGGGCGCGCGGCTGCGGCGCCTGCTGGGCGGCGGCGGGGCGGGCGCGGGGGTAGGCGCGGGCGGGGGCGGGGAGCGCGCGGCCGGCGAGCTGGCGGCGGCCATCATCGCGCGCGCCGTGCTGCTGTGCCGCGCCTCGCTGTACCCGGGCCTGCACACCATCATCGCGCCCGCGGACCCGGCCCCCGCGTCCCCCGTGTCGCCGGCGGCCCCCGTGCCCCCGGTGTCCCCTGCGTCCGAGTGCGCGTGGTGCCGGTCGCGTCACGGCGCGGCGCGGTGCCTGTGGTACGGTCCGCCCGCGCGCACGCCGCTGGAGCGCCGCGCGTGGCGCGTTGTGCGCGCGCGCCGCTACCTGTGCGCGTGCTGCGGGCCCGGCGCGCCGTGCGCCCCGCTGCCGGCCGCGCAGCCGCACGCGGACCCGGAGGCGGCGGCGGCGGGCGGCGGGGGCGGGGGCGAGGTGTGCGGCGCCGGCGCAGGCTGGTACGGCAAGGGGTACCGCAAGGGACGGCCGCGACGCCGGTAGCGCACCGCGCGCCCGCCCGGGGCCGGGGACACCGGGGCCGGAGCCACCGGGGCCGAACCAGGCGTATTTATTATCCTCCCTGGATTCGACTGAGTAGGTACTTAAGGAGCAGTGAAGTGTGACTTTAGAGAATACAGTACAAACGCAGCTGACGCGCCGCCCCGCCCCGCCCCGCCGCGCGCCGGGGCCGAGGCCGAGGCCACGGGCCGGGGGCCGGAGGCCGAGGCCGGGCCGACGGAGACTCGGCCATAATTTAGATAATACTGATAATTTATGTAATAT
Source organism: Tachystola acroxantha (assembly GCA_963506565.1). Classification (NCBI taxonomy): domain Eukaryota; kingdom Metazoa; phylum Arthropoda; class Insecta; order Lepidoptera; family Oecophoridae; genus Tachystola; species Tachystola acroxantha. The sequence continues at coordinate 13,958,029 of OY735881.1, forward strand.
ATTTTAATTGCATCACGACTTGACTGACTATTTAATGTATGCAATGAGTGGTATGACGATGAGTTAACTGCCCTAGTTACTTGGATAAGTAAATACAATAAGCATGACATGTTTGCGTTTGATTGCCGCCCTCCCCCGCTCCCACCCCACACCCCACAGCCGACTCCCCACACCCCACACCCCACACCTTGTTACTGGTGGTGGCCGGCGACACTGGCACACGCACGGCGCCCATATGGATATGACAAGTCCCCAGGAGTGGGTATGAGGAACCAACGGCCTATTGGACAGAGCCCGCTGTCGAGCGCCGGCGCCGGCCTTACCTTCCCTTCCCTTCCCTTACATCGAGGAAGAACAAAATGAATAAAGAAATGACAGCCAATGGTATAAGTACTAAGGTTCTGGATCAGGCAAGTAGGAGTAAGCTTGGGTCAGGCACCAGGCAGGCAGGCACCAGGCAAGCAGGCAGGCAGGATACGACAAAGCAAACGTTTCATGACGACAAATACGACCGGCATTTAGGCATTTATTTTTGCCTACAGACTACCTACGTGCAACAGACATTGCCACATTTCAATGGAGCTTTGCCCCACCTACGTGACCATTTAAGCTGTACGTATCATTTTGTTGGGGACTTATTACAGGTTTCATATTGCATAATCAGTATCTGATCTCAATATCATTTTCTACTACTCTTGCAACTCCTACAGGAGAATAAATCGCAACTTGTACGTACAAAACTTTATTTTATACCAATAATTTTAATAAAAATGGAGATATTTATACATTTATTCGTTATCTTGTACAACTTGCGGTTGATGGTGGGGCAGAATCTGGCATTGTCATTTACTTTTGCACGGGAAATTATTTCTGCCCGTAAAACACCCAAAATTTTGAAATATAAAAAATTCCAGGGTGTCGGACCCTGTCCCTACCTCCCCTACATCCGACATATGCACCGACCACACCTACATACACTCGGAACACATCACGAATGCGAGGGCCCCGTAGGTATGCCAATGTGTCGGTATCAGCGGCGCTGCGGGGCCGGGGCGGGGGCGGTGCTATCGCGCGGCGCTTCCTGCGGCCACCCGGCCCGGCCCCGGCCACAGTGTGCTGCGGGCAGAGCGGCGCTTGTCGGCCTATGGAGCGGAGCGGACACAGCATGTGCGTGCGAGCGTGCTGGCGGCGGCGCTGGGGCCGGTGGGCGCGCGCGGCGGCGGCGGCGGTGGCGGCGCTGTGCGCGGCGGAGCTGGGCGTGCGCGTGCGCGTCACCGCAAGGGCGGAGGCGCGCGTGCCGGGCGCGGACCACGCGGCCGCAGCGCACCTGCTGGCGGACTTCACCGCGCACGCGCAGACACAACCGCACATGTGAGTAGCTCCGGGGACGGGGACGTGGAGGTGCAAGCAAGCAAGCAAGTCGGGACTGGACACAGACCACTGACCCCGTAGACATGAAATCGGTACAAATTTGCAAGCGAAAAATTTCGTCAAGCGATAGGCGCAAGTAGACGAAGCGGGAGGCAGGGGCGCCATATTAAACCCGTTTCGATATCTCAAGGCTACGTGTGTCGCTAGGCAATGTTGCGCTCATGTGCGGGCAGACACGGGCGCCTTCCTGGTACAGGTCTATGGGGTAAGTGGTCTGTGTGAGTGTCGTCCTCCGTGTGACGTGCGTGCGTGTGTGTGTCGTCAGCGTCGCGTGGGGGTGTGGGCGGCGAGCGCGGCAACTACACGTCGTGGGAGTACCGCGTGGAGTACGCGTGCGGCGCGCGCTGCGTGGGCTCGGCGCGCGTGCGGGCGCGGGCGCACGGGGCGGGGGCGGGGGCGCTGCGTCACGGCCGGGCGCTGAGGCACACGGTGCGCGTGGAGCAGCGCGAGTGCCGCACGCTGCCGCTGCTGCCCTGGCCCGCGCTGTGCGGTGAGTGACGCACGCCGCGGGGTGCCGGCGCCGGGTGCCGGGTGGGACGGATAGTCCCTCACTGTGTGTTGTGTGCGCAGACGAGTGGCAGACTGAGACCGGCGTGCGCGCGGCCGAGGCCGAGGCCGGGGCGGAGGCGGGGGCGGAGGCCGGCGCGCTGCTGGAGGAGGTGAGCGCGCGCGCGTGCGGCGCGGTGTCTGCGCTGAGCGGGCGCTGCGCGCGTGCCTTGCGCGCCGAGCAGCGCGTGCGGCTGCGCGCGCTGGCCGCACTGGTGGCCGCGCTCCCGCACGCATCACACTAGCGGGACACGCATCACACTAGCGGGACGCGCATCACACACTAGCGGGACACGCGCTCACCAACAGATGTAATACCGATACATAACACTGAGCTCACGCAATAAACATTCATTACAAAAACGTTTTTTTCTGTTATTCATAAACCTAGTTAAACCTTTGAGGCACGGAACCCTAAAAACAAGACAAGACAATTAAAATACTGTACTGTAGCTTTGTAGGTACGCAGCATTCTCGAGTAAGTAGGTACCTACGCGTCGCAGATCTGGAACCCTGCTTACAATGTGTAGGTACCTACATCAAACGTATCGAAAGTATACAAAAAAAGTTCATAAGATACTTGTGTTTCCGTACTAGTGACACATATGACTCTTCTTGTTATAATAACCTTTATAAGAAGCATCACTTACTACCCCTAGACAAACGCCGTGAAATCTCAGACATAACGTTTTTATTGAAGATTGCCTCAAATTCCATTGATTGCTCAGAGCTGCTGTCTAGGATACATCTTGGAGTCCCGTCTAGGACCTTTAGACACAACCCTGTTCTCTCTACTCCACTAGCCTCAACCAGGTACAGGAGGAACTCCTTCCTACTGCGAGCGGGT